>CM076581.1:1656787718-1657238417 GCA_034641835.2 Pinus albicaulis
AATCGGATTTCCTCAAAATATTTTATTTCTATCTAAAAGAAAGGGGACCTATTTCTAGAATAAAATTTTATTCTAAAATTTTGAAATGGGAGGGTTGTTGTACTGTACAACAAGTTGAAATTAAATAGTTCAACTAGTTAATTAGTCTTCTATTCTCAAAAAGGGACTACGTTCATCCCTTCCCAAGATTTATTGTCCCCAAGCATTTATAATCTATAAATCTAGATTCTTGATGAGATGCATGAATTCCAAGTCTAATTCCCAGATCCCAACTAACTCTGATGAAGGAACTATTCAACCTCTTCTACATCCATAAGACATGATCGAAACCTATAATTACCGCTACTTCTAATCCAATAGGAAGCAATACATCCAACCAAAAAATTATTGGATACCAAACCAGTATGTGGGAGGCTTCGACACATATTTTTTGTATCATCTTAGTACTGCTAAGCTTCATATATCAATAATTATTTTCCATACAATGGGATAACCCACCTCGATCCCACTTCTAATGAAGGAATTTATCATACCCCATACAAGGAAGCTCTTGATGTGTTGTAATATTGTATAAGAGTATTTTCTCATATGTTCCCCAATTGATATGGTACTAGATCATAATATCTCACCATTATAACAACCATGGAATTATGCCATAATATGTGTCAATGGTACCCATAACACCTCTAGATTCCATGACCTTCTGGAAATGTCTCTACTGCTAGTTCTTGAAAATTTCTAAAAATTTCCACCATGCTGAAGTTGTGCTACTCTAATTCTAATTGGGATGTTTATATACAAAAAATATTGTCTTATGATTCTGCTCCCCGATATGTTTTTCATCTCATAAGAGCAACCATCCATTCATGCCATTCTGACGAGATCTCAAATCATGTTTGCCCTAAACATTTGCTCAAGTGGACTCTTATTGCTGCATACCTGGTCTATGTATGCCTGAAGAGGGGTAATCCATAACTCTAGAGTAAGTGTTTGTTGATGCCCCACTAGAAACCCTAATTTTCCCTTAATGTTTCCAATGTTGGTATTTTTCCTAACACTCTTAAATCCCAAGGACTTGAGCACATTTTCTTGTTGTGGTATTAAGTCTTTTAGTGCATTGGTTCTCTCCTTTATTGTTGAAAGGCCTTTTTCTATTTCTTCCTAAGTATGATTGTCACTTAGACAATGTGGAGAATAGATCTATGAAGTAAGAAATCATCCTCACTTGTGAGAGAATCCATACAAATCTCCTCATCCTTATCCTCTTCTTCCACCAACTCCTCATCAAACAAGTGAAATTTCAGCTTCCCTTTACATTGTTTAACAATACCATGTACTGAATCGTAAGAAAATGTAGAAATAACTTGTTGTTGTTTTAGTAAAACCACTAACAAGGACATGATATGCTAGGAAGTGCCATCACTCTTGTCAATAATGGCAATCATGATAGTTTTTATGTGATCCTCGATTGTTATGTCATGGTCTACACTAATAGTATCAAGGAAGTGATGAAAAAAATGTAGAATAATATTCTCATAGTCTAAATCAAGCATGATGACATATGATTTTACCTTAGCCATCAACTCTAGAGCTGTAGTCTTCCTAATGAAGGAAGGGATTCTGATGTCATTTAACCTATAAGAACTTCCCACAATTAGATGCAAGATTTCCCTCATTTTATCATCCTTATAAGTAGCTTGTGGTGTTGTAACCCTTAGAATATCACTTACACAATGTGCAATAACAAGCCTTACCTCCTTATTTTTATGTTTCAATATCCTGTGCATGCTCAAGTGAGTCATCGTTGGAATCATAGTTGCTTGCATTAACTAGGAATGTGTTTGATTCACCTTTTGTAAACATTATGATATATCCTCTAATGAGCTAAGGAGGGTGTCTTTTGATGGAGACCCCTGACCCAACTTGTCTCCTGTAATAAAAACTTGTTACAAAAAATACATCTTCCCAAGAATCGATCAGCATGTCATTGAATTTGATGTTAGAGCAATATGGAATCTACCTTATACTGCTAAATCTAATCAGGATAGAAAACACACCTCGACCAAATATAATTAATTTGGCCCAAAAAAATAAATTTGACCCAAAAATACAAATTCGTCCCAACAAGATATATTCAGTGAAGTAAGATGAATTCAACCCAATAAAATAAATTTGTCGCAACAAGATAAATTTGACCCAATAAAATGAATTCGTCCCGAAAATATAAATTTGGCCCAACAGAATAAATGATCCTACTGCAACATTTCTAAAATAAAACCCTTCAATTTGGCAGGAAAACTAGCTCTGATACCAATTTAATATCCCTTTTATTAATTTATCTAAAATTCCCATAATTTTATTATGGTTTTTCTTTAGAAAAACAAGTCGTGATTTTTTCCAAGAAATTTATCCAATTTAAACAATTAAAAATCCAACAATCACAAAGTTGTAAATAATTTAGTGCAAACCCCATAAAATACACTCCAGAATTTTTTCTATAATACCATTGTAATACCCCCCTTTAAATATCCAATATTATTTTTGACAAATTCCTTCAAGAATTTTTCTCGTAAACACTTGGAAAATTAAATTGCAAATAATATAGGGAATTTGTTGGAAATATACCTTTTTAAATTATGATAATTTCTGGACAATTTATTCAATGAAAATACACCATAATTTTTTTCAAGACACAAATAAAATCACCAATTTTTAAATTACCAATCCAGAAAATTGAAGAGAAAATAAGGCCAAAACATAATTCATTTATAAAATAATCTTGAGAGGGGATTACATCAATAATTTTCAGGAAAAACTTGGTACCAAAAACTCAGGTGGTTTTTTTGGATTCCACACAGTCTTCAAACCCCAAAAATTGCCTCAATCTAATTTAGCTTTCATAAATTTGACCTCCTCGAATGATGTGCTATGAAAAAATGAAACCTCCTCTTTTCTTCTAATGAGCACTACTGAAAAACTTAAAGTGGCTCTGCCTCTTGACTAGCTAGGGTAGAAATTTTCACCACCGAAACTAATCACCACCAACCAGGGTGTATAACTCAACACCAAAACTAGGAACTATACAAGAGTCTCCCCTCATATGGTAAGGTATTAGAGCTACCAAATCCAACTCACAATAATCCAAATCAACATGCCTTCAAATGATCCCATTCCTTCCTTTTATTGTGATGGCTATCAGAATACCATGGGGCAATACCATGGATCCTTTTTTCTTCTTTCAATAAAGTGACTTTTTTTATTAAGGTTTATCTTTTAATTAATTTTAAGTCACTTAATAAGCACCATTTACAAAAAAAAATAAAATTACTCAATATCACCTTAGAGATGAAATTAAATAGTTAAACTAGTTAGTTGGTATTTTATTCTTGAAAAGGGACATTACACCTACTCGACCTATTTTTTCCACCCCTCTTGTTCCCTTTTACTTCTTCTTGATAAAACTTTGACTTGCCACACATAGCTGAAGGGTTAGAGCATTCTCTCTATGATGTATAATTTATATTACCCCTTAAGAAAATACAATTTATCGCTCATTAGTGTTAGGAAATGCAAGGGTTCCTTTTGATGCAATGGAGCATCATGTGCTCAAGTATCGGGCGATGGAAAAATGATGAGGGTAGAGCTAATGCTAGGATTTCTCCCATGGGATAATTTATGTCTTGGCCATATTTTATGTTTTATTTTTCTTCTTTACTTTCATTGTGGCAATGATATGTTTTTTCATTTTTTTAACTGCATCAACCTCTAAGGAAATATATTTCCTGCCCTACTCAAGGAGTATGAACATGTTGGTTCCAAATACCAAAGAACCAATAAAAATTTAGACTCTAATAATGGAGATGAGACATGGGGCTTTTAATGTGACATGGAAAGTGTTAATTATGGTATAGGGGATAATGAACATGTTATCTCAATTTGGGTTTCCCAAGTAGTGCCCCTCCTATAACCTTAAGGCCTAAAGGGAGGTTTGACTGGAGTAGGGCTAAAGATTAACCCCCCTCATAAGGTGAGAGGGAATATTTATAGTCAACATCAATTAATATTCCATACCACCTCTTTATCCATACTAAATTCCCAAAGAAAATACGTATAAACACCTGATTACAAAATGATCAAAGTACCGTTTGAATGGGAGCCCACCTTCATCCAAGAAGAAATTCTAGTTGATGAGAGGCACATGGATAATGAAAATTACATAGGCACATGGCTAATGCAAATTTCAGAGGCACATGACATATAGTCTTCAAATAGTCATTATCGGGGGCTACTAGCTGGCTAGCTATCAAATGTAGGAGACAAGTTTTCTCCAATGGGGTTACCCATTTTTGTGGGTAACATATAGCTCCAAATCGAGGACACGAGCTCACCATAGAGTGCATGATCGATATGCTCAAACATGGAGTTCACGAGAACTCCAACAATCCTTGGGCTTGAAGACCTATAACTTGCACATCCATGTCAACTTTTTGCGAGCATGTGCATTGGGTAGGTTATGACCCGTGTTTTATATATGATGATAAAAATCCATACATAAAATAAATCCTATCTAGATGCAATATAATCTATAAATAAACACAAAAATGTGAAAATTCAGGATGTTAGAATGCTCACACAATATGAAATGAAACTAACTACTCTGCATAATTAAGTTAGTTTCCATCAAACAAAGTAAGACATCTCCCCCTTACCGGTGAAGGTAATATTTCACCATCAAGTTTAGCTATATAGAAATAACTCATGCCTACTTTTCCATGGATCATAACATGAATGGATTCATTTTAAACCAAAACAAGATCACCAACTTGGCATTTTGTCTTTGGTATTTGGACCCATTGCTTCTTGGAAATTGTATGCCTCTTGTTGGAAATTTTGATATGACATACATCTTGAGAAGGGGACATATTACTCAACTTTAGTGGAGCCAAGGGGTGATCTTGATTCATACCCTTATGAGTATTAGTAATATTGTCCTTTTCAATGGGTTTAAAGAAAGGGAATGACTCTATATCTTCTACATGGTCAAGAATTTGTGGTTCCCTATATAAGGAAAATTATATCCCATCATAGATGGGTATGGTGGCATATGATAACTCCATTTTTAATTTCCCTCCAATTGAGACACACGAATTTCTTGAAAATAACATAACTCGGGCATCAATCACATCAATGAATACAATATCCATTAGCACACACATATATTTATTGGATACCAAGGACACCTTTACATATTTGATAAGGTCATACATGGGTATAGATTTTGAATTAAACCACATGCATTTTTTAAGGCCTAGTGGTATCCATCTCTAATTGATACATGACCCTCAAAGTCATTACATTTCCAGAGACACTAGAATCAAGCATGCAATTATGTAAAATGAGATTGTTTTTCACCAAAGACAACAAAAATGGTTCATGTACTCCATTATCATTATTAATATACATGTTTTGCAAGAAAACTAGAGGATCCTCAAGCTCTTATTCAAAGTTGAAATAATTCATAATTTTCCTCCTTTGAGGCCCCAACTTTGCTATCTCGAAATTAGGAACTTGTACATTTACGTTAGCAAAAAAATTCATGATATGAACATCCAAAGCCACATCAAAGTCTTGAGGTTTTGGCTTCAGCCTATTTTCAAACTATACATGAGATTTATCCTTATTTTGGGAGTTAACACCAGAGCTTGAACTTGATTGGCCCTGATAAACATTTCTTCTAGAATATTGAAAACCATAAAACCTTCCATTACTCTCCACAACCATGATTGGTTCAAATTTATCATTAATATCATCAGTATGGACTTGATCTAGCTCTGGATTGAAATAAAATTCACCAAGAAAGATATTAAATGGAGCACCATCATTGATGACATTGATATGCCCAGGGGTTTCCTCCTCCTCCACTAGATTATATGGACACTATTATTGTGTGTAATATTCATCAAAATATTGGTGCGAAGGAGACTCTTTATATTTGAACAAATTATTTGGGGCGATGTTATTTGGAACATTTTTTTGGGTAGCATGATCTCCTTCATGGACCTTATCTTCGGATATGTGTCTTTGTTAACTTTTGATTTAGGACCACATTTCTCTTTCGACTAAGAAAATTTATTAATCATTTCCATCTATCCTTACATAAAATCATTATTTTTCAAAATTTTGTGCAAATCCTTTCAAGCTAGGATCCACTTGGGCGCTAGGCTTAGCTTTCAGTTTAGTTTGAGCCCTAGGATAGGTGAAAAAATCAATCTTGACAACATTGAAATTTTGATCAACCTTATCAGTTGAGGCTTTGGCCTCAACCTTTGTCTTTAAGGCCATATTTCAAGTACCCAATAAAATATCATACATACCTATTAAGGAATGTGTCATCAATTGGCCTATATCGATTAGTGATTTCCTTTAGTAGATTTTTAAATCATCGAGTCATTTTTCTTGGATTCAAGGAATTTCTCAAGAAGGATGACTCCTTCCTTGATTTTATCTTATCTCTTGTTAAAGTATTGGTGAAAGGCATCCCAATCAATTATAATACATTGGGGTAAACTAATATACCAATCCCTATCACTTCCTTCTATATTCAAAGCAAAGAGCGTCATTACTACATCCTCATCCATGATCATCTTAGCACTCACTCCCTAGTAAAACTCATAAATGTGTTTTTATATAGTGATAGAATTAGTACCATTGAATTTTAGAAATCGTCCACAATACTTCTCAAAAAATGAATGCGAAGAATCAAGAAATTCGCTAACATCCAATGGTCTAAATGTATCAATAAGCCATGAATTTTCCATATTTTTAGGGGTGGTATTGTTTAAAAATAGACTTATAAACATGGGAATATTTGGGATCACATGGGATGTAATTGCTTTAGTAGTATTTCAGGTAGTATTATTCTTTCTCTGGGCTATGGTATCACTACAATAATTACCAAGGGTGTTAATGGGATTATTGTTAGGATTTGCCATAAGAGAATATATTTCATCTTCTTAAATGATTTCTTCAAAGGGAGTGATCCTAAATCTTCAAATAACAAGGATATTGACTCAAAACCTCCCTAGAAATGGGATAATGGCTTTGTTACCTCAAAATCTAGTAGGTCTTGTGAGGTGATCTCACAAGTTAAGAATTATATGAAGTGATAACACTATGAGGTGTGGCCCATTATCCCCACAACTACCAACTCTACTCCTCAATATATTCTCAGCACAAGGGAATCTTCCCTATGTAGGTCATCTAATGGATATATCAAGTCTAAGGCTTGGGGTTAATAAGGATAGGATTAGGATAGGTACTCAACTTAGGGACAAGGCCCAACCTAGCTTAGATAAGGAAAATTTTAGCCTCCAAAAGGCATATATAGGGCACAAGGGACCTAGGGTTTGTGAATAGGAAAGGTCCACATGCTTAACTAGGTACACAAGGATGAGAAAAGTCTCTAAAATATGAATTTGATCAACTTTAGGGAGAACAAGTGTGCAACAAGCCCCAAGTTGAAGCATAGGGCTAGATTATGGCTTAACTAAGGAAAAAAATTCCTAAATCAACCCTAAAATGGAAGAATTAGCCACTAGAAAGGGGTGATTTTTAGGAAACATATTACCAACCACGTGTGGAATCCCTCCACAATCTAACACATGCACCCTAGTTGAATTTTTGTCCTAACCTTAGCCAAAAATTTTCCTTAAAGGGTAAAATTAAGAGAGGAGACAGAAATTAGGTTATGGGAATTTTTATTGTGTGATAACTTTTGGGGAAGAGGAAATGTTTGATCTTGGGTGATGGAGTCTATAAGGAGATATACTAATGAAAAATATAACCCTAGTAAGGGATAACGAAAACCATAGTTTCATACCCTAGCTATAATTTTATGAGGAAACAAAGTCATTGAGGAGAGCTTAACATGAAGTATCACTTATGGGATTATCACAAAATTCTTAAAGGGTAATGTATACAATAGCATTTCCAATATTTCATAGAAAAATATTCAATAAAAACTAACATAGAAACACTAACAATATCCATTCCATGCAATAGCCATAAAGGTATTCAAATAAAAATAATACTTACAATAAAATGCATGAACCAATCCTTTATTGTTCGAAAAGGACATCTCCAAAGAAAGAGAAAGTCTCCATAAGAAAATTCTCCACAAAATATCACATATCCACAAGAAACAAGTTTATTTCAGCAAGGCCGAAATCTCTTATAGAGGCCAAATTGATCCACAAGTGATGATCTTGAATACAAATGAGGTTACCTCTATCTATATGAGGTACACTTCTATCGATTTATGTATAATTTATCCTCTAAATCAAGTTTAACATAAGAAAATTTTGGGTTGCAAAAAGAACCACTAGCTAAATGACAAAATAAGCAATAAATTTGCACACATGTGATCTATAGCCTCTAATAATGTTGTCGTTATTCCCTTTTAGGGCTCCAAATTCCATTCTAAGGTGTTATGAAGTGTGAAAAAGTGTCAAAGTGCTTAGATCATCCAAAATTTGAGGAAATTCCCTCAAATGCACCTAAAATCCCCCTTTCAATGGTGTAAGAAGTCCAACTATAGTATCATCATGTGGTCTCCATTGGTATCCAATTACCAAAATAGGGCCTCCTTTATCCATAATTAGAGCTTATCCAAGTACAACAACCCATCCCAATGTTGGAAATATTGTCATTGATGGCAAAGGAGAAGAAAGGAGCAGCACTTGAACTATCACCAAGGCAAAAGAACAAAGAAGAACCAACAATAAGGCAAAGAAGATAGACAAGGAGCAGAGGCAGCAAGGGCAGCAAATGAAGCAGAGGTAGTGGAGTTGCAAGACACAGCAAGGGCCAGAGATTATACAGAACAAGCTCAGGAGAGAAATGCGCACTTTAATACATAACAAGCTCAGGAGGAACAACAGCAGCAAGGACTGTATATCTGGGCAGATCAACGGTGAAAATCACATCGCCAGAGACCGAAATCACAAATACAAGGAAAGTGTTTGTATTTGTGATGCGATGATATGAGTTCACATTATAATTAACTTTGGTTTGAGTGCTTTATTATAATGTTCCGAAGGTTGTCACATGGGTACAAAAGAGTTTCATTAAAGCGATGTATTGCCAAAACATTTCCAAAGGTGTTAACACCATTCCTCAGGTCTAGTTAAAAAAACAAAGGTAATTAGAGTGGGGCCCGCAAGGAAAGTGGTTTTTGGGAAACCATACCGTTGGTTTCGCATATATTTTGGGCCATGAGTGGTTTATTCCATTTGGAATGCGATCGTATCATATTACGACACGTCACAATACTAAAATCGCCTATTTCACGTAATTTTTGAGAATTAAAGGTCAAGGGTCGAAGTAACGTGATAACCGTCCGATGTGATGCGGCGAAGATCCATCGGTGATTGCATGGGAAAAGTGCATGGACATTTGGAAATTTTAAATAGCAGGTATATTGTGAATGCGATATCCATCAGATTAAGATCGGTGAAGATCTAAAGGTGGTCGCATCACGCGAAAGACGAAGTCTTAATGTTAAGGCTTAAAGCGGAAGTGTTGAAGATCGACAACGATGATCTTATCGAAGATAGAAGATCAACGGTGGAGATCTCATCGCATCGGCGCAGCGGAAGAGTAAGGGAACGAACCACTAAACCTTGCGATTGCGATGGTGTGATCTAATCGCAACCGTTAGATCATGGTTATTTGTAACCGTTGGATCGAGCGCTGAGTTGGTTGCTAGCTCGTGGGACCCATCGCTCATCGCACCGGCAGAGATCAGTGGCCAAAGGCATATCGGACAATAGAAGGTTGCGATTGTGATAGAGATAGTGCGATGGAATGTCAACCGTCAGATTTGGAAAGTTAAATGAGGTGGAGTGCCTTCGTAGTGTGGGCTCCATGTAAAAGAAAAGCTTCCGCAAATGAATCTTCGTCATTCGGTCCTAAAACAAAGTTTTATATATTAACATAGGGTTTAATATATGTTGGCACCGAGGTTTTTAGACCAAAGTTGAAGGATGAATAAAGGTGACCTGTTAAGTATATATGAGCCAATATATATATCAATGCAGTGTGGGGCCATCGCATCAGCATGGAGGCAGAGCAATGGAACAAGTCATTGAATCTTGCGATTGTGACAGTGAAATTTAATCGCAACCGTCCGATCGGTGGTCATCGCATTGGATTCATCGCATCAGAATCATCGCAAAGTGTGTGATCGCAATCGGAAGTCATCGCAGGCGGTTCATCGCATCGGATTATTGCATCGGTAAAGAAATCTTTGCATCAGAGTTATTTCATCGCACTAGCGGATAGAAAGAGTTCGGCAAGTGGGCCTGAAAGGTCAATTACCGTGTTAAAAAGTTCTATTATTATATCGTCGAGAGAGGGTTTAAACTTTCCTTAAAGCGTAATTATATAACATTCCCTAAAGTTTTAATATTGTCTTTGAAAGGGTTATTTAACAGAGTTTTATCAAAGTGTTGAGCTCCGACCTTAATCCCGAAGTTTTGAACATAGGTTAAAAGGCTTAAATTATTCATTTCCGACAGTTAAACGTGATAAGTTCCAAAGTTTTTAACAAGATCATTTCATATGGTAAGTTTTCAAAGTAGATTTTGGCTATGGTTGGAACCATGAAGGTTGAAGAAAGCCTCCAGATTGATAAAGCTGCCAAATTTAGAACATAATTTGGGAAATGCATTCTACATGCATACAAAGCAGAAGAATATGCAGAACTGTTACACTACAGCAGCAGAAAATACAAACATACAGTGAGTTGAGAATTGATAGGGTTGAATGAGATATATCTCTTTCAAATGTAAATGTAAATGTTTTAATTAATTTTACATTTTTTTTGATGCAAAGGAAAGTCTTCGTGGGCAAAGAAATACCCCACTGTAATATTGAAATGTATACATATTGTTATATTTTTCCGAATGTGCTAGGCAAGAAAACGAGAAGGTGGAAGGAAAAGAGTCATACCTATTCACTTCAAATTCCCTGTGGAATAAAAATAGTCATAAGGTAATCTCTATAATGATGTCACATAGATATGCATAAAGAAGCTAGAGAATGGAGAAATAAGGCAGAGAGGGTAAGAAGAAGGAGGAGAAAATAGAGAAGCTGTGAAGGTTCAGAGATGATATAAGGTAGATATGAAGGCTGGTGGACAGCAGTGAAGAAGGAACAGAACAGAGCTGATATCCAAGTAAATCAGCATGTGTTTTTTTTTTAAAGAGTGAGGAAGTGGGTGCTTCCATATCAAGTTGTAGCTTGATAGATGTCATTTGTAGCTGGCCGAGGTAGAAGCCTCCTGTAGGTTGTAGCCTGTAGAAAATAGATGGGAGTTGGAGCTTCCTTGCAAGTTGTAGCTTGCAGAATTGAGGTTATAGCCTCCTGTAGGTAGGAGCCTACAGAAAATCAGTGGTGAGAGGGAGTTGGAGCTTTCCTTTGCATCACAAAAATAATAAGATGTGGTTTTCTCCCTTGTGGGTTTCCACTTATATCTGTTGTCTATATGCATGATGATTATGTGTTGATACTCTGTATTTATTCTGCTTAATACTTGCTGCTCACTTATTAAGATTGTTGTTCCATTATATATTAAGTTGATCACAAAATGAGGATGTGAATGAGTATAAAAGAAATTTTAATAAGAACATGACTACATTAAAATTATTCACCCCCCCGCTCTCAGTTTAACCAAGGGTTCAACAATTGGTATTAGAGCCAAGTTCCTTCTGTATCAATTTAACAACTGGAAGTAGATCCTAGGTCCCTAGGTTGGCTAGTCTAGAAGGATGCTCAACAAATAAAGCCCCTTTGTTCACTAGTACAAATTATGCCTTCTGGAAAATAAGAATGAGGACGTACATAATGTCTCTAGGAATAGAAGTTTTTGCTACTGTGGAATTGGGATATGCCCCAAAGGAGTCTGACTCAGAGAAAGATGCAAAACTAGATTTTGTAGCTAATGCAAAAGCCATGAATTCTCTCTTAAGTGGACTATGTGAGGCATAATTTATCAAAGTAATGTAGAACAAGACTGCCAAAGAAATATGGGATACATTAGAAAGCATCTATGAGGGAGACAAAAAGGTGAAGATAGCCAAACTACAACTCTATAGAGCTCAGTTTGAAAATATAAAAATGAATGATGATGAAGACATTTCCAGCTTCTTCTTAAGGGTTGCAGAAATTGTGAATAACATGAAATCTCTAGGAGAAACCATAAAATAATGTGTAATTTTTCAAAAGATTCTAATATCTTTACCATCCAGCTTTAACCCCAAGGTTTCTGCCATAGAAGAAACAGCTGATTGGGAAACTCTGACCATGAACCAATTAATTGGAAACCTAATAGCCTATGACATGAGACTACCACAGAGGAAGTCAAATGTGAGGGAGGCAGCCTTTAAGACAGTAAATAACAAAGAAGAAAAATAATATATATGTTCTTGCTCTGATGAAGAAGAGGCCAAATTTGTCAGAAAATTGGATAGAGGCTCAAGAAAATATAAAGGTAAACTTCCATTTAAATGCTTTAACTATGGAAGAGTTGGACACTATGCATCTAAGTGTCCTCATAAGAAGAAAAAGAATCAAACTCAAGAGACATAGAAAACCATATCAAAGAACTGGCAGAAAGGGAATAGATACAAGAGAAAATCATTTTATGCTCAGCAAGATAGTACTGCTTCTGAAAACTCAGATGAAACCTCAAATGAAGAATGAACCTCTGAATTTGTGTTGATGGCCAAGGAAGAGCTTGAAGGATTCCTTCTAGAAGATGAGGAAGAAGGTGAAGTTGATCTTGAGGGGGAGCTAAGAAGTGCCCTAGAGGAAATGGGTAGACTTAAACTAAAGTGCAAAAAACAGAAAGACATTCTCCTCAAATATGTAAGAAAAGAACAAAATTCAGAAGACCTCATTCAGTTGAAAGTAGAGCTTTAAGAAGCCAAGAAGGTAGAAGACACTCTACTTAAGCAAATTGAGGATAAAATTCAGAATCAAGAGAAATTGGAAGAAGAAGTAGTATGCATAAGAAGGAAATTAGAAAACTCCCAAAGGAATTTTTCATTGAACCCTTCTCAAATGACAAGCTCTGAACAGTTGAATAAAATACTAGATGCTCAAAGATCTCCTCTAATAGAAACTGGGATAGGTTATGAAGGAGAAACAATTAAAGAAAAAGATAACAGGAATATCATTTTTGTAAAAGTTGTTAAGGATAATGAAGCAGCTCAGAAGGTTCCTACAGAAGTAGAAGCCTGCAATGAAGTAAACAGAAACAAGAAGGAACCTCAAATGACGAAGAAAGAAATAAATAAACAGTCAACTGAAAAAGGCTCATATACTCCTGAATATATCAAATTTGGAATCTATCAAAGGAGATTCTTACCCCCTATGAAAAATGTCACTTGTTATGCCTACCACAAACTGGGACATATTGCTGCATACTGTCATAAAAGGAGAATCGATTCCAACCAATAAAGGATGCAAAAAGTGAAAAGACTACCTCAAGCAAACAAATGGAGAAGACAACCCTTCATCAGGTACGCTAATTTTTTTATGGGTACTGTTTTTACTATAAGGAGTTCAGTCATAAAGCCAAGGAGTGCAGAACGAATGGAAAAAGACTGATGTATGGAAACTCAAGGAGATGGATGAACAATGGAGAATTCGCTCGTGTACATAATTCATTCAGAAACATAATAAAATGCTTTGACTGCCATCAAATCGGGCCCAAGTGTCACAAATGTCTTCTCAGAGAATTTGGTCCATCCTCTCAGGAAAGGTACCAAACAAAAGGATGCATGCAGTGGAAAAAGAAGTTGAATAAGTGTGACCTGGCTCTAATAGCTCAAGATCAGAAAAACCAATGGTATTTGGACAGTGGATGCTCAAAGCATATGACTGGAGATCAAAGCAAGTTTGTAACCTTTGATGAAAAGAAATCTAGGAATGTAACATTCGACAATGATAAAGTAGGGAAAATCAAAGGAAAAGGCTCAGTTAGTCTGGATTATGGAAGAGGAAAGGCCCAAGATGTACTATTTGTGGACGGGCTGAAAGCAAATCTGCTAAGTGTCAATCAAATGTGTGATAAAGGCTGTGAAGTCATTTTTAGAGCTAAAGATTGTGAAGTAAGATCAAGCAACACCGGAAAGTCCTTGATCAAAGGTGTTCGAACAGAAATTAATGTCTATATAGTGAAAGAAAAGGATGAAGTATGTCGCCTAAGAAAACTTGATGAATCATGGTTATGGCATAGAATATTGGGACACCTTAAATTTGACCACATCATCAGTCTGAGCAAGAAGAACGCAGTCATAGATATGCCAGCAATAAAGAAGCCTTCAAATACCATATGTAAAGCTGGCCAACTAGGAAAGCAGACCCGCACATATTTCAAGACCAAAGAGGAATTATCTACAAGTAAGCCTCTTCAACTTGTACACATGGACCTATGTGGACCTTCAAGAACCAAAACACCAAGTGGAGAATATTATTTCATGTTGATAATAGATGATTTTTCCAGAATGATGTGGGTAGCATTTCTCAAATATAAATCTGAAGCACTTGAGAAATTCAAGATATTCAAGGCATTGGTATAAAATCAAACATGATGCAAGCTAAAGTGCATCATATCAGACAAAGGAGGTGAATTCACAGACTATGATTTTGCAGACCTATGCAATGAGCATGGGATAAAACAACAGTTTACAATTGCAGGTACACCTCAACAAAATGGAGTGGCAGAGAGACAAAACAAGTCAGTACAACAGATTGCCAGAGCAATGATGCAAGAAAGTAACATTCCCCAAACCTTCTGGGCAGAAGCAGTACACACAGTTGTTCACATTCTTAACAAAGCTCATTTAAGACCAAACTGTGACAAGACTCCTTATGAATTATGGCATGGTAAACCAACATCAATCAAGCACTTTAGAGTCTTTGGAAGAAAGTGTTTCATAAAAATTAATGATGAAAAACTGGGGAAGTTTAATGCAAGAGCTGATGAAGGAATATTTTTAGGATATGCATCCAAGAGTAAGGGTTACAGGTGCTACAACAAAACACTGCACAAAATTGTGGAAAGCATTGATGTAATATTTGATGAAGATCTACCAAACAAAACAATAAGCACAAAATGCAGCAATCCTCCAAATGATCATGAAGAAGAGAACCAAGATAATGATGAAATGAGCAAGACAACAGAAGATACTGAATTAAACTCAAAAGGTCCCTCAAGACACACTCAAAAGAATCATCTAGAAGATCAAATCATTGGGGACAAGATTGTGGGAGTCCAAACAAGAAGACAGCTTGCTGAATAGACAGAAGAAGTATACCTAGTCATGCTATCTCAAATAGAGCCAAAGAAGTTCGAAGAAGCCAGCAAAGACAAAAACTGGGTAAATGCTATGAATGAAGAATTGGACCAAATTGAGAAGAACAATACCCGGGAATTAATTCCAAGACCCACTGGGAAAAATGTCATTGGCACAAAAAGGATATTCAAGAATAAGATGAATGAACAAGGGAAGGTAATAAGAAATAAAGCCAGACTTATATGCAAGGGATATTCACAAATTGAAGGCCTTGATTATGATGAAACCTTTGCGCCTATAGCCAGAATGGAAGAAATCAGAATTTTTTTGGCCTTTGCATGTTATCATGATTTCAAGGTATACCAAATGGATGTGAAGTCTGCCTTCCTAAATGGAGATCTAGAGGAAGAATTCTACATGGAACAACCTGAAGGATTCTCATTAACAGATAAACATGACTATGTGTGCAGATTAAAGAAAGCCTTATATGGTTTGAAACAAGCTCCTCATGCATGGTATTCAAGGCTGGACAAATACTTGCAAAAACAAGTTTTTAAGAAAGGAGTAGACATAAATTTGTACATAAAGGCTAATGAAAATGAACTCCTAATTGTCGTAGTATATGTAGATGACATCATGTTTGGTAGCAACAAAGAGAAGTTAACAAAATAATTTGCTGAAGAAATGAAATCAGAATTTGAGATGTCTATGATTGGAGAGCTCACCTTCTATTTAGGACTTCAAATTCAACAAAAGAACACAGGAACATTCATCTCACAAGAAAAATACTTAAGAGAGATGTTGAAAAGGTTCCAAAAGGAAGACTGAAAACCTGTGTCAACTCCCATGATCACTGGATGCAAACTATGTGCAAATGATGGATCTGTAGATATAGACCAAAGATTGTACAGATCCATGATAGGAAATCTACTATATCTAACAACTTATAGACCAGACATTAAGTTGGCAATAGGACTTGTGGCAAGATATCAAGAAGCACCAAAACAAATTCATTTATTAGCAATCAAGAGAATATTTAGATATCTACAAGGTACTTCACATTATGGCCTATGGTATCCAAAAGGAAAAAAATTCACATTGACAACATACACAGATGCAGTTTGGGCCAGCTGTGTGGATGACAGGAAAAGCACAAGTGGAGGTGCATTCTATTTGGGAAAAATTCTGGTGGCATGGCTAAGCAAGAAGCAAAATTCTATCTCTCTATCTACAGCAGAAGCAGAATACATAGCAGCAGCAGCATGTTGCACACAAGTAATGTGGATGAAACAAACTCTCCAAGACATGAAGGCAAGCATTGATGAACCTATTTCTATCAAATGTGAAAATACAAGTGCAATAAGTATATCAAAAAATCCTATACTTCATTAAAAAAAAAAGCACATCCCAATACAGTACCACTTCCTCAGAGAACAAGTAGCACATAAATTGGTGAAGTTGGAATATGTACCAACAAAGGAACAAATAGCAGACATATTCACAAAACCTCTTGCTAAAGAACCATTCGAATATCTAAGAGACAAACTAGGGGTAGTGTCTGAAGATGTTACTCTCTGATATGATAAAAAAAATTAAAAATAAAATAAAAAATAAAAAATAAAAAAGGGCCTGCATACAAGAAACAGGATCAGAACAAAAGTCCAGTGATAGTCTGGATCAGAAAAGAAAGCATCATTCCATGGGGAGATCAGTCAACAAATATTGTCACAAAAGAGCCAGAGAAATTGAGCAGTGCATGGAACAGGTCCTCAAGATTAGAGTATTATGGACAATATTTAGAAACCACACTAGGAAATGTGCATCCCTTTGCCATTGATGTCAAAGGGGGAGGAAAAGCAAGAAAAATAAGAGTATTAAAGTATTTCCATCAATGCCAAAGGGGGATACTGTTGGAAATATTTTCATTGATGGAAAAGGAGAAGAAAGAGCAGCACCTGAACTATCACTAAGGAAAAATAACAAAGAAGACCCAGCAATAAGGCAAAGGAGACAGATAAGGAGCAGAGGCAGCAAGGGAAGCAAAAAGAGGTAGCTCAGGCAGTAGATGAATCAGAGGAAGCAGAGTTGCAAGACACCGAAAGGGCCAGAGATTATACAGAACAAGCTTAGGAGAGAAATGCGCACTTTAATACAGAACAAGATCAGGAGGAACAACAGCAGCAAGGACCGTAGATCTGGGCAAATCAACGGTGACAATCACATCGGCAGAGACCGAAATCACAAAACACAAGGAAAGTGTTTGTATTTGAGATGCGATGATATGAGTTAGCATTATAATTAGCTTTGGTTTGAGTGCTTTATTATAATGTTTCGAAGTTTGTCACATGGGTACAAAAGAGTTTCATTAAAGCGATGTATTGCCAAAACATTTCCAAAGGTGTTAACGCTATTCCTCAGGTCCAGTTAAACAAACAAAGGTAATTAGAGTGGGGCCTGCAAGGAAAGTGGTTTTTGGGAAACCATACCACTGGTTTCACATAGATTTTGTGCCATGAGCAGTTTATTCCATTTGGAACATGATCGTATCATATTATGACACATCACAATACTAAAACCACCTATTTCGCGTAATTTTTGAGAATTAAAGGTCAAGGATCTAAGTAACGCGATAGCCATCCGATGTGATGCGGCGAAGATCCATCAGTGATCACATGGGAAAAGTGCATGGACGTTTGGAAATGTTAAACAACAGGTATATTTTGAATGTGATATCTATCGGATCAAGATTGGTGAAGATCTAACGGTGGTCGCATCGCGCGAAAGGCAGAGTCTTAATGTTAAGGCTTAAAGTGGAAGTGTTGAAGATCGACGACGGTGACCTTATCGAAGATAGAAGATCGACGGTGGAGATCTCATCGCATCGGCGATCTCTGATCGCATCAGCGCAGCGAAAGAGTAAGGGAACGAACCACTGAACCTTGCAATTGCGATGGTGCGATCCAATCGCAACTATTAGATCACGGTTATTTGTAACCGTTGGATCGAGCGTTGAGTTGGCTGATAGCTGGTGGGACCCATCGCTCATCGCATTGGCAGAGATTACTGGCCAAAGGCACATTGGACAATATAAGGTTGCGATTGAGATAGTGATAGTGCGATGGAATGTCAACCGTCAGATTTGGAAAGTTAAATGAGGTAGAGTGCCTCCATAGTGTGTGCTCCAGGTAAAAGAAAAGCTTCTACAAATGAATCTTCGTCATTGGGTCCTAAAAAAAAGTTTGATATATTAACATAGGGTTTAATATATGTTGGCACCGAGGTTTTTAGACCAAATTTGAAGGATGAATAAAGGTGAGCCGGTAAGTATATATGAGCCAATATATATATCAATGCAGTGTGGGGCCATCGTATCGGCGTGGAGGCAGAGCAATGGAACAAGCCATTGAAGTTTGCAATTGCGACAGTGCAATTTAATTGCAACCGTCCGATCGGCAGTCATTCATCGCATCGGAATCATCGCAATCGGAAGTCATCGCAGGCGGTTCATCGCATTGGATTATTGCATCGGTCAAGAAATCTTCGCATCAGATTTATTTCATCGCACTAGCGGATAGAAAGAGTTCGGCAAGTGGGCTCGAAAGGTCAATTACTGTGTTAAAAAGGTATATTATTATATCGCCGAGAGAGGGTTTAAACTTTGCTTAAAGCGTAATTATATAACATTCCCTAAAGTTTTAATATTGTCTCCGAAAGAGTTATTTAACAAATTTTTATCAAAGTGTTGAGCTCCGACCTTAATCCCGAAGTTTTGAACATAGGTTAAAAGGCTTCAATTATTCATTTTCGACAGTTAAACGTGATAAGTTCCGAAGGGTTTAACAAGATCATTTCATATGGTAAGTCTGCAAAGTAGATTTTGGCTATGGTTGGAACCATGAAGGTTGAAGAAAGCCTCTGCATTGATAAAGCTGCCAAATTTAGAACATAATTTGGGAAATGCATTCTACATGCATAGAAAGCAGGAGAGTATGCAAAAATGTTACACTATAGCAGCAGAAAAGACAAACATACAATTAGCCAAGAACTGATAGGGTTGAATGAGATATATCCGTTGCAAATGTAAATGTAAATGTTTTAATTAATTTTACATTGTTTGTGATGCAAAGGCAAGTCTCCGTGGGCAAAGAAATACCCCAATGTAATATTGAAATGTATACATATTGTTATATTTTTCCGAATGTGCTAGGCAAGAAAACGAGAAGGTGGAAGGCAAAGAGTCATACCTATTCACTTCAAATTCCCTATGGAATACAAACAATCATAAGGTAATCTCTATAAATGATGTCACATAGATATGCATCAAGAAGCTAGAGAATGGAGAAATGAGGCAGAGAGGGTAAGAAGAAGGAGGAGCAGATAGAGAAGTTGTGAAGTTTCAGAGATGATATAAGGCAAATATGAAGGCTGGTGGACAACAATGAAGAAGGAACAAAACAGAGCTGAAATCCAGGTAAAATAGCATGTGTTTTTTTTTGAAAGAGTGAGGAAGTGGGTGCTTCCATATCAAGTTGTAGCTTGATAGATGACAGTTGTAGTTGGCTGAGGTAGGAGCCTCCTGTAGGTTGTAGCCTGCAGAAAATAGATGGGATTTGGAGCTTCCTTGCAAGTTGTAGCTTGCAGAATTGAGGTTGTAGCCTCCTGTAGGTAGGAGCCTACAGAAAATCAGTGGTGAGAGGGAGTTGGAACTTGCCTTTGCATCACAACAATAATAAGATGTGGTTTTCTCCCTTGTGGGTTTCCACTTATATCTGTTGTCTATATGCATGATGATTATGTGTTGATACTCTGTATTTATTCTGCTTAATACCTGTTGCTCACTTATTAAGATTGTTGTTCCATTGTATATTAAGTTGATCACAAAATGAGGATGTGAATGAGTATAAAAGAAAGTTTAATAAGAACATGACTGCATTAAAATGATTCACCCCCCCCCCCCTCTCAGTTTGACCAAGGGTTCAACATAGACATATGCTATGCGGTGAACCAGCTTTCACAAGCAATGGTTAAGCCTACCAAGCTCTTCTGGAAGGCAGGCAAACATGTCCTGAGATATCTCAAGGGCACATCTGAGTATGGTTTATGGTACAAACAGACGGATGAGGTGAAGTTGCATGGCTTCATGGACGCAGATTGGGCAGGAAGCCCAACAGATAGAGAGAGAACATCAGGAGGGATTTTTAGTATCGGATATACTGCAGTTTCTTGGTACAACAGGAAACAAAGATCCGTGGCACTCAGTTCAACGGAAGCAGAATACATGGCAGCAATTTTAGCTGCATGTGAGGCTATTTGGATGAGGAAGATTCTGGTTGGTTTGTTCGGTTCACATTTAGATCCCACGGTGATTCATTGTGATAATCAAAGTTGCATTAAACTCTCGTTTAATCCTGTGTTTCATGATAGATCTAAACATATTTATATCTGGTATCATCATATCAAAGATTGTGTGCAGCGGAAGATCATGTTGCTTCAGTACATTCCTACGGAGGATCAGGATGCAGATATTTTGACGAAGGCACTCACCAGGAGAAAATTCGAATACCATAGAGGCAGGATCGGGGTGAAGGATAATCCCTATCTTGTTTAGAGGGAGTGTTGAGATTCAACAATATGATGAGCTTAGTGAAAAGAGTCGCCTTCACTAAGTGGGCCCGTAGGCTATTTTTGGTGCAAGTCTATTTTTAGACATGTCGATCATATTTCAGAAGTTGCAAGATGCTATTTGTGGATGGTTGATCAAGTTGGAAAAATAGATGAAATTCTATTTTTAGAATATTGGGCGAAGTCTATTTATAGATCGTTAATCTAAAAATAGATGCATGTTGATTATTATTAGCTCTTAATAATAATCAGACTCTAAACAACAACTCATTCTCTTGGAGCACTTCAGTTCAGTGCACATATGTGGCACAGCAGCTAATAGAAGGAATTACACTATTCCTGAGGGTTTACTGGAGCTAATGCATGGAGGACTCAGTTAGAACTCAAGTGGTAGAGTTATGACACAGTTGGAAGAAGTATTTATGGAGTTGTATTCAGTTTAACTCAGTTAGACTCAGTTGAGCTAGTTGTATCTAGTCTAACTGATTGATACACTAGTGAGAGTGAAGTGAATTAATTCACAAATAATAAATCATTAATCAACTGAACAATACAACAGTTAACTACAGTGCATGGTAGTTTCAGTGGAGACCAGTGGAGAGATAGGTGAAAGGGCAAGATAGACTATCTATTGTGACTATAGTGATGCATTGATTGCATCCAACACTCAGTGGAGATGCCAATGAGGATTGCGCAGTCAATCCAAAAGTAATTCGAATTCATTCAGAGCTATTCTTCAGCAGAGATTTCGTAGTGGAGGCAGGCTAGCAGGTGGCAAATATCGGTGCATGGATTTGCAAGATTGGGCCTGATTAGTGTATGACGATTGTACTATACTGAGAGCTTGTGATAAGCTTTGTATGTTTGTATGAGATTGTCATATGATATCCATGTTACATAATATATAGTTGGGGTTTTCAGCTTCAGGCTTTCTTGGTTAAAAACTGTGTTATGTGAGATTGAATATTTTTGTTTATGCTTCACATGTGTGTGCAATTAATTTTTTCCGCAAAATATTAACAAGTGGAATAGATTCAGTATCTTGCATAAAGTTAAATAGTGTGAGATCAGGTGGATCTTGGACATATGCATGCTTAGTGCATATAATTTCTACATCCATGGATTTTCACTTACATTACAAATGCAAAACAAAAGCAAAAGTCATAATACCTACCAAAACCAAATAGTTTGATCATCGACTTCAATGTATTCATGATACTCAATATGGTCTTTCCAATCATGTACACATAAATATTGACCCTTCTCATAAAACATTAGATCCATATATTCAAGTTATAAAGCTAGAAGATATTTTAGTGTTGAATTCCCAATCAAATTAAAAAACTCCTAGGAAAAGCATTTAACATACTCTACAACTAGGGTCACAAAATGACATTGAATCAAAATTTTAACATATCAATTTTAATTCATACTATTTAGTATTTACAACCAAGTCCTTACCTCCTTGAAAAAGTTCCATGACCTTTTTGGAACCCAGTTCTTCAACTTCAGTTACAAACATGAGTCCTAGTAGATCCAAGTCAAGAATATTTGAATCCATTTCCAATATTTCCTTGCAACTTGAATACAATTATGAATCTTCATCTTGTGTATCTTCTGATGATATATAGAGACCAACCAATTTCTAGTCTTACAGAAGAGGATACTAATATAAGCTCCATTGTATATACGCTTCCACCTTTTGATTTGTTGTTTGTAAATACTTTTCTGTAAATATAAGACATATTTTGACAACAATAACAACAACAACAACTAATGGGTGACCTACACTAAAATTCACTGATTTTCTTGCATTGTTCAACTATGTTGGAGCAAAAAAAGAATGAAAGTCACTAGAAAAATATTCATACCATTAGGATTAGAGATTGGTTAAGCCAGTGCAAACAAAGTCAGTGCCATGGAGCACATGGTTCTGTATTGGGATAATAAGGTATATGTATATAATAAGTTGAAAGGAGTACCATGTATGCTTATATGGCATAACTTCTGATCTATTTTATCTTAGCTTTAAAAACTTTTTAGATGGGACTATGATAAGCAACTATCAACCAACACAAAAAATATTAATGGGATTTCAAATTTCAAGGGCTTTTCTAGAATCTAGTCCATTCAGTCATGATAGCTAAAGGGATTATCTAGTATTAAATACATAACATGATGCATTTCAAAATGTATGATGACAAGAAAGAATCACTACTGCCGCCTACAGGGGGTTCAATAGGATGGCTTGTATGGGCTAGATAAGGCTAGCTAATAGCCCAACCAACATAGTTCTTTCCTAAGCCAATGCAGTTCTTTCACTCGAAACTAGAATAGACAACTTTGGATGGTCCAACTGATGCTCCTTCACTCAATCGGGGGTGTGGGAAACATCCTAATCAATCTTGATACATTACTATCAGGTAGGGGTGAAGCTCTAGTCACTGAGTGCTTTCAACTCATCATTGACTGATTTCCATGCCTAGGGATGGTATAAAACTATTAGACAAACTCTCCATACCAAAGCCAATATAAAGGCAAACAACTTGACCTGCTTACCTACTAATTGAATGGATTTCAATCCATGAATAATCTAGCTGAATTGTTGGAACCCTAACCCCATCTACGTTCCACTACCCTGCCACCATTTGATTGAACTAAAAAATTTTGTGCCAAAACCAATGCATCGAAATCCACTCTTTGCGAAGCATGGATTTCACGACATAGTACCCTTAAGATACGCAGTCGTACCCTCTTCCTGTGTGGTCTCAACATCATATGAGTCATACTTCCTTTTCCTTGAATAATTCCTCTTCTTGTGAAGATTCATTCCAAATTTTTGCGCATCAATCAAATTCGTTTCTCATTATGCATTATCCTTAGTCCTTGTGCTCCTCATTTTTGGGGCATGGAAAATTTTAGGGGCTAATATTCGCAGGTGGGCTAATTTTCCATGATTTTTCCAAAAAAAAGATTCACCAATTTCCATTTTTTATAAAAATGTTTCGCCCAAATTTTACAAGATAAAATTATTTTACCTTAAAACTCGCCAAAATTATATAGAGTACATATAAAATCATTATAAATTTTAATAATGTTACAAATACATCAATAAAATTTTTATAATTTGCATATTAGGGACTAGTGATATTTTCCAATGTTTTGAAACTTCAAGATAATTTTCCATCCTTAAAAGTTTCCTTGTTTGGGGGTCATCAAGGGGGTGCCTAGATGTGATACAAGGTTATTTTGTGCTCACTCTTTGGTGGAATTAAAATTTTTCTTATAGTCCTAAGGATGGGTGGTATTAGCGAGGTTTATTACTGCTATACTTGCTTCACCAATATATGTATCCTAAACTAACACCATAGCCTAGTTGGAGGCTCCCAGACCTTCAACATATTGTCAAGAAAGCTCCTCCTAGAGCCTGAAGTAAGTCTATCTGAGGAATGGGTGAAAAGGGATATGGATGAGGTACCTCCTACCATGCTACTAAAAAATGGTGGTTTTATGCTAAAATATTTAAGTCCGAGATATCAAAGGTGTATCCAACTGCTAGATTAAAGCATCATTTCAGAATAGTCATGTTGTTGCTGGTCAAACAGTATGGAGAAAAGGATGGAACCATGTTTCATGAATCATGGGTGCCTATGGTGAATTAAACTTGTACTCATGGGCTAACACTCAATTGGAGTGCAATCATGTTCCCTTCATTATATAAAGCTTTCAGGGAAGTGAAGAGTGCCAAGCCTACTAGTTTCGTTATGTCCAGCTACCTTCTGGACTCCATCTATTAAGAAAATTAATTTCTGAAACTAGAATGGAAATGGTCCAAGTCTTTTCCTCTGGTACATGTTTAATGCAAGCTATTATGGGATTACAAGCATAAATCATAGATGACAAGAATATGCAACCATTTTATTGCTCTAGTGTACTCTTTGTTATTTGAGAAAGAGTGTCCATGCCTCTCGGAATAAGAACATGCAGTCATAGGAGACATTGGAGACTAGTATTTGCATTAACATGGAATATACATTAGATTTTATGCCATATGGTGCATTGAGATCTCCTCTTCTATTGCCTTTATATGCTTTAGACATAGTGGTTCAGTTGGAAATATTATATCAGACATTTTCTCGTCGAGTTATAGGTACTCTTAAAAGGTAAAAGAGGTCAATATTGCCCAAGTTACCTATCAATATCATATATTATGGAGTTGATGGCACTAGCCAAGCCATGAAAGAGGAAAATTAAATTGAATCATATCATTTTGGAGAGATAATATTCAGGAGACATGATCCTGAAGCTGTGATTATTATTCATTGTGTTGTTATCAACCAAATGTATTCTTATACTCATGAGAGGGATACTGATGAGGAAATATTCAAGAGACTTATTTATCCATCTAAGGTTAAAGAAAAGCTAACTCAAGGAAATTAGAAGAAGGTCGAATAGACCCATTATTCACCTATTTTCAACCTTCAGGAAGAAGTTCAAAAGCTCCATAGGGCGTTGGAATAGGTGAATGAGATGAAGGAAGCATTGGAAAAATAAGTAGACAGACTCAAGAGGAGGATTGAAGAAGAGAAAGTAGTGAAGGAGGCAAAAGAAGAGAGAAGGAAAGTAGAACAAGATGACCTGGTGAAACAATTGGCTTTGGAAACTGAACAAAGAGTCAAGCAGCAGGAAAAACAAAGGAAAAGTGATGAAGAGCTTTAGAGGAAAAGACATGAGGAACTCCAAAATAAGAAGGAATAAGATATGTGGAAAGATAAAATGATTTAACACCACGGCATTCCATCATCTTTGAAGATAAGCCCCACTCCTTAGTCTCTAGTGGAACCATGTCAGATTGAAGAAATGGAGAAGGAGCAATTTTTCCCCATGACCATGGCTAACCCAGTAGTGGTATTGAAAACATTCAATTATTAATACAAGAAGAACAAAGTTAGCAGGAGAGTCTCCAAAAAGGATAAGGTTGGGAGAGCGATTGTCACTGAGGAGGTTCGCATTCACAAAACAACAACTGATCCAGAGATGACTGCAGCTGCCTGTATTACCATGGCCCAAGCAACAAGTGATAATGTTTACAATCTGAAGAGAAATTTATATGAGGCTCAATTGGAACTTAGTGCTAGTAATCAAATAATTACATAGCTTGAATTCCAGCAGCAAGGTGAACTAGACTCAGTTAAAGAGTTTAAAGGGAAATCACTTGAGATCCAAGAGGAACTGAGTATGGTTCAGAAATAATTCTACAGGAGCATTCAAGGCATCAAAGATAAAACTCCTAAGTTCGATGATTATATAAAGATGATGGGGCATATCAAGGAAGAATTGGAGAATATTTTAGATATGTTAGATGACATCATTCAATGGAAAATACAATATCCTGATGAGGGGTAGACATTCCTTAGCTCAACAACTTGGAGAAAATAATTTGTTTTTTTCTTAAGCTTGTCAATGTCTCGACAGGGCTAGAGCCTTAGAGGAAAAGGCTCAGGAAGCTTTGAAAATTTACTTCAAGTTTGAAGGAGAGGTTGATGTAGTCTTAAATAAATTCAAGTTGTCGATGTTCCAGTCAACCTTTGGTCCTGTACCTGTGAATCAGTGCATATAATAAAAGGAGAGAGTGTTAGACAGGTGTAAGAAGGATATCTAGGGATTAAAATTTATCACCATGGACAACACAATATATATGAATATTTGCATAATACAATGCCGATGCAAATTAAAAGGTTGGTGTCGTTGTTTCTAACAAGGTTTTCATAGGTATGAGGCTATGGCAGTAAGTGGAGAATGTTGATTAGTTAAGAAGAATGTTGAGTAGTTAATCTAAGACTTGGGTCAATCTAATATTTTTTCTCCCTTTAATCTCATATAATTTTGTTGAATATGGCTCCTAGTGAGACACATGCACCAAAGTAGGAACATGAGGTGCATATGAGAGGTGGGAAATATGGTTGAAGTAGCTCCACATTAAATATAAGTTTCAAGCCAAAGAAAAAGGAATATTTTATTTAGAAGCATCTTCACCCGCAATCTTTGTGTTGGTGTAAGGCCTATATCAGAATGGAGAGTCGGGGGGTACCTCCAATGGGATCTTAAGAGGTGTTCTTTATAAAAATGCAACCATACCTTATCTCCCAGCCTAAACTTATTTGGCACTCTAATCCAGGTGGATATTGGTGGCCACCAACCTCTTCCACTAACTCGATGGTTCTTTATCTTCTTATAAGTTTTTCTATGTTTTTTTGGGTCTTGAACTTCTAAGGTCATTTGTAGGCCCTAAATGACGTTTTTTGGCCATTTATGAGTCCAAAGGTTTTCGTGTCATTCCCTAGGCCCAACCAAAAGTTGTAATCCTAAATATATTTCTTTCAAATGGACTTATTGTGTGCCCCAAATAGATATTTTATGCAAAAGCTACACCACTCGGAAGTTGATTCCTGAGGGTTATGGTTTTAAACCTCTGGGGTTATTTCTTTATATTAAAAAAAATGATGAAACTAACATAAAAATTCATGGAAATGAATGAATAAGAGTGTGTGGTAGGGAGGGTCAGCGATTTCTATGTGTGCTAAGGAGAGAGTGGCAAGGTGTGCTAGGTAGCGCTAAGTCATTCTAGTTGAGTGCCAGGGTGGCATGCGACCAAGATGTGCCAATTGCCAGGGTGTGCCAAAATGTGCCAGGAAGTGTTAGGGAGTGTCAGCGAAACACAAGGGAGCACTAGGTAAAATTAATGCATGGAAATGAATAAATAATAGTTTGTGACATGAAGTGTCAATGAGTTTCAGGTGTATTAAGGATGGAGTGACAAGGTACGCTAGAGGTCAGGGAAACATGCAAACATGTGCCAGGTTCTAAGGTGTGCCAATGAATGTTAGGGAGTGTTATGGAGTGCTAAGGAAATTCAAGGGAGCCTTGACTTGGTAACTTGTAAAGTGGGATGAGTTGAGATTGGAAATGAGTATCCTAAGATGAGTTATAGGAATTTCTTAGGTGAACAAGGCATAATATAGTTGTAGTAATTGTAACTTGGTCAAGCTATTTTATCAAGGAAGGACTTGGTTGGGTTCCCAAGTCTAAAAAAAGGTAAGGGTAGTTGTGAAGGCATGATAGCTAAGGAATGCCAGGGCATGCCAAGAAACGAAAAGGTGTGATAACACATGGCAAAAAATTTCAATGCATGTTGAGGATTGTTAGGGAGTTCCAAGGGAACACAATGGAGAATTAGGTCAAAATGCTTGGTAATGAACGAATAAGAGTGTGTGCCAAGGAGTTTCAGTGAATTCTAGGTGTCCCAAGGATGAAGTGGTTTAGGATAATTTCATAATAATACTTGCAAGAGGGAAGCCTATGGTTGTGATAAGGTGTGAACAAAGTAATTTCAGAGAAAGCGAGACTTTGGGTTGGGCACAACATTGTTTTGCTAATGACTTGGTTGGGTTTCCCAAGTTGCAAAAAAAGTAAGGCTATCTATGGTGGTTATGAAAAATAGGGAGTGCCAAGGTGTTCCAGGGAATATAAGGTTCCCAAGTAAGGCTAGTTGTGAGGGCATGAATGCCAAGGTGTGCTTGGGAATGCTAATATCTGACAGATAGTGTGAAGGCATGTCAAACATGCTAAGATGTTCCAAGTGTTAAGGCATGCCAAGATGTGCAAGGGTGTGACAATGCATGTCAGGGACGACCAAGGAAAAAAAATGGAGAAAAAAGTTAAACTAAAAGGAGATGAACACATAATACGGTTAATAAGTCATCAATTTACCTTTTCTATGAGGGGCATGCTAGGTACACCAACACTAGGGCGAATAGGTGCCAAGTGTTAGTGCACTTTACATGCCAAATATTCCTCTATTGCTTCTCATTTACTTTCCAATAATTGATCTCAAATAGGATTAATATTAAACCATGCCAAAGCATACCAAGTCATCTCAATGCATGTCAAACATGCTAAGACTTTCCAAGCGCTAACATGTCCCAAGTGCCAATGTGTGTCAGGGAGTGTTATGAATGCTATGAAGTGGTAGGGCATGTCTAAAAATTTTAAGTAGAGAGTGCCAATGCATGTTGAGGAGTGCTAGGGAGTACTAGGACAACACAAGGGAGGAATAGGTCAAAATGCATGGAAGTGAATGAATATGAGGGTGTGTGAGGGAGTGGTAATGAGTACTAGTTGTCATGCCAAGGAGAGAGTGAGAAGGTATTCTAAGCATTCACACACCATATTGCCCACTCACTTCTTACCATACCCACACCATAAAAATAAAAATAAATAAAAACCCTAAAAATGTCATTCTTAAAATCTCTTGTGTAGTTTCCTAATGTCATTCAAGTAGACTCTTTCAATTACTTATGTCTGTAATGGTGCGATCATTTTTTTATTCTCTTAAAGGAACTCCTTCTAGAAATGCACCCCATAAAAAATAAATCATCTAGCGAAAATGAATGTAAATGAATGAATAAGAGGGTGTGTTGGGGAGTGTCATATGTGCCAAGGGGGGAGTGACAAGGCATGCTAGAGAATGCTATGGTGTTTCAAGAAGTGCCAGGGTGCACTAACATGTGCCAGATAGTGCCAATGCATGCCAAGACATGCCATGTGTTAAGGCATGACGAGATGTGCCGGGTGTTACAATATGCGAACGCGTGTCAAGGAGTTTCAGGTGAGAAAAGGGAACACCAAGTTAAAATGAAAATAAATGAACACATGTGAGGGTTAATAATTCAGGAACTCACCTTTTCAAGAGGGGCATGCTAGGCATACCAACACTAGTTCCAATACATTCCAAGGGCCAAGTTTTAGCGTGTCTTAAGTTCCAAATCATCCTCTATTACTTCTCTCTTAATTGTGAATAATTGATCTCAATTAAATTTTATCTTAAACTATGCCAAGGAATTCCAAGGCATCCAAACACATGCCAAGAATTTTCAAATGCCACTAAGTCCCAAGATAAAATATGTGTAGGGAAGTTATAGGGCATGTTATGGAGTTCTAGGTTTGCCAAGGAGGGAGTGACAAGATATGCTAGATATTTCCAAGGCATGCTAGAGTTCTAGGGAAGCATACCAAGATGTTCCAAGTGCCAATGTGTGTTGAGTGTTAGCGAGTTCTAGGGAAACACAAGGGAGCACTATGTAAAAATGCATGGAAATGAATGAATAAGAGAGAGTGATAGGGAGTGTTAGTGAGTTCTAGGTGTGCTGAGGAAGAGACATGATATGCTAGGAAATGTTAAGTCGTGCTAGTGTGCTAGAGTGGCATGTGGCCAAGATGTTCTAGGTGCTAGGGTGTGCCAACACATGATAGGAAGTGTTAGGGATTCCTAGGGACACACAAGGGAGCACTAAATGAATATAATGCATGCAAATGAAAAATTGATATATTGTGACAGGAAGTGTCAATGAGTTCTAGGTGTGCTAAGGAGGGAGTGACATGGTATTCTATAGGTTAGGGAAACATGCCAAGATGTTACAGGTGCTACGGTGTGCCAATGCATGTCAGGAAGTGTTATGGAGTGCCAGGGAAAAACAAGGGAGTAATAGTTTCAAATGCATGGAAATGAATGAATAAAAGTGTTTGACAGGGATTGTTAGAAAATTATATGTGTGCTAAGGACGGAGTGATAATGTATGTTAGGTACTGCCAAGGAATGCTAGAGTGCCAGGGCGACATGTTAAGATGTGCCAAGTGTCAAGGTGTACCGATGTGTTTCAGGGAGTGTTAGGGAGTGCCACAGAAACATAAGGGAGAACTAGTTAAAATTGCATGGAAATGAACATATATAGAGTGTTTGATAGGGAGTGTGAGTGAGTTCCAGCTGTGCTAAGGAAGGAATGACAAGGTTATATGCTAGGGAATGCCAAGGCATGCTAGTGTTCCAGGGCATGTCAGGGAATGGTAGGGTGTCTTAGGGAGATCCAAAGCATGTCAAGTAATGCAAGGGATTCTAACACATGCCACATAGTTCCAACAGATGGTTAGACGTTCGAGATGTTATGGCATGTCAAGATGTAAAATATGTTGCTCATTTGTTTTATGGCCATGAATATTGGACATGAGCCTTGAATTGGTGGCTTGTTAAGTGGGATGAGTTAATATTGGTCATGATTAGCCTAAAATTAGTTATAAGCCATTATTAGGCAAACAAGGCATAGTCTAGTTGTAGTAAATGAAACTTGGTCAAGTTGTTGAAGTCAAGGCAGGACTTCGTTGGGTTCCAAAGTCTAAAAAAAATAAGGGTAGCTATGAGGACATGACAGTTAAGGAGTTCCAAGGTGTCCCAATGAATGAAAAGGTGTGCTAAAACATGCCATTTAGTGTTAATGTGTGATAAGGAATGTTAGGGAGTGTTAGGGCATCACAAGGGAGAACTAGTTCAAAGCGCATGGAAACGAATGAATAAGAGTGTTTGTAAGGGAGTGTCAGTGAATTCCAGGTGTCCCATGGAAAAAGTGTGTTAGGAGAATTTCATAATAGGACTTTTAGGATTCAAGCCTATGATTGTGATAAGGGGATGGACGAAGTAGTTTCAGACAAAGGGAGACTTTGTGCTAGACACAACACTATTTTTTCAATGACTTGGTTGGGTTCCCAAGTCACAAAAAAGGTAAGGTTACCTATGAGGGCATGAAAACTAGGGAGTGCCAAGGTGTGCAAGGAATCCCGAGAAGTGCTAACACATGCTAGAAATTTCCCAGGCATGTTATGCATTCCAATATGTGCTAGGTGTTAGGGTTTGGTGCCAACACATACTAGGGAGTGCCAGGGAAACAGAATGGAGGACCAGTTTCAATTGCATGGAAATGAATGAATAAGAGTGTGTGATAGGGAGTCTTAGCAAGTTCTAGATGTGCTAAGGAGGGAGTGATAAGGTATTCTAGAAAATTCCAAGGCATGATAGAGCGCTAGGAAAGCATGCCCCGATGTTCCAAGTTCCAAGGTTTTCCAATGTGTTCCAAGAAGTGTTAGGGAGTGCTAGAGAAACACAAAGGAGAACTATATCATAATGCATGGAAATGAATGAACAAGAGTGCATGACAAGGAGTTTCAACGAGTTCCAAGTGTGCTAAGGAGGTGTGACAAGGCATGCTTGGCAGTGCTAAGGAATGCTAGAGTGTTAGGGCGGCATGCAGCCAAGATATGCCAATGTGTGCAAGGAAGTGTTAACTAGGAGTGCTAGGGAAGCACAAGGGAACACTATGTCAAAATGTGTGGAAATGAACAAATAAGAGTTTGTGATTGGAAGTGTCAGTGAGTTCCATGTGTGATAAGGAGGAAGTGACAAGGTATGATAGGCAATGTTAAGGCACACTAGAGGCTAGGGTGACATGCCAAGATGTCCTAGGTGCTAGGGTGTACCAACACGTGTCAAGGAGTGTTAAGGAATGCTATGGAAACACAAGGGAGCACTAGGTAAAAAATCATGGAAATAAATGAATAATATTTTGTGACTGGGAGTTTCAATGAGCTCTAAGTGTGCTAAGGATAGAGTGACAAGGTATGCTAGGTAGTGCCAAGGAATGCTAGATTGCTAGGGCGGCATGCCAAGATGTTCTAGGTGTTAGGGTGTGCCAATGCGTTATAGGGAGTGTGAGGGAGTGTTAGGTAAACACAAGGAAGCACTAGATCAAAATGCATGGAAATGAATGAATAAGAGTGTGTGGTAGGGAGTGTCAATGAGTTCTAGGTCTGTTAAGGTGGGAGTGACAAGGTTATATACTAGGCAATGCCAAGGTATGTTAAACTACCAAGGCATATCAGGAAGTGCTACGGTGTGTTAGGGAGTGTAAAATCATGTCAAGGAATGTAGGGGATGCTAACACATGCCACATAATGCTAAGAAATTTAAGACATGTCAGGTGTTATGGCATGTCAAGATGTAAATTATGTTGCTTAGTTGTTTTACAACCACAGTTGGATGTGATGAGCCTTGTCTAGGTAAATTGTTAAGTGGGATCAGTTGAGATTGGACATGAGTAGTCTAATATGAGTTACATGTAGTTCTTAGGTGAACAAGGAATATGTTGAATTTCCATGACACGTGATAATCTAGGTTTGGTCTAAGAATATTTGATGCAAACACACTCAAGTGCCACAACACATCTACTTTGCACAACAAAATCTACACACATCAAGGAATCAACTAGTGCACATGAATTTTTTTAAATTTTTTAGACTGTTCTTCATTAAATTACAAACTATAATAAAATATGCTAGAGCTCTCGTACTATGTATCATGGCCCTTTACAATCACACTGATACAAGGAATACAACTAGGGCTTGGTGTTAGTCATTTTACAACCAATATACCTTGAACAATAAAACACTTGACTCACTTTTTGATGGTGGCCACACATATCCCTTTCAATCCACATGTCTTGAACACATCTGTCAGGTCCTCTTGCCTCCCATTATGTAACTCCTCAATATGCCTCAATTAATGAACTCAACTCCTTAGGTTACTAACCTCGGCTAAAAAAAAAATTCCCTCTATCTACCTCTTTTTTCCTTTAAGGTTTGCAACACTTAGGGCTTTCGATCAATTGTTCACAACTCCATCATGAACAACTCTTTGGTTTGCCAACTTTTTCCATCTGTTGCTCCAAGATGACAAGTTTAGGGATATGGGGTTCCCCTTATTCTAAATGGCACAATCCTCTGCAATACAGTGAACGAGGGCTAGTTTTCTAGCCCACTTGACTATTACTTTATTCGTTCAAAGTATGCACATCCTTAGGCCCAATACACCTACCCTTCTACTAGTCTTGTTTTCCTTCACAAGTACAAGACTTAGAGCTCTTCTTTGATAGTCATCTAACAACCCTCCAATCGTAATTGGGCTGCCATTAATTTTCCCAACCACAGTCATTTATTTTACTGATCTAGTTCCCACAACATTGCCCTCATCTAGGGCTCTTCAAATATGCCACCTAATAGTGATTTGAGTCCTCTCAAAATAACTATTCTTGTGTACCAATTTCATTATTGTCCAATATATGAACAAATTTGAACTACTCATCTTATCATATTTCTAACAATTTTTAGATGATTGAAATAGGGTCACAAATCACCCATTAACATTCCATTGGCTAAATGTTTATAGGCTGCTTCAGATCTCTATCCAAAACTATATGGACAGTCCACCAAAATCAACTCCTCTTCATGTTAATCCATTCCTCATATGAAACATTTATTCTGCTCCATCTTCTACTCAGGTTCCACCTTCCTATGGATTTTCTATCTCCGCACATACTTCTGCAAACCATCTTCCAAATTGTGGTATATATTGCAGATATAAACCTCTATCTAAGGGTCACAAACCCTCTTCTTATTTGCAAATTTATCACAATCTAAATGGCATACCTTATGGATTCAGTGTGCTAGGAAAACTCCTTAAATAGGGAATTATACTTATATTCTAATTGCTTTAGAACACACCCTATCCACCCATAGCAAAAATTACAACTCTTTCCTCCATAAGAGACTCGATTGAGCTCATATGGATCCGTAGATTTTGGGAATTTATTTGACTAGATCTTTATCTGAACTTTAGATCTCTACGACCCTCAAACTATGGTTACCTCATTCAATATTACACCTATGAATAATTCTGTTGTCGCCCTAACTTCTAGTGCATACCATCCTCCTTTTGTGTTGGTCTTTATCATAGACCTTACAACCTACTAACCACCACAAGGTAGGGTCTCAATCCTCTCTACTATTTCAAAATTTGATGTGACCTTCACACAGAAACACCACTGAAATCACATGCCCAAATTCTCATGAGCCAACTCTCTTGAGCTTGATTTTCCATAATAGAACCAAGAATATGCCATCCTACTTCCTATGTTGAACCCATTAAAGTATGTGACATTCTTGTGAACCCTCACATGATGATCTTACACTTGGTGGATGATCATGGCCTCCCTTTAGCAACGCTTACTCAACCCTCTAACTTAAACTAATTTAGCAATACATCTCTCTTGGCCTCCTTGATCAAATGAGCTCCTTCTCACTTGATTTTCTTGCCTTCATACTAAGGCCTCCTTAAATAGCTTTTCCTAGCTAGGCCTCCTAATAATTCTCTAGAACTTACGAACTTTATACACTTAGACCTTAGGAAATATTAATTTTTCTTCTTAATTTTCTTTTAGATTTTAAACCCCATCTCGGGTCCAAAGCCCCTTCGCTTGGGTTATTTTACCAGAAATATTTTTCTAGCCAAACTCACACAAACCCATCTCACTAGGCTTGTGGATTACCTCCCAAGCTACACAAATAAACAACATAGTATAGTTGTAGTAATCATAACTTGGTCAAGCTCCTATAGTTAAGTGAGGACTTGGTTGTGTTCCCAAGTTGAAAATTAAGTAAGGGTAGTTGTGAGGGCATGATAAATAGGGAGGCGTAGGGCATGCCAAGGAATGAAAAGGTGTGATAACACATGCAGGATAACGTTAATGCATGTTGAGGAGTGTTAAGGAGTGTCGAGGCATCACAAGGGATAACTAGGTCAAAAAGCATGGAAATGAACAATTAATAGTATGTGCCAAGGAGTGTCGGTGAATTCAAGTTTGCCAAGGATGAAGTGTGTTAGAAGAAGTTCATAATAGGATTTGCAAGAGGCAAGCCTACGATTGCGATAAGAGGCTCGAAAAAGCAGTTTTAGACAAAGGGAGACTTTGTGTTGGGCACAATACTATTTTTCCTTTATCTATTATTTTTATATGACACGTGGCACACTTTGGCCAAATGGTCATGTTTTAAACTTTTTTAGACAATTTCATATTATACATTGTTGTGTATAGGTTTTGGGCACTCGGCTTGTGCTGAATTATATCTTGTGTGTCTTGTATCTTTTCGTTCTTGCAAATTCTCAGTTAATTCTCTATTGTTTATATGAACTGGACATACATGTGAAATGTTGCCTATGTAAGCTATGTTGCTTGGTTGTTTTATGGCCATGGCTAGATGTGATCCTTATCTTAGTATGTTCTTAAGTGGGTAAAGTCCATCTGGGACACGAGTGGCCTAAGATGAGGTATTAGGTGAAGAAGGCACAATCTACTTGTAGTAGGTGCAATTGATCAAGTTGTTACAATTGAAGTAGACCAATGTCACATAAACTGCAATAGCTAAGGACTTAATAGGATTCCCAAGTCATGAAAATATGTAAGGCTAGTTGTGAGGGCATGAGTGCTAGGGCATGTTAGGGAATGCTAACATGTGCTAGATAGTTTGAAGGCATGCCAAATATGCTAAGATGTGTAAAGTGTTAAGGCATGCCAAGATGTGCAAGGGTGTGACAATACGTGTCATGGACTATCAAGGAAATGAAAAGGATAAACAAGTTAAAATACAAGGAAATGAACACATCATAGCGTTAATAAGCCATAAATTTAAATTTTAGAGGAGGGGCATGTTATGCACACCAACATTAGGTGTAAATAAGTGTCAAGTGACAAGTGTTAGTGCATTCTAAGTGCCAAATCATCCTCTATTATTTCTCTTCTACATTCCAATAATTGATCTCAAATAACTTTAATATTAAGCAATGCCAAATCATACAGAGACATCTTAATGAATTCTCAACATGCTAATGAACATGGCCTCTTTAGGAATACATCTCTCTGTGCCCTCTTGATCAACTGAGCTCCTTCTCACTTGATGTTATTTCATTCATCCTATGGCCTCCTTAAATGGTTTTTCCTAGACCTCTTAGGAACTCTCTAGAACTTACGGGTTTTATCCACTTAGACCTTAGGAAATGTTAATTTCCCTTTTTAATTTTCTGTTAGATTTTAAAACCCATCTTGGGTCCAAAATCCCTTTGTTTGGCTTCTTTGCCCACAAATCCTTTTGTGACCAAACTCACACAAACCCATCTCACTAGGCTTGTGGAGTACCTTCCAAGCTACACAATTCAACAACATAGTCTAGTTGTAGTAACTGTAACTTGGTCAAGCTCTTGTAGTCAAGCGAGGGATTGGTTGGGTTCCCAAGTGGAAAATTAAGTGTATTTTTTAGGGCATGATAGCTAGGGAGGGTCAGGGCATGAAAAGGAATGAAAAGGCATGCTAACACATTTCAGAGAATGTCAATGCATGCTGAATTAGACTGTTAGGGAGTTTCGGAGCATATCAAGGGATAACTAGGTTAAGATTCATGGAAAGGAATGAATAAGAGTGTGTGTCAGGGAGTGTCAGTGAATTCAAGTGTGTTAAGGGGGAAGTGTGTTAGGAGAAGTTAGGAATAGGATTTACAGGAGGCAAGCCTATGATTGTTATATGAAGCTTGACATAGCAGTTTTAGACAAATGGAAATCACTTTGTGCTAGGCACAACATTGTTTTTCCTTTAGCTATTTTTTTTAAATGAGATGTGGCATAGTTTGGCTACATGCTCTTATTTTAAACTATTCTAGATATTTTCATATTGTACATTGTTTTGTATAAGTTTTGTGGCACTCGACTTGTGTCAGCTTATATCTTGTGTGCCTTGTGCATCTTGTGGTTCTTGCAAACTCTCGGTTAATGTTCTATTTTTTATATGAACCAAACATACATGTGAAATATTTCTTGTGTAAGCTATGTTGCTTAGTTGTTTTATGGCCATGGCTAGATCATGTGATCCTCGTCTTGGTAACTGGTTAAGTAGGACAAGTTGAGCTTGGACATGAGCGGCATAAGATTAGTTATAGGCATTTCTTATGTGAACAAGGCATAATCTACTTGTAGTAGGTGCAATTGGTCAAGTTGTTACGGTTGAAGCAGGCCAATATTGTCACATGAACTACAGTAGCCAAGGACTTGATTGAGTTCCCAAGTCATGAAAAAATGTAAAGGCTAGTTGTGAGGACATGAGTGTGAAAGCATGTTAGAGAATGCTAAGATGTGCCAAATAGTGCGAAGGCATGTCAAACATGCTAAAATGTGCCAAGTGATAAGGCATGCCATTATGTGCAAGGGTGTGTCAATGCATGCCAGGGACTGTCAAAGCAACAAAATGGAGAAAAAAGTTAAAATACAAGGAAATGAACACATAAGAGCGTTAATAATTCATCAATTTACCTTTTCCAATAGGGGCATGCTAGGCACACCAACAATAGGCGCCAATAGGTGCCAAGTGAAAAGTATTAGTGTATTCTAAGTGTAAAGTATTCCTTTGTTGCTTCTCATCTACTTTCCAACAATTGATCTCAAATAAATTTAATATTAAACCATGCCAATTAATACCAAGGCATCTCAACGTATTCCATACATGCTAAGACTTTCCAAGCACCAACATGTGTCAAGCGCTAATATGTGTCAGGGAGTGTTATGCATGTTATGAAGTGGAATGGATATTGAAGAGTGTTAAGGTGTATTAGAGAGTGCCAATGCATGTTAAGGAGTGTTAAGAAGTACTAGGAAGAAACATGAAAGGAGCACCAGGTCAAAATTCATGGAAGTTAATGAATATGAGGAACATGTGCCAAGGACCAGTGTTAATGAGTGCTAGCTGTCATGCCAAGGAGGGAGTCAAAAGGTATGCTAAGAATTGGTAAGGAATGCCAAGAAGTGCCAAAGTGTGCTAGGGAGTTCGAGGGTGTGCTAATTATATGTGTCAAATAGTGCCATGATATGCCAATGCATGCCATGTGCTAAGGATGTGCAGGGTGCCAGGGTATGTTAATATGTGTCAATAAGTGTCAAGGCAACAAAAGGAATAAACAAGCCAAAATGAAAGTAAATGAACACATAAGAGGGTTAATAAGTTGGTGCTTTATATTTTTCAAAATGGGCATGCTAGGCACACTAATAATAGGTCCCAATACATGCCAAGAGGCATTCTGTGCCAAGGCTAATGTATGTCAATGCATGCAACCAAGGTGTTCCAGGGAATTCTAGGGAATACATGCATGCCAACACATGCTAGGAGAGTTCTATGTTGTGCTAGCAAATGCCACCATGTGCTTGGGCGTCAGTGTCATGACAATATGTTCCAAGATATGCGAGGTGCTAAGAAATGTTAGTGTGTGCCAGAGCAGTAATTTAAGGTGTGCCTAGATTGTTGAGGAGTGTTAGGTCTTTCTCTTTAATTGAAATGACATATTTTGATTAAGTATTAAATAATATATTTCCTACACACAATCATTGGAACTTTATCTAAAGGGAATTTTCTAGATAATAAACTTAATAGATATGAATCATGTGTTGACTCATAGGAAAAATTTATTTGTCTAGTCATTACTTGAGGGAAATGATACACAATAATTACTTATTAACAAATTGACTGACTCTAACCACTATGGCATTGGAAATATTATAAGACTCCATAATAATGGTCTTAAATCATGATCTTTTGACAAAAAATATATTAACAGGCACATAGCATCATCAAAAACCATTGGAATGATTAATGATGACGAACATTTTTTGACCATCACCAAAAGTAACAAAAGGAGCATTGGTGAGGGTCATTAACAGTTCGTCACTAGAAGTGTCACCAAAGAGAGCATTAGTGATGGGCCTTTAATGACCCTCACCAAAAGTGTTATTGAAAATGGTTTTGGTGACGAACCTTAAAGGACCATCACTATATACACTTATAGCAACACTTTTTTAAGGACCGTCACCATATGTGACATTGGTGACAGACCTTAAAGGTTCGTCACAAGCATGACCCTCACCAATGTCCTTTTTTCTTGTAGTGCCAATTGAAACTGTTATCAAACTCCTTAGAAACCTACACATGGCACCCTTGCAATCTTTGGCAGAACTACAACCACCCTATTCTTCTAAAAACTTCTAAGGCAATTGGGTCTTCATTTAAAAAATTCATGTCTGATGGCTCATATCTAAGGCAGTGGCCACCTTTGTTGGTCTTCCTCTTTGCAGCCATGGTGATTTTATACCTTCTCTACCCCGCTTGATTAGTGACACCTGCAACTTTTGAAAATGATAGCAACGAGCTTAGCTTGGTGAAACAGCTCTCCAGAACTTAGTAACATGCAAAGATGAAGCAAAGAATGACAAAGACTCAATTGGTTAATTTTTTAAAGTTTCGATGACAACCCATGCTCTAATCATGCCTCATACATAATAAAAGCAGTAATAATGACCTCAGACATGACCTTTGTACCTTGATTTAACCCTAACTGACTCAAATGACATCCACCCTAACAGTTCTAATCGTGGACTAACACCTTGCACCATATTTGACAAGACAAACAGAAATACTCTTTTTTCGTAGCGTGGTTAGTTCATTTCCTGGAAGTTTCGCTACGAAACTATTAAGCAGTTTCTTAGCGAAAACTGCCTTTTGACAGTGTAAATCGCTATGAAAAGAGGAAAAAATGGCTAAAGTGACCTTTTTGAATTCAAAAGCTTGAGAAATTAAATATTTCATCAAAAAATGACTGATGGGACATGATATGACTTGAATGGAGATGGGTTTGAACCTTAGTATAGGTTAATATGAAAAAATTAAAAATCTTCCTATACCAACTTATGAAAAATGAACTTTATGACCATATCTTTAACAAATAAGAACTCTATGACCATGTCAAATAGTGTTTCACTTTTTCTCAGTGATAACAGTGGCTCCACTTAGGATGGTGTGCCCCTGTGGTACACCAGAAAACTTGTAGTTCTAGTGCTATCTATCTTCTTGGAAATAAAAACTCTGAAATTTGCCAAGCTTTCCTTCAAAATATAATGGCCTTCACCTCAGGCTCAAGCTTGATGATCAACTTATCTTTATTAGTAGAAAAATCATAACAAAATGGAATCTGTACAATGGAATGAAATATAAGTAGAACTTAAGAGGAATAATGCTTCAAAAACCTTCCATTGAGAGGCCCTCCAGCACAAGGTTGTCCATCCATCTCCTGCAGTATGTAAGTGTTGTTTCCATGTAATGCAGCCACTATGAATGGACCTTTCTAGATATTCTCAAACTTACCATGTTTCCCCTTTTCTTCAATCCTATCCTCCCACTTCAATACCACATCTTGAATCTGAAATTTTTCCTCTTTGACCTTCCTGTCAAATGTCTTCTTATTTATGTTTTGGAATTGTTGATTGTTGTTGTAGACTTCCTCCTTTTTTCTTACAAAGCTATCAATTAGTTTATTCTCCTCTGAATTGCATTTGGCTCCTCCTCTGATCCTTGCAGCAGCTTCATGACAGACACTCCCAAGGATGCAGGAAAAATGGCTTCAGCTCCATACACCAACTCATAAGGTGAAGTTCCAATTGATCTTTTTGTGCACACTCTATCAGCCCACAAAGAATACTTCAGCTTTAGATGCCATGACTTTTTATTTTCCTGCAACACCTTCTTAATAATCCTCACAATGCTTTTGTTAGAAGATTCAGCAAGACCATTACCTTGTGGATAGTATGCAGTAGAGTGTCCAATTGTAATGTGATATTGATGAAAAAAACTGATCAGCCTCTTGGATTTGAATGCCTATGCATTGTCAGTGATGATCTTCATATGGCATCCAAACCTAGACAATATATTATTTTCCAAAAATGAAATGATAACTGAATCATTTACTTGCCTAGTTGGGATTGCCTCAATCCACTTGGTGAAATAATCAGTTGTTGTCAGGATACAGCGATGCTGACCTAAAGATGATGGATGAATCTCACCAATGAAATCTAGCCCCCAATGCTAGAATGGTGCCTCAACATAAATAGGCATCAAAGGTAAAGGAACAAGCTTTTTCTTACCATCAAAATTCTGTCATTCATGGCAAGCAACAATATTTTGTAGACATATTTGAACGTGGTAGGCCAGTAGTACCCTACTTTGAGAATCTTATTTGTTGTGGCCTTCCAATAATGATGACCTCCACAATCTCATTTATGAAACTCCTCAATAACTTTTTTAGACTCCTTCCAGCAAACAATTCAAAAGAATACCACCAGTATCTTTCTAATACATTTTTTTATCAATGATGCAGTACCTCAAGGATTTTAGCTTCACAAACCTTACTTTAGATTTCGTCAATTCAGCAGGAGCTCTATGATGATGTAAGACAAAAAAAATTCTCTATACCAGTTAGATAGGATGTGCTTTTCTTCAATGGGAATCGGCTCTTCATCTTCATCTGATAACTCTGAAATTTCAACAATTAAATTCATATCAACACAGTGAAAATTGGACCGTGCCATCAGCTTTGCTAACCCATGATCCTCCACCAATTTTGTAGGTATGATGTCTATATCATACTCCATCAAGTTAGCTATCCACTTCCCTCTCTTACCATCAATATCATCTTGATTCAATATGTCCTTCACAATATCATTAGGAACAAATGCTATGACATGAGAATGTAGAATGTAAATTCTGAAATCTTTGATGGTTTTGACTAAAGCATAGGCCTGTTTATATACGATATTGTACTTCAATTCTGAATTAGCTAAGATCCTGTTAAAAAATGAAATAGGTTGCTCAGTACCTTGTTGTCCTTTCTGCAGCAAAACTCCAACAATTGTATTTTCTGATGCAAATGTAAAAACCAGAAATTCCTTTGAAAAATTCAGGCTAATCAACACTGGTGCTTGAGTGAGTGCCTTATTGATCTCCTCAAATGAATGCTTTTATTCCACTATCCATTTGATATCAGCTCCTTTATTCAGCATCTTGGTTATGTCTTTGACAATCTCAACAAAATTGAGAATAAACATCCTCACAAAATTTACTCTTCCAAGGAAAGACTGAATTTCTTTCCTACTTCTAGGCAGATCTAATTTCTGAATGGCATTAACCCTATTTGGATCAAACTTAATCCAATCTTTAGATATAATATGCCCAAGTAACTTCCATAAAGTCAGAGCAAAAATTCTTTTAGTGGGATTGAGAGAAATTCCAAACCTTCTACATTTCAGCAGAACCTTCTCTAGATGCTTCAAGTGGTCTTCTTCTCTCCTTGAGAAAACTGTTATGTCATCCAGATAGACAACCACAAACTTATCCTTCTCCTCAGAAAATACAATTTCCATTTCTCTTTCAAATTTCGCTCCTGCATTCATCAATCCAAAGGGCATCTTGGCATACATGAATGTCCCCCATGGTGTGGTAAAGGCAGTTTTCTCCCGATCTTTTGGATGCACAATTATTTGATTGTACCCTGAAAAAACATCCAGCATAGACATCCTTTGGTAACCAAGAATGTTTTGAAAAATTTGGTCCATCTTTGGGAGAGGGTAGTTGTCCTTCAGAGAAGCTTTGTTCAAGTTTATGAAGTCAATGCAGATTCTAATTTCTCCACTCTTTTTTCTGACTGGAACCAAGTTTGCAAGCCATTTTGAGAATCTGATTGGAACAATAATTCTGGCATCAAAGAGATTCTTGATTTCCTTCTCAATCGAAAGCATGAGAAGTGGATTAATCCTCCTCAACTTCTGTTTGAAAGGCTTTTCATTTTCATTAATAGGAATGGTATGTTGAATAATAGTAGGATCATAGTTCTTCAAATCAGCATTAATAATGCAAAAACATCCATGAACCTTTTCATCATCTCAATATATTTATGTTTGATATCTGCAGAAACAAACTTACAAAGTTTGATCATTTTTTGCAAAGCTACTTTACTAAGGTTACAACTCTCTACCTCTTCATCATCAGCTTGTTCCTAGGAGACTTGAACACATCATTTTGGTCAAAGAGATTTTCAAGTGGGATGAGACCTTTGGGTATGGAATTATTCTTCAGCTACAACACTTCAGAACTACCTTTGATTTCAGCAAGCATGTTTTGTTGGTCTACTTGTGTGCTTTCAAACTCCTCTTTCAACTCTATGAATTTTTTATTTGCTGGTCATCCTCAAAAACTCGCCAATGGATGATTTTGTCAAGGATAATATGCCTATGGTGAACTTCAACCTCATATATTTCAGTGGAATGTGCAGGGATAACAAACTGACTTTCAAAGAAAGCTAGGGAGTCAGCTACTGAGTTTTGGTCCCTAGTCTTCACAATAATGAATATCCTTGAAAATTCTCTAACATCTCCATGATAAAATTTCTGTATGCTCTCATTCTCACATCCTTGGTTTGATATACACCCTCAACTTGTTTAATAACTAATTCAGAATGTCCACAAACATAAATATTTTGGGCACCCAATCTTTTCAAAATTTCTAAACCCAAAAACAGAGATTCATACTCAGCCATGTTATTTGTGCAATCAAAGTTCAGTTTGAAAGAAAATAACTTACTTTCATCCTCTGGAGTTGTGATCCAAATTCTTACTCTAGCCACTTCTCTTCCTACTGATCCATCAAAGTGTAACAACCTCCAACCTTCTATCTTCTCTTCACTAATTTTCTGATTTTTTACTTCCTCAATTTTTTCTTTCTTCTCATCTTTTGCTTCATTGGTTAGTTCATTGAAAAGTATAGCATATCCTAATTCAGTCTCAAAAACATATATTGGGAAATTTTGAGGTTTTTCCTTACTACTTACCATATAAGCCATCCTTGTTTCTCTGTATAATCTTCTTTTCTCACCAAAAACAAGAATGGTGGCATAAGTCATGTCCATCTACATGGTGCATTTGATATTTTCTACCCATGATCTAGATAGCAGCATGCCAAACTTGGGTGGAATGTCTGCTACCACAATGTCCATTACCAATCTCTTGGTAGGGACTTGCGTGAGACCAACAACAACATCTTTGATCAAACCAATGCATTGAAATCTTTTTTAATCAAAGGAAAACAAAACATTATATGGCCTAGTGATTTCTAATCCCATCCTTTCCATGATCACTTTAGGCATGAGGTTATGAGAGGCCCCTAAATCCAACATGGCATTGTGTAATGTCAGATGTCATGAATGTTAAGGCTGACATAGAAAAGAGAAACCTCTTCATTCTACTCATATTCTAATCTTGTTCCCAAGTAGATGGTTGGATGATCTTCTTGAACATTAAGGATGTCAGCAGCTCCTGGTTGGGAATTCAACATTTTTACAATTTTACTTCTATATTCATTCACCTTAAGAATTTCTTCAAAAGGGACTGGGATCTTGATCTTGGATATCTCATTCTCCAAACTGAAAACAAAAGTAGATTTTTCAGTCTCTTTGACAGGAGGAGGAGGTGGTGGATCTTTTCTAACCTCAGTAGCTTTAGGGGCATCTTTCTTGGGCTATGCTTTACTTGCAGTAATTGGAACATTTTTGTTTGGGAGGTTGTATTGTTTCTGCATCTCAAAGATTTCATGTTGATATCCTTTAAGGTAATTAGATGGTTCCTCACCCTTGTTAACATCATGATCAGACTCATCCTGTTCTTCCTTGGTCAAAAACATCCCTGACATGTTTTCATCCAAGCAATGAATAGAGTCTTCTAGTATTTCAGGTTGGTCTTCTTAATCAACTAAGTTTTGCTGAAAAGGAAGCCTTACTTGAGGGTCAGGTTGATTTCTGTTTTCCCTTGGTCTCTACTAGTTTTGAGGTCTTCTGAACTGAGGATTTCTAAACTGAGGTTCATATTGTGCAGGAGGTGTAGAGGCATTTCCAAGGGCAAGCCGATCCATCATTTTGTCCATCCTCTTCATCATGGAGTCAAATTTATCATCTGAGGTGGAAGGCTTATCTTCTTCTTTCAATTTTGTCTTTCCCATATTAGACTTTTTAGTTGCTATAATATTGACCTCCACCTTCACAACATCATTTTTCATTTCAGCTAATGAAGGGGATTCTATTTCTTTGAGCGTGATATAAAATTCATGGTCAAAAGCCTCAGCATATCTCAATTGAGATGCTCCTAGTGGAGGCTTAAGATGGGCAAGGATGGAGTCATAAAATTTGTTAAATCTCTTGGAGAAATTTTGGACAGTTTCATCAACAGCTCTCTTCAAGCTATTGTACTCAATGAGGGCTTGCACAAGGTTGGTTCTATTTCCACGCTTTCTTAAGAAGATATCTTCAAATTCATTCCAATTATGCAGGCTTCCTAGTGTAAGAGCTTTGAACCACTTCCTGACCTCACCAGTAAAGCTCTGAGAAAAAAGCCTCATTTTGACATCTTCATGGTCAACCTCCTCCCTCTCTATGAAGTCATTAAACTGGTCTACATGCTCTTCAGTTGTAATCTCTTCATCACTTCCCCAAGTTTTGATTCTAGCAGAATATTTGCTTGGAAGGGCATTAAGGATAGTTGGGAGAACAAGAGGGGCATACCTAGCAGGTGCAGCAGCAGGTGGAGGTGGAACATTTCCTGCCATGATTTTGGCTAGAGGGGTCCTGACCCAGGTTCGGTGTACAAGGTTTTCCAACAAACCCCTATACTACTAGCCCTTTCAGCAGTGACCTGCTTACGCAGGTCAAAATCTCACCCAAAGTAGTATGGGTGGGTGCTAGAACCAGGTTTCCGCACCCTGAGAAAGGATGGGTAAGGCAAGCAGAGCTGTGCTCGGCCCTGTAATTTCATATTACCTTGTTCTGCGCAGGGTTAATTAGGTCTCCGTTCGCATCCACGTGCGCTAGATCTATAATTATGTACTTTGATGATGATAACACAACATTACATAAACAAAACAGAATAGATCCAGATCCATAAACACACTTACACAAATCTTCGCAACTTAAAGATAGAAAATGCACAATACAGCAATTATCAGCAATTCACACAAGATTACTCACAGATTCAGTTCTCTATCAGTCATTCTTATTCATTCATTCATCAATTCTTCCTTACAATTCCCTTCCCAACCTGCGCACACAGCAGCAGGGTCCGCACATAGTTAGACTTGGATCTCCGCGCACACAGCCAGCAGGAGTCCTTTCCCCAAAAACCCAAACCGATAGCTTAAACCACAAATTTCATCAATAGCTCATCATTTCTTATCCTTTACAATACAAAATTCTCCTCTATTTATAACAATCTAGCCTAGACTTTCCTATGGTCTACAAACTGTGGTTTTCGGATCCCTGGTTTACCCTTTTACCCATTACAATGCTTTCAGGGCTTTTACCCACCCCAAAACCCCTACACTAGACTAAATCTAATCAAAAATATTCAAAATGGATCAATTTTGCAGCTTGTTAGGAGACCCTGTTCCAACAGTCCCCCAACACAATCTTGTGACTCATCCCCAAGTCATTGCAGCGGTGTTGCTTCGATTTGCACGCGCAAGGTAGCCAGAGCGTGGACGAGCAAAGGGATCACTTCCTGACTCTGGCCACAACTCTTTGCATAATGTTGACAAGTGTCAGGGAGGCAGGGCCGTCTGGAGTCGCGGTAACCCATTCTAATAGCCGGTGGAGGCATGCAAAGGCAGACTGAGCGTCTTTGGTGAGTTGGAGTGCGGTGTTGGCCCATGGTTTCAACCATTTTCAGATGACATGCTTGTTGTGGCGAAGGTTCTCAATCTTGTCCAAGACAGCTAGATGTTACGCGGAGACATTGGATGGTGAGGAGGCTCTGACTTGATCCAGAGCAGCTTTTGCCTGTTATAATTCCTTCTAGAGATGTTGAAGCATAGAATGATGTTGAACTACCATCCATAGTTGTGTAGCTATTTCGACCAATTTTGCACCCTGTGTCAGCTGCTCCTAAATAATATGTGTTGCGTCTGTGACCACTGCAATCCGCTGGGCCCGTACTTCCGGAGGTATGTTATACTGTTGTTGCATGGCTCGGTCACGGTGGAGAACCTCTTGCAACACTCTAGTGTATAGTCCTTGTAGCTTTGCATGAGATAGCTGCGCTAAATCTATTTGGATGTCCCCAGTGGTTGGATCATGAGTGTTAACTAGGGCAGTGCGAGGGAGTGAACACACATTGCTTCTGCTGGGCAGTACTCTGGAGTTGTGGAGAAGTCGCAGAATGTCATTGTATCTCAGCACTCCTTATTGGCGCAGAACCAGTTGTGACCTAACTGTGATGCTGTGAGCAGGGGACTGCAGTACTAATAGGCCTTCCTCTGCTATATCTTTTAAGGCCAGCCGGTTGGGTTCTGCGGTTGTCCCTGGAGTGTGAAGGTTGGTTATTCCTATTGTGCAGTACTGGTGCCTCACTGTGCGTGGCTCGCAGAAAATTCTTTCTACAGAAATCCAGTGCTCACTTCTTTGACTGCACTCAGCATTCCTAGGCCCTCTCAAGATGATATCTGTGGGTACTAAGCAGCCCGGGGCCGGATCATTCGGCAGGTTAGGGTCCATCTTAGCAACAAGAAAACGGGCATCCCAGAGAATGTTAATGAGCGCATAAAACTAGTACACAGATAGCAGGAGCATGTTGTAGAGTGAATATATAGCCTGGTGTGAAGTAATCCAACCAACCACACACCGTCCGGAGCTATTTAATGGTGGAGTAGCTCGTTCGTGAAACTTACCATCTATCATTCGGATCATTCTTACCATAAATGGTTGCATTGATGATCTACCGCCTATTTTGCGCACTTGTAAGGTTCCTTTCTTATCAAATTCAGACGTGTTGATGGTTGTCATTCATGCCTGAGGTCGCTTCCATGGAATTTCATTAAGCGGATGACGCCTGCGTGCCATTCGCATTCCCTGAATTAAGGTCGATGCGAGGTGTTTCCTGACATGGTTCAGGTACTAGATCTACAAGTTGGCCATCAAGATTTTTGAGCCATGCGCTTCGCCCTTGATCAGGACGTCCCTGTACGATAGGGCTACGTCACGTGTCCTTGTGCCATCTATTACTTGCAGTGAGTGCAAGTTCTCCCAATTGCATGTGGGTTCGAGTGGGCCCATAATCAAACGTCGACTTAAGTCAGCGGTAACCAGGTGAGTCTGTCCCGGCAAGATTTAGTCGCACCTGTGAGTGGTGTATGTTAGCAAGTATCTACGTGGGTTGAATGATCTCAGGGCCCATCTAGCAACTAGGGTCCCTAAGCGTAGGATCGCCCTACTCCAATAATTCTCATGAGTGAATAATACTAGCCCTTGCACAGGTGCTCCGCGTAGTGTTAGTGGCAGTGCTCCTAGCCTATGTTCCGTGGGGATTTTCAGTTCAACAATCTTCCTACTATCTCCTTCGTCATCATGGCAAGGCAGGTCTCGTTCCTTGGTAGAGATGCAACGGAAATTCCTAGTGGTCCGAAGATATCGCAGTGTTGAAACCTCGTGCAACCGACCTTGCCAATTTTCCAGCTCCTCATCAGAGTCAGAAAGACATTCACTGTCCTTTTCCCAACAGAGCACTCCTTCATCCATGGGGTTAACCCAATCTTCATCTCACGTAGTCAATTTATAAATGTGATCTATTTCCTCCTCCTCATAGGTTGGCTCTATATACCGCGCGCTTTCTGCTGGATCTAGTGGTACTATGATGCGCGTACCTTTTTTTTCAAACACCATGTTGCGCTTCTTGAGATTGATGACACCCCCCATGTCTATTTCCCAGTCCAGTCCGAGCAGCACAGGGTAGGGATCCGCATCTTCCACAATTTATATTACTTCAAAGTCGACTAGGACCCTTACCCCTGCGATGTCAACCATTACTTTTGGTATCCTACCTAGGGGGGTGATTTTTTGTTGATTTTCCATTCGCAGCTAGATAGTGGACCACTCTAATTTAGGTTCTCCCATTCATTGCCATGTCTACTTTGGTAATACATTCACATCTGATCCAAGATCTAAGATGACCTGATCCATCTCATAGTCACCGATATGTGCAGTCAACCGCATTTCTCTTCTGGTACATTTCTTATAGTTATATAGTTTATGTACATCCTTGGTCCCAGGGATCAGATTGGGCTGAGCCGCGCAGGTATTTAGTAGTGCTTGGAGATTTCCTACAGCCTTCGGGTTCCGTAGCAACTTCATACATGCTTCCAAAAAGGGCTCCACCCCCTCTTCTATCTGGAGGTGCACCAGCTGCTGCGCGGGACCTGCCAGTGGTGCTTGTTCTTTGAAATTCACTCCTCCCCGGGGGGCAAGCTCCTCCTTTACTCCCTAGGTGACCATCTCACTGCGCGTCATGAATTTTACACTTGGATTTGTATTCCTTAGCTTGGTTTTAACTCTTTGTACGTTCTATGTAGGGGTGGGCTATTTTTCCTACATCTTGGCTATTAAAATTAGGCAATCCTCAACCACATGGTCCAACTTCCTACAATATTTTCACGATGGCCTAGTGGGATTTGGGCATTCTCTGGAAAAAATTTCTATTTCCCCACAGTTATAACAGATTAGCTTCCCACATCCTTGTCCTATGCTTCCTCCCCGACCTCCTTAGCCCCTGGCCAGAGATCCATCAATGTGCGCAGACATTCTTGGTGACGCAGGGTCTGATTGTACCCTATATAAGTTTCCACGATCCATCATTAAGTCATAATTCTGATAGTTCTGCTCATCGTGTCCTATTGACAGGCAGAATCTGCACCATTGTTGCTTCATTTTTGGGATATACGCACCTAGCCAAGGGCAATGGTTTGTATCATGTAGTCCCGCTACCCAACAATTGTCACACCATAGCACAGGTTTGCTTGATCCAGGCCGTGACAGAACGGGTTCCCTACTTGCTCCTGGGCATATCGGACTAGGTCCTCCCACTTGTATGTAATCTGTTAGTAGAGGGCACTAATCCTTTGTATGACCAGACACCCGACATCTTATGCAAAAAAGATCTGTGCAACCATCCCTTCCTCGCTTTTCTCGCAGGTTTTGTATTTCCATATGCATAGCCCCAAGCTGTTCCTGAATTTGTTGTACCCCTACCGAAGTATCTTCTCGGGGGGCAGCTTCTAGTTTCATAGCGACTTCCACAGCTTTCTCCTGTGACTCAAAGGTATGATGACTCATTGGCGTGCGCAGGTGAGGTAACAACATAGAAATGAACCATTATGTATGTTGTCTATCATCATACTTGAATCCACCTTCCTGGATTGCCTTCTTCAATCGTTGATCGGCCTCCCATACTGACTCAGACACACCTTTTTTGAAGTCCTTTACTTCCGCTACCAGCTGGGAATAAGATTTCAGCTTTCGGAACTGTTGCTTCAGAGCGTCCTTGATATCTTGAATGGATGCACCTCCGTTCTGGCCAATGTATCACATATACCAGTCCAAGGCCCTATCCTCAAATGCCAACGGCAGATGTGCCCTTTTTACCGTATCACTCACCACATTCTTCGTAGTCCAGACGGATTCTGCAACAAACCAAAACTGATCCATATCCTCATCTCTTATCGCCTTGAAGGTAGGTAGTTTCAGGTGCGCAACCATATCACTGCTTAGGGGGGGTGGTGGTATGGGTGAATCCTTACCTTTTCACGGCCTAAGTGGCGATGTAGCTGGGGGATCCTGCACAGCTGGTTCTTGCAATAGATTATAGGTGAATCTCCCTCCATCAAGGTTGGTCCGATAGTATTTACCACTGTGTGTCGCGCTCCCGTCCAGATCCGAGGTCATTCAGCTAGTATGACTACACAGAATGCTCTTTTCGCACAGTAATATCTTGATCAACAACGGTAACGTCCTCATAAACTTGCCCCGAAACCCTTTAAAGAATCGTCTTTCGGCCTCAGAGTATGAGACAAACTGATCAATGGCAAATTTCATCATAAATCCTCCTAGCACGTTATCCACCCAGTGATCTAATATGCGCTTGATAGTATTATCAGTTTTTTCCAACTGCTGGATTAGCTCTGGGGTCCACTAAGTGACTCATTCGTCCTTCCATCACTTTTGGAATTCCACAAGTCTAGCCAACCACTCTTGGAGCTCAATTGCAAATGTCACAAAGAATATTTCGTAGCTCTATGTGAGGATGTACCTATTTTTCCACCTTTCCGCTGTTAACTTCTCACTGCGATTTTCTCTTACGGCGAATTCCTGGATCTGCCTTTTGAACCAGTCTTCGATTTCCTTCCTTTCAAGCTTCCAGTATTCTCTTGTCATTACCCGATCCTTCTCTCAGAATTCTTCCGGTTCCGGCAACGGAACCATTTGTTGGCTAGAGGGGTCCTGACCCAGGTTCGGTGTACAAGGTTTGCCAACAAACCCCTATACTATTGGCCCTTTCGGCAGTGCCCTGCTTGCACAGGTCAAAGTCTCACCCGAAGTAGTATGGGTGGGTGGTGGAACCAGGTTTCCGCACCCTGAGAAAGGATGGGTAAGGCAAGCAGAGCTGCGCTCGACCCTATAATTCCAGATTACCTTGTTCTGTGCAGGGTTAATTAGGTCTCTGTTCGCATCCACGTGCACTAGATCTATAATTATGTACTTTGATGATGATAACACAACATTACATAAACAAAACAGAATAGATCTAGATCCAGAAACACACTTACACAGATCTTCGCAGCTTAAAGACAGAAAATGCACAATACAACAATTATCAGCAATTCGCACAAGATTACTCACAGATTCAGTTCTCTATCAATCGTTCTTATTCATTCATTCATCAATTCTTCCTTACAATTCCCTTCCCAACCTGCACACATAGCAGTAGGGTCCTCACACAGCTGGAATTCGATCTCCGCACACACAGCCAGTAGGAGTCCTTTCCCCAAAAACCCAAACCGATAGCTTAAACCACAAATCACATCAATAGCTCATCATTTCTTATCCTTTACAATACAAAATGCTCCTCTATTTATAAAAATATAGCCTAGACTTTCCTATGGTCCGCAAACCATGGTTTTTGGACACCTGGCTTACTATTTTACCCATTACAATGCTTTCGGGGCTTTGACCCACCCCAAAACCCCTGCGCTAGACTAAATCTAATCAAAAATATTCAAAATGGACCAATTTCGTAGCTTGTTAGGAGACCGTATTCCAACAAATGATCACAGGCACTCTGGTAGTTTTAGGGACAACAGTAATAGAGGAAGAGGAACTATTAGGAGGGGGGCTGGTTGGTCTTTGTTGTCCAGTTATAATTGATCTCCAGTCAAGTAGAGGGACACTATATTTTCTTCTAAACAAGATTTCAAATGGGTCTAGTTCCTTCAACCTATCCAAATATTCCCTCTCTAATAACAAATCTGATATGGCTGCTTCCAAAAATTCTTCTTTATATTTTTGTGTCACTAAGGCTAAGGTATCAATACCTCTTCTATGTAGGTCTAAGACAATTTCAGTCAATTATTTTTCATTTTCAGACCTAAACAAGACTTCCTGAATTTTATCATCAAACCTTTTATCTTTAGGAATTCTTAAAACTTCAAGGGACAAGACTTTTGTGTGTGATGGAGTACCTGATTGTGCATAACTGCCTTGAATTCCTCTGGAAATTGTGTTTGGATTATCCAAAATGTTAGGTGCATTTGGGTCAGGATTACTCCTCGTATATCTCCTTTTTGAAGCCACCTTTGAACATGATAATTTTGAATGGAGTAACCAAGGTAGTTGCAGCCTCGAACAAATCCTGAGCTCCTGCTACCTTCAAGAGTTCAGCTTCAAAATTTTGAGAAAATTATATCTTCGACTCCTGGAAGACGCACTAAAATGTTATCACAAAATTGTACTTGATTGGCTCCTCATCAAACAACTCTATGTAACTGTTTCAAACCAGCTTTTGACTGAAGCTTAGCCTCTTCAGTCTGAGAGGGCTCTCTTAAGGGGGTTTTATGATATTGAATAATGATGATACTAGATGGATAACTCTATTGAAAATGTAACTTATTTTTTATGTTTGCAGGTTGAAAAGAATGCAGCCTTGCTACCATTGGGCTTATGGAGTCAACAATTAGTAGTTTTAGTGGCAAGGATTCTTGGCATGGAAGCTGAGGCAGATAAGGGTCTTTAATAGAGGCAAATCACACATAAAACATAAGGCAACACAGTCATTTCATCACTAAAGGAAGTAAGAACATAAAATTATGAATTCTAAGTAATAGAGATGAAATATACTACAAGTAGTAAACATAAAGATATAGACCAAAAAGACATCAAAAACCCCATGAGAATCTTAGGTCTGTCAAGAAGAAAGTCATTTTGTATTATCGATATAAGTCAAATATATAAATCAGCAGTTTAGTGAAAAAAAAATATCCAACCCCTTACTACTTCGATGCTTTCTCTTTCAATAGAAATTCTTACAACAAGGATGATCTGCCTGGTGGCTAGATTCATTGAATTCTCCTATGACACATCACATTATTGCAAAACATGACTTCTAACAAGAAACAGACAGCTACACCTTAAAGAAGACATTTCCTAATAGGACTCAAACTCATATTTATTACATCACTCTACCATATCTTTGAAACAGTTAAATGATGGTTACAACATAAGTTTCACATTCTTGAAAAATCCATAACATAGTTCATCACCACTTTACATATTAAAAGCTCTCCTAGACATGTGGAACAAAACCCTATTTTTCAGGAATGCATAATCCTTATCTTCAACAAGATATTTGGTTGATGACTTGTCTCCACAACACTTCCTTCGAGTCATAAATGATTAATGTTAAGGCCCCTTGACATGTTGGAGGGGTCCATCTATCCAAAACTGCCATTAAGATGCTCCAAAACCTTCAAAAGTAACTCGCTACGAAAACATGACAGTTTCGTAGCGAGCTTTGGTAGCATTGAAAAAGAAGTTTCTGCACCCAAAAACTCTACTCTTTTGTTGTTCCATGGTGTCAACCTAGTCATGACACATAACCACCGGTTTTTTCGTAGCATTTTCCTGGCTTTAAGCCTAGGAAACGTTACGAAACTGTGTAAAAGTGCAGAAATTCCAGATTTCAAAAATTGTCTCCAAAAAGTGACCTCCAGCTATAAAAACTTGATCCTCATCATGCCATGAACCTCTCTAAATCATATTTAACCTCAACTTATGGTATTTGTGGTGTTTCCTCCTCATTTATGATCAGTTGAGAAATGGGCTCCTCAACCACAGTCATCTTCAAACCTTTTTTATCCAGCCCTTCATGAATCAATTCTAATTGCTCTTGAAGGTCTTTGACTTGGTCCTTTAGTGTCCTATTCTTATATTTCAACTGCAAGTTCATTTTTTTGATATGTTTCACCTCTCCTCTCAATGGCTGAGTCCATTTGATCAATTTCTCTGTGTTGTCCAAAGTCTTTGACACACTTATGACCTGTTCTTCCCAAATTTCTTTCATTTTTTCAAAACGTGCCTTCTGAACCTTGTGCTTCCTTGCCTCTTTCTTCAAGACTGATATTTCATCATTTTCTAGCTTCAATTTCTCCTTAAGGATTTCAATCTCTTTTTTTCAGTGATTTTCTCTTTACCCTTCCTTTGTTTAATGACTAATTCTTCTTTTGCAGGTGAGGAGAGGTATATGATGCTTGGTGGTGGATGAGTAGTTTGACTGACCTTTTGAGCTTCTTTGTTGCTTTCCAAGACCTTTCTGGCATGTATTGTCATTAGTTTTCTAGCTTGAAACATGAATCATGCATCTTCACTTGCAAACTCTAACTTTTTAGTTGTTTTGGCTTTCTTGAGCTTGCTTCCTCCCTCATCTATGTCTTCAGCTTGGACTATGGGAGTTTCTTCAATATCAATAGCATGCAAAATTTCCTCTAAGTTACCTTTAGCCACTGCTTGGCTTCTTGTAACCCTCTTGCTGCCATTTTTTCTCATCATTGGCTTTTGTTTTTCAGGTGTAGATTTGGGTGTATCAACCTTCTGCAAAGGCTCTGTCTCCATAATGACTAGCTCAACTCGCTCTGCCACTGAAGGTGATGGGAAATCTCTAGGTTTGGGAGTCCTTTTAGGAGTGATAGCATCTACTTCAAAACCACTGATGAACATAAAAGATGACCAATCTCTACCTAATCTTTTACTCCTCTAACACCAGCAACTTGATCAAATCATGATGAAAGAGTGAGGTTTCATTTCCTTCTTTTTTAACTTGGACCTTATGTAACATTTTAGCTAGACTTCTATATAAGTAAAAGGGAAAATAAAGAGACCTATTAGGAATAAACCATGTGATACCTCCCTTCACAAGTGAATTACTTCTGAATGATCAACAACAACTTTGAGTAGTTTTCCTTCATATAGCTCCTTGGTATGGCATTTGTGAGGTCAATTTCACTATGCTCTGGCTTGATAAATTCTTTACAGTCCTGCATTGTGAACTTGAAACCTTTGAACCATTATTATCCTCCTCTAGGGATTCATGTTGCTGCTGCAATGATCTCTAGTGTTACTGTGAGGTTTAACATTCCCACCTTTGAAGTTGTCCCATTGAAACTGACAGAAAACTCCTTAGGAGCCTGCACATGGCACCCTTGCAATCTTTGGCAGAAATGCAAACACCCTGTTCTTCTAAAAAATTATAAGGCAGTTGGGTCTTAATTTAACAAATTCATGTATGATGGCACATATCTGAGGCAGTGGCCACCTTTTTTGGTCTTCCACTTTTCAACCATGGTGATTTTATACCTTCTCTGCCTCGCTTGATTAGTGACACCTGCAACTTTTGAAAATGCCAGCAACCAGCTTAGCTTGGTGAAACAGCTCTCCAGAACTCAGTAGCATGAAAAGATGAAGTAGAGAATGACAAAGACTCAATTGGATAATTTTTTAAAGTTTCGATGACAACTCATGCTCTAATCATGCCTCATACATGCTAAAAACATTTATAATGACCTCAGACATGACCTTTGTACCTTGCTTTAACCCTAACTAACTTGAATGACATCCACCCTAACAGTTCTAATCATGGACTAACACCTTGCACCAGATTTGACAAGATAGAAATAAATACCATTTTTCATAGTGTGGTTAGTTCATTTCCTGGAAGTTTCGCTACGAAACTATTAGGGAGTTTCGTAACGAAAACTACCTTTTTACAATGTAAATCGCTACGAAAAGAGGAAAAACTGGCTAAAGTGACCTTTTTGAATTCAAAAGCTTGGGAAATGAAGTATGTCAGCAAATACTGACTAATGGGACATTATATGACTTGAATGGAGGCAGGTTTAAACCTTAAGATAGGTTAATATGAAAAAATTTAAAATCTTCCTATACTAACTTGTGACAAATGAACTTTATGACCATACTTTTGACAAATGAGAACTCTATGACCATGTCAAATAGTGTTTAACTTTTTCTGAGGGATAACATGCGGTATGTGGGCGGTAAACAGCGGGGAGTGCGAAAAGCGAAAAGGTAAGGGAAAAATGAAATACAAAGGTTTGCATGCAATTTGGTAATTTGGCAAGGTATGATGGGTCCCACTGAATCGCATCGGTGGAAATATAAGTTTCAGCTAAGAATTAAGAGGTAAACCTTAAACTTGCGAGTTGCGATGTGTGGGAAAAAGGTAAGTGAATGCGGTGGGTAAGGAATTAAATGCAGAGTGTGGCTCGGGTACTCTGTTTCTTGACATTGCGTGAAAACGCCTGCAGATTTGGATCATGTGCCTTGTCCTTCCTGTAACAAAAATTCAATGTAAGTGTGGTTGCTGCCAGTCTTATTCGTGGCAATGGTAGGGAGTATTTCCAACACTCCCCCTTAATCACAACTACTACCATTAATCATTACTAGACACTTTATGAGATAAACGAAACTTTTTTGTCTGAATTTTTTTGTGAGGATATCTACAAACTGTTCCTCTGACCTACAATGCTGCAACACAATTTCACCATTGTTAACTAATTCCCTTATGAAATGGTAATTGGCATTAATATGATTTGTTCTCTTGTGGAAAACATAATTCTTTGACAATGCAATTGCTGAAATGTTATCACAGAAAATTGTGGTTCCTTTCTCTTGTTCATGACATAAATCCCTCAGCATCCTTCTCATCCAAATTGCTTGACATGTTGCTATTGTTGCTGCTACATATTCAGCTTCTGCTGTTGATAATGAAACCATTGGTTACTTCTTGGAAGCCCATGAAATGGCTTCCGATCCCAAATGAAAAACATACCCTGATGTGCTCTTTATTTCATCAACACTTCCAGCCGGCCAATCATTATCTGTGTAACCAATAAGCTTAAAATCATCAGTTTTGGAGTATAGAACACAATACTCCTTTGTTCCATTTACATACCTCAATATTCTCTTGTCTTCTTGCCAATGTGTCTCCTTGGGTATCTCCATGAATCTAGATATAAAACTTACTGCATACATTATATCAGACCTAATTGCAGTCAAATACATTAGACTACCAACCACGATTTTGTACAATGTCGGATTGACATTCTTGCTACAATCTTCCATGCTCAATTTCAACCCCATGACAGTTGGAGTTGATGATGGCTTGTTGTTCTGCATGTTGAACCTTTTTAAAATATCTACAACATACTTTAGTTGGGAGATAAAATTTCCCTTTTTTGTTTTCTTTACTTCTATGCCCAAAAAATATCTTAACAAACCCAAGTCAATCATTTCAAAATCAATTTTCATGACTGCTTTGAATCTGCAATGAGAGAAACATCACTGCTTGTAAAAATCAAATCATCTACATATAAAACAACAATAAGGCATTAGGGGAATTTTGAGGTCTAAAATGGGCCTCCTAAGGAAAATATACAATCAAAATTCACTTTGTGAGAACCAATCACATTTTAGGGGATGACATCATCCCTAATGGTTGAGGTGGCATTGCTTGAGTTAAAGGTACTTACTTGTCACATTCTCAATGGTGGATAAAAACTCATGGTTAATCATGGTAGTGCTCTAAGTACTTTTAAAGTCATAAATTAAAGTACTCATAATAAATGTCATTTCACATTTTTTGAATAAAATATTATTAATGTCATTTCAATTTTTTTGAAAGAAACAATGCATATCCTACACAATCTTCATGTATTTACACATTTTTCAATAAATATTATATTTGTATATTTTCATATATTCATTTTTAAATTATATATTCATTTCATTAAGAATTTATGAATTTATATTTATATTTTATTTTAAGTTATTTAAGTACAAAGGACAAATGCATTAGTTGTGCAATGATAATGATTTTTTCTTGAAAAGCCCACTCTTATTTATATTCACATCAATGCAATTTTGTTATTAATTTTATGTTGATACAACTTTTGAATTGAATTTAACCATGGTTACATGGATTTTGGTGCAAAGGTGAATTTCAAATTCATAAATATTATTTTATTGGTTTAGCTATTATTTTATTATTTCCTTAGGAGGTCCATTTTAGATCTCAAAATTCCCCTAATGGATTTTACCATCATTTTCTTTGATGTAGAGTGTGGGTTCACCATCACACTTGTAGAACCCATTTTCCATCAGGTAAGCATCAACCCCGCTGTACCATGCACATGGTGCTTGTTTCATCCCATAAAGAGCTTTCCACAGCTTACACACCTTGTGTTTTTGGCCTTCTATTTCATAGCCAGGATGTTGTTCAACATACACTTCCTCTTTCAACACTCCATTCAAGAATGCTGACTTCACATCCATTTGATAAACTTTCCATTTTTGTTGTGCTATTATTGACAACATTGTCCGCACTATCTCCATCCTTGCAACTAGTGCAAAGGTTTCCTCATAGTCTCTTCCTTGCTGCTGCTCTTAGCCTTTGACAACTAGCCTTGTTTTGTGCCTTTCTATCTTGCCTTCAATGTTGCTTTTGGTCTTATAGAACCATTTCACTCCAATAACTTATTTTCCTTGTGGGAGGTCCACTAACTCCCATGTGTCATTCCTTTATATTGTTCTTATTTCTTCATTCATTGCTTCAATACACTTCTCTTATTTGACTGCATTTTCAAACCGAATTGGGTCATCAACATGACAAAATAATGCAAATAAAGAATTCATACCAGCACTATTATCAACTTCTTCTTGTTCATAAATTTCACTTAAATTTATGAATTTTGGTCTTCTTAAATTTGCTGAAGATGTGCTTGGATTTGCACTTGAACTGGAGGGATTTGCTTATCCCTGTGGTGTGATTAGAGAAGCACTTCCTTGATTTCTCAATGTTGTTCTATTGGTTGCTTGCGGTGTGCTCTGTTGAGCTTGTGTAGGTGGAGAAGGAGTTACTTGTTGCAGTCCATTCCTCTTTCTCTTCATGAGACATACATGTCTTCACATTTCATGTCTTCTCTAAACTTCCATCCCAAGCTTCTTCTTCTATGAACTTAACATATAAGCTGATTATTACTTTCTTGGTTGATGGATTATAGACCCTGTAAGCTTTGTATTCATCACTGTACCCAAGAAATATACATTTCTCCCCCTTGCTATCCAACTTCTTCCTAAATTGATCCGGGACATGTGCATATGCCACACATCCAAACACTCTCATGTGTGTGACAAATTTCTTTGTTCCACTCCATGCTTCTTCTGGAACTATGTTCATCACACTTTTGGTTGGACATCTATTTATGATATATGTTGCATAAGAGACGGCTTCTGCCCAATACTCATTTGACAAATGCTTCACCTTCAACATACTTCTTGCCATGTCTATGATGGTCCTATTATTTCTTTCTGCTACACCATTGCGCTGAGGTGTATACCTTGCAGTAAATTTCTTGTGAATTCCATGCTCCCTGTAGAAATGTATGAAGTCTTTGGAGATATCCTCTCCACCTCTATCAGTTCTCAACACTTTTATGTAGTGTCCACTTTTCTTCTCAACAATATCTTTGTAGTGGTAGAACTGTTCAAACACTTCACTTTTCTGTTTTAGAAAATAGACCCATGTCTTCCTTGTGTAATCATTTATAAATGTCAAAACATAGTGATTGCCACCTAATGATGGTGTTTGCATTGGTCCACATACATCTGAGTGGACAATCTCCAAAGATTCCTTTGTCGTTATACTCTTTCCTGGTGGAAATGATTCTCTTTGTTTTTTTCCCAAAATTTAGCCTTCACATAGGTTGTCTAGTTTCTCTATGAGTGGTAATCCCTTTACCATGCCTTTTCTATGCAACAAGTTCAAACCTCCGAAATTGAGATGACCAAATCTCAAATGCCATAACCATTTCTCATCTTTCACTTCTTCTTGAAATATTTCTTGTGTGACAACTTCTACAACACCTCCTTCCTTCAAGTTTGATCTCATTTTAAGAGGAAACATTCTATTTCTTGTCATATGCACTTTTTAAATGAGCTGTCTACTTGGAATTTTATCCATGATTGTGTCAACATTATGTTTAAAAACACATTGTGGCCCTTTTGCATGAGTTGTCCAATGCTTAGAAGGTTACATTTCAAACCAAGGATGTAATAGACATATGGCATGAACTTCTTCTCTTCCTTCTTTGTCAGAACATCTAATCTCCCTTTTCCCACGACAGAGACTTTGCTATCAGTCCCCAATGTCACTTCAGATTTTACACTTTCATCTAGATTGGAAAACATTGTTATGTTTCCAGTCATATGGTTTCTACACCCTGAATCTAAGAACCATATATCTTCTTGTTTTTCTTGTGCTACATTACAAGCTAAAAACATATCTTCATGGTTCTGATTTTATTTTGTAAAATTTACACTTGGTTTCCTACCCATGTAATTTTCTTATTTCTGCATTCATTTTCATAATGACCATACTTTTTTCAATAATGACATCGGACATGAGATTTATCATACCTCTATCCTTGTGCTTGATTCTAGCTTGAGCCTTGGCTTGGATTATGATTGTTGCCCCTTCCACTTGTGCTTGCAGGGCTGCTTCTTCCACCTCTGTGTGGGCTTCTTCCTCTTCCTCGGTAGTTTGATCTTCCTCAACCTCTACCTTGACCAAAAGACATTTGTGTCTTAAATGCATGCTCCAATGAGGAGTTTGTTTCTCTATTCAGTCTGTGCTCATGAGACATCAGTGATGCATGAAGCTCATCCAATGAAAACTGTGAGGGATCCTTTGTCTCTTCTATGGCCACAACTATGACATCAAACCTTGATAGTAGACTTCTTAAGACTTTCTCAAATCTTCTCCTTTCTTCAAGCGTCTCTCTGTTAGGTTCCCGTGATTTAGCTGATTGGCAAGCCAAATGACAGTGTAACATCAAACCAAGCTTTGGAGCCCTGACTCAGCTTCTCTCGGGACTCGTAGAGGGCTCTAGGCGTAAGGGACATCTCGTGCTATTATCTGAGTGTTCGATTTGTGTTATGCAGTAAGTAAGTTTTTTGGTTTTGGTTTTTTAAGTTGTGAGGGATGAAACTGATCAAAGATATAAGATAGGTAAAAAGATGTGAGATCAACTGGGCTATGGGGTCTAAAAGGTCAAGAAAGCTATCAGACGGTGATACAAGGCTGTTGAAGGGCCGATTTGATTCAAGCTAGAAAGGATCTTTGGGCAAAATGGAGTAAATGGACATCAAGTTTGTGAACAACAAAGAGTTTCAAGCATAACTAGTTCAATAGATAACATAAACATGGTAGGGCAAACCATTAATCATGCAAAATGTAACTACAAGCTAATCAATACATAGAAATAAACATTCCAGCCATGCATAGAAGTATATGACCCTCTAACTTTGGGAAATGGCTATCAGACTTTGGGGAAAACACTTAAGAAAGACAAACAACTTAACTTACTATGTCGGAACGCCTAAACACAGTACTTCAAGTTATTGGGCACTTTGAACAACGAGATTTGCATAGTTTTAGGCAAAGGGCTAGATCGAAACTAGGCCTCCTTGGTTCAACAAAATGATAATCTAATCAGTCAAAGAGAAATTTCATGGATGGAACTATAGCTAGCCATAGGTAAGCAGGGCGTGTCGTAATTCATACTTAGCATGTATAAAACCATGAATGAAACAAGCAACAATATCCTAAGTATTAAAGAGTAGTCAAGAATTCTTTAATGTTACTTAGGAAGAAGAAAACAAAGAAGCTATGAAGAAACAAGAAATTTGAGGTGCCTCCATGGGCATATCTCAAATTTTTTCTTTACTGATCTATAACAAGCAAGAAACATGTATTCATGAATGAAAACTAGAAGACAACAACAAAGCAAGAGACACTATACCATTCTACCAAGTCATGGAATCCAACAACAATCCTTCTTCATTCATCCAAGAGCATCCAAGAGGCAATCCAAAAGCATAAGACAAGTATTTCTTCCAAAGCTTATATGATCATATATTGCTTCTTTTCTCAAGTTCAGCCTTGTTTTACAATGAAAGTCTTTGGAATAAATAGGCCAAAGTGAGGAAAACCTCATGGTTCAACTTGCCATCCTATTGGCCTAATCAAAATATCTAATCTTGTCCTTGAGGCTTTGCAAAGCCCAAGGCACAAAATATCCCATAAAATATCTAAAAAATGCTAAAAAAGGGAATTAAATTGACTTTACACAACTTCTCATGTGCAAAAATAGCTAAACACATATTTGGAAAAAGCAATTTTTAAAGGTTCAAAAATTACAAAAATACTCAAAATTTATATCAGCAAAAGGTCCCCTGACTTGCCGGCAACATTTGGTAGCTTTCCCGATGTCGAAATGAGGCTCATGATAGCTTGTTAGAAATATTTGAGTGTCTACTTTATGGAAAAACTAAAATTTTCCCAATCTGATGCCTGGAAGTCCTCCAAAATTGCACCTGTGTGTAAAAAACCAAAAAATTATAGTCTGCTGATAGACCGGGCAGAGTGTGCAAAAAACGAGCCTTTTTCGCCATTTCGGGGGAGAAAATGATCTCCAAATGTTATGAAAATCGCTGAGGGTGTGATTCTAAAATTATGGCATCCAATGATACCATCCTCCTCCTTTGAAGAATCCCAAAAATGAAATGGCGAATTTCATGATTTTTGACAAAAAACTCAAAAATGCCAAAAAACAAAAACATGTCAAAATGCACCCAAAATCGATGAGTATGACCCTCAAGGGTCCCTATCAACATGCTCTGAAACAGAAGCCAAAATTTCAAGTCCTGATGTGTCCTTCTTCCCTTTCCATGCCGGGCGCTTTCCTTTAGCCTCCTTTAGCTTCTCTTGGGCAGCGTTTAACTTGCGACGGGCAAACTGATTTAGCTTTTGGTAATGCCTTGTCATTCTCCTTTGCAGCTCTAAATCCCTGTTTGCCTTTTCCAACTTCCTCTCCAAATGTTCATTGGCTCTTTTAAGACATGCCTCCTTATTGTGTTCAATCTCTTGCTCAAGCAATGCAGTGAGGGGAGTGGATTGGAAAAGGGCATTTTCCTCCTATTTTTGTTTCTCAAGGGCTCTTTTAAGCCCTATGGTTTTAGGCCTTTTTCGCCTAGGCTGGTCATCTTCTTCACTTTCATCAAAATCACCTATGAGCTCATCTATTCTTGCTTGGGCTTTGGAGGCCTCTTTCTTGTACTTAGTCGCCCTTGTCTCATGGATAGCAATATGGACACTCATTTGCCTGTTTTGGATTTCTAGAAAATGATTGAAATTCCTTGCCCTATGAAGATCACCTTGCATCAATTTCTCTCTCTCTCTTTGGATCAAAAGGTTTTCTAGAATGCGGGCCTCATTATCACTATCATCACTTGGAATTGGGATGGCATCTAAAGCACTTTCATGCTCATGACCTTCTCCTACCTTGCCCTTTCCTTTGCCTTTAAAAGCTATCCTTGCGCTCTTCCTCCTAGGCAAGTCAGTGATAGGCTTCTTCGGCACTTTCCTTTGCTACGGAGAGCCCTTGTCACATTTGGAGTGACAACCTTGGGCACCTTCTTTATTTCTGTCCTGGGCTTGGCCTTTTTAGGAGAGGAAGGCATGATTCATTTTCCTTTTTCATCTTGCTTGTCATCCCCTTGAACTTGCTTTTCTTCTTGAGGCTGCTGTGTATCTTGAGGAGGCTATTGTGCATCATGAGGAGAATGTTGTGTGTCATGAGGAGACTATTGTGTATCTTCTTCAGGCTGCCCCTGCTCCTCAATGTCATGCTACTGCTCTGTCTCAATCTCCTGCTGCCCTTGATCATTAATGTCATGTTGCTCAAACTGCTACTCTTGATCATCAATATCATGCTGCTGTTGTGCTTCAATTTCCTGCTCATTTTGTTGTTCAAACTGTTGCTCAAACTATTGTCCTTCCTCTTGTTCCTGCTGTTCATCATCACTGAGTTGCTGCTGTCCAGCACTCTCCTCCTCTTGCTCTTGCTGCTGCTCACCTTCACCACTGTCATGCTGCTGCCCTCCATCACTTTCTTCCTGTTGTTCCTCATCTTTTTCTTCATGCTCATGTCCTTCCTCTTCTTGTTGGCCACTTCCCTCTCCTTCTCCATGCTCTTTTTCCTGTCCTGTAGTGAATTTGAGCCTTCTAGGAGTAGGTCTGCTAGAGGAAGGCAAGGGGCGATGAGTAGGAGATGTATGGACTGGAGGGACAGTGGAAAAATCCAGGTGACTGATGAAAACATCCCAAGAAACCTCTTTCTTCTCAAGCTGGTAAAGGATGATGATTTTAATGAGGGAGTGATGGAATAGAGAGGCTATTTGTTGTGATGGAGGCTTCTTCTGGACTGAGGAGGCCATTTTCTCAATGCTTTTGCACAAAAAGAAAGGAAGATTGAGCTGCTTGGTTCTTGTGAAGTGCATCAACAGTCAGATGTGGTATGCATAAACCCAGGAGAATCTCCCCTCACAAGTGAAATACTTCATTATAATCTTCATAAGGGGAGCATAGCTGGCTAGAAGATAAGAGAAAGGGAAAATAGTAGGGCATGCTTCTCTATGCTCAGGCTTGAGGAAGGGTTTGTAGTCATCCAAGTCTAAATAGGCTTGCTTGAACCATTTCTTGCCAATGTATGGGATTTTAGTAGCCTTGGATATGGATCTCGAGGAGAACTTGAAATCAAGGCCTGCCACTTGAAAATGTTTGTCTTTGAACCTCAAGGTGCACAAATGTGTCAAAGGTGAGAAACTTTTGACTTCTTGTACCCTCTGGCAGAAATCCAAAAACCCCACCTCATGAAAATTGAAAAGGATAGATGGGTGTGCATTGACTTCCTTGGTAGAAATTGGCTCATACCTCTTGTGTAACCCACTTCTACTATCTTGCCTGGGTGGCATCTTGACCTAGATGTGCTTTTGAAACACCAAATTACTTCAAAGTTTTTTGAAATGTGTTTTTGAACAACACTCTGTCTCAGTCTGTCAACTCACTGTAAGATCAGGCAACAATGATATCAAATATAGTGTGAAAATGTCCTTCTTTGATATAAGACCCCTGTTCCTTCAGAATACTGCCTTTCCCTTGGTAAGCAACTCAACAAGTAAACTTCAAGAAAAACACAGTCAATAAAGATACACAGTCAAAGTGAATTTCATGTGTTTTATGGTAAGGTCACCCTGCCTTTTGATGTTTTAAGGACACAGTATAACCTTGTATTTAAGACAAAGGCAAAGACACAATATTCTTAGTTCAAGACCTTCTTTTTCCTTGTAGGAAACTTCACCAGCAGATTCAACAATATGAAGATAGTCAGTCACAAAAAGCATCTATACAGTCTAAAGTCACTGTGTAATAGGATAAGAGGATAGAGTTTATTTTGTTTTTGATGTAGTCACAAAGAATCTTGTAGCTTTCAAACAACAATAAACCCCTCTTTAAAAAAAACATTGCCCTCTTCAACTTCTACTGTTTCCTTATACCTAGATCTTGATAATACTTCCAGGTGGTGATTTGCAGCTTCATACACTATATTTGGTTTATGGGGTAAAGGGGAAAACACTGGTGTTTTGCCTCTTTTTATCAAACAGAGAGATCCTTTGGCCTGACAAAAATATTCATATCATGATCACTGCTACTTGTAAACACCCCCACCCTTTCACCCTTCAGAACTATATCTTTCCTTTTGGATATTGTTCTGGGCTATTTTAAAATTGTTTGGAAGGTAGTTCATAGGTTTCGAAACATTAAGGGGGAAACTGCCATTCTTGCTATTTCACCTTTAATCAACATGACCACAGCAGAACTTGTTTTTTCAAATAAACACACAGAACTTAAAACTATGATTCACATTGTGATTTTCATCTCTTTTCCCCACTCAACAGTTTTGCAAATATCAAGGGAGGTACATAAAATACCTTTAAAACTCGATGACAAGCTTTGTAGAGAGTTGAAGCAGCTTTTACAAGTGATTTGAGGGTGTTTGGACCGTTTAAACGTGCGCGGCATGTTTGCAATGGAGAGCGTCACGCAACTTGTGGTGTCGGGTCACCTGTCGGGCCGACATGACCCAAGTGTACAGGCGCGCTACGCCTCAGTTATACGCCTGTGTATTTTTTCCTCTGAGCGCACCGCACACTTTTCCAGGCGCACCGCGCGGGTTAAAAAGCCCTAAAACCTATAATTTTTGCTCAAACACTTCTTTTCGGTCTCGAGGGTAACAAGAGGAGTCCTTTGCTCGTGCTTTGGAGTTTTCACAATGAATTTTGAACGGCATTTAACTCCTTTGAAATTGAAAAAGCCACAATATCTTTGAGTGTGACTTGTAAGGGTTTGGAAAGATTTTCACTTTTTGAACCATTGCCTTGTCATTTGAAAGGGAGCAAAAATATTTATAAATGTGTCAAGAAAGGCCCACATTTTGAAACATGTTGGTGTAGATGTGTGTGTATTTATTTGACCAGTGGCAAATGGTTATGACCCTTTCCAAGGGTCAACTCTATTCACTGCGTGTTACACATCCGAACAATGACTTCTACCACTACTGTCCCTTTGGTGACATTTTCAACATAGAAAGCATACTCAGACATACACCAGTGATTGATGACACATCCTTTGCCATTCTGCAAGGGGACAAATTTACCCTTTTGAACCTAAAAATAATAGTGTCTGCTCTGGATGCTTTGAAGGTGATAATACTTATTGTGAAACTGATTTGATTTTCAAGGGTCCTTTAACTTATTTTTTGACTGTGGGTGCAGAATGCAGTTGCATTTATTCAGGCTCTTTCCCCTCTGTCCATTTAAAAAGGGGATTTCTCTAACACCTCTCTTTTTACTTAAATTGCACTGATATGGTACCATTGACCTTTTTATAATGAACATGCCTATATCTGTTTTGAAATCCTCTCCAAAATCTGAAAGTATGCCAAAGTCCTTTTTGCATATTCTGAACAACTATGTTCAGTTGTGTTGCCTCTTGGGGGAAATGAGCTCAGATTTCCTTTGTCAACTATGATAAGCATATTTGAAAAACACCCTTTTATGAGTAGAGAGACCAGTACTCTTTAAAACACAATCATCATTAGTTCTTTCACCTGTGCAATGACTCACCTCATCAACCACTCTTCAAATTTTGTTTTGTTGGAGCTGCAGACTGTCTTTTGACAGAAACCTTATTAAGAGATAAGCTTGACCCCTTTGATTACAGTGGTACCCCTGCTTTCCTTTTTGGTCTCTGTATTTCTCTATTTCAATTATCTCCTATTATGTTTATACTTTTTCTATCAGTCAGTGATAAATCTTTAGAAATAATCATTGCTCTGGCCCACTGCTTACAAATGAAGGAGGCCTTTCACTTGGCAATATATATGATGTTTTGTCAACCTTCTGTCTCAGCCATATGAAGGCTACCTGATGAACATATTGGCAAGGTTTTTTCTTACACATGATGGTAGGCAAACAAATTTGAAAACATTACTGCTTTCACCTCTGCTTCCAATCATCCCTTTACTTCAGAAAACCCTAGTCACTGTCTCACTGTTTATTAAAAACAAATCTATCTTACAGTCAGTTGCAACTTTTCAAGTCGGACTTTGGCCATCGCTCTCTGCTTATAGATGAAGGAGGTGCTTTAACCCTCTGCTTATAGATGAAGGAGGTTCTTGGCCATGTGATTTTAACAGCCCTTGACAGTGTTGTTTTTCTTCCACTGTCCTTTCAGGCCTTGAATGAGGTTGCAAGAGCTTGATGAGAAACTCTTTTCCCTGTAGATGCATCTCAAGCTCAAGATCACATTTAGAAGCAGTTGTCTTCTCATGTGGAGCCAAGAATTGTCTTCTGAGATGCTAATATGTTTGTATTCTCGAAAGATCCATCAAACACTGTAAAACACCTAAAATCAGCTTGAGATTATGGTCTATGTATTGCTGAGACTTAAGGGTGTATAAGTGGTGCGACTTAGGGATGTGACCAACTTTATTGGCAGAGTGGGAGGTCTGTTATGACTGGTCTATAGCAGATGGAGGTTTTTGGCTCTTGGATAGTTTGCCAAGGGTGAAATTCCTTAAAGCGCCACTTCCTAACTTAGGGGAGGCTTTTTGAACAGATTTGGATTGTCTCTTTAGAGCTAATGGGCAGACTAGTATGGCTGAGGCTAGGCAGGACTGATAATGAGGTTTCATCTCGTCATGGGTAGATCGAAAGGTAAGAGGGTAAAGATTTTTATGGGTGTTTTCCCAGCTAGAAAATTTGACAAATTTTTAGATCGGCTGTTGGAAAACTTGGCTGTTACAACTAGTCATCATTAACAAGTAAAAAATACTGATGACGAACACTCTCCATGAGACTAAATTTGGGTAACCAACCCAATCACATGTGTAAATAATGAGTCTATATTATCAGACTCTTTCATACAAATATTTTCAAAATATCTTCTCAGCATTTGAAGTTTTGTTGTCTTCACCTTTGCCATGCCTTGGTAGGCTATCTAGAGGGTATCCCATGCCTCCTTGGAATTCTTTGCTGCTCCAACCCTTGGGAAAATAATCTCATGTACTTCTTGGAAAATATAGAAGAGGCCTTTTGGGTCCTTCTTCTTATTGTCTCTCAACAAATCTCTTTCTGCTTGTGTCAAAGCATTATATGTTGTTGCATCTGCTGGTTCTTGGAAACCATTTTCCACCAGCTCCCAAATATCTTGTGAAGCAAACAGGGCCTTCATTGTAATGGCCTAATAATCATAATTCTTACCATTGAATTGTGTTAGTTTTGGATTAGTCAAGTGTGTGCCTGCTGATGCCATCTTGGTTGTTTAAACAAAACCTTTTGACTCTGTAAAAATATTTCTCGGTGCTCAAAATAACCTTCGATCTTCTTCAGTAAAGAGCTTATTCTTTCACTAAGAGCTTAGACCTGCTCTGATACCATGTTGAAAAATGGAAATAAAACAACATAGGATGTGTTTCCCCCTTCAACACATAGAATGCAATATGCGGAAATAAAAATTACACACAGACAGAGAGAGAGAACACACAGGAGAGAAATTGAATTATTCTTTTCATTCATCTCATCAAACTTATGAAAAATAAATTCCTTTAATACAAAATGGCCGAAGCCTAAATATTTAATGCTATTCAATGCTAGAAACGACGTATAACAACCAAAACATCCTTCCGCTCTGATCTTCTGTTTCTACATGAAATTGTGTACAAAACACAAACTGCCAGATTTTAAATGTTATGGGTTTTGGCTTCGAAACCACATTGCATCCGCACCTTCATCGCAAATCGCATTTCCACGATTTTAAATTTTAAATGGTGTAATATGGGAAAAATTAAGTTCTTGCGATTGCGATGTGCGATGGCACTATCACATTGCAACATAAAAACTTTAACTTGCGAAGCACTAAACTCTTGAGCTTGCAACATGCGATTGCGATCGCATCACAACTTAAATAAGATAACTTGCAGGCACAAAAAGGTAAGTCGTAAGAAATTTGAAGTGCAAAATGCGGGCGCGCTACAAGGTAAATAATAAAAAGTGTGAAGTGTGATATTTAAGTTATGAGATGTGTGATGACGATTTTGCATCGCAACATCGCAAGGTTTGGTGTGGGGAAAAAAAGTTAAATGTTATAATGTGCAAAGTGCGGTATGCGGGCGGTAAACAACGAATAGTGTGAAAAGCGAAAAGGTAAGGGAAAAATGAAATACAAAGGCTTGCATGAGATTTGGTAATGCAGCAAGGTATGATGGGTCCCACCGAATCGCATCGGCGGAAATATAAGTTTCGGCTAAGCGTTAAGACGTAAACCTTAAAAATTGCAGGCTACGATGTGTGGGAAAAAGATTAGTGAATTTGGCGGGTAAGGAATTAAACACATAGTGTGGCTCGGGTACTCTGTTTCTTGACATTGCATGAAAACGCCTACAAATTATGATCCTGTGCCTTGTCTTTCCTGCAACAAAAATTCAATGTAAGTGTGGCTACTACCAGTCTTATTCATGGTGGTGGTTGGGATTATTTCCAACAGTTTCATCTCCTCCCTCATCCTGAAAACCCTTCAATCCTTTCTGGTGAAGGCGAAGGTAGAGATACCTGGCAAAGGTTTCCTTCACATCCACCCCGCGATGGTTTATGAAAATTTGGTAGGATTTGTAGTTGGGATAAGCAGCCACTGAAGTGGAGGTGGATGTAGCCATTGCAAGTAGAAAATAGAAATAAAAAGTTGTAATCGTCGATGTTGTGGACGCAAATTTGCAGAGGAAGAGACGAGTTTGGATTTTAAAAGTGCTGAGAAATTGTGGGGAAGTTTGGTTTTCCAAAGCTATACCTACACTTGTGTTTTATTAGCAGTTAAACGTTCATTAAATATTCAATGGTAGTTTAATAACTCAGTAACTGACATGGACCATGGAATTTTCAACTAACCCACACGCATTCAACTAAAATCTAAGATTCAGATGGACCCATGCATTTTTCATCGACATGGATGGCCTCCGCCTTATGATGTGGACTAGGTCGTGGCGATTATGTTGCTCCATAAAAATTAAGTTGTTTATTACACAACATAAATGTTCACCACATCCTATGTGGCATGTTACACCATAAAATGTTACATGAAAAAAGTTCACCTTTTGAAATAATTTTGTGTTATATGCGTCAATATTTGTCGCCCGTGCCCATCCCCCTCAACTCTCCACCATGTATTTACACAACATAAAGGTGTTACCTCAACCATGTGGGATTTTAATTTTAAGTGAATTCCCAAAATTCTTTCTTTATTACACAACTTTAATTGCTGATGGATTACCTAAAAGGTGTATCAAATTTTTAACAAAATTCCAAAATATTCTGGATTAATATTGACCAAGTGATTAGCTAATGATCCAAGTAATTTTTTATAAAACCAACATAGATCCATCTTAAATATTGATCTAACATAAGGCTAGAGGGATCAAATTTCGTCATGTGCGAACTTTTTTAAATTATAAAATACAATGTGTTATTTGTCATTCTTTAAATTGTAATTTTGAATGTTAAATAAGACTAGTACTTATTACTATGATCCTTATATTGAGTCTATGGTTTTCACAGCTTATACTGATAGTGTTCATTATTGGTCTTTTATTACATTTACAATGATTAAGCAGGTGGTTCGATATGGGTAATGCTTATCATTGCTTTGATTACATAGGTATCATATCACTATTAACATATGGTGGCTTTGATTCCATTGAAGCAGATGAAGTACAACGTGCCAATTAGTAACACTAGCTTATGAACACTTATAGAAAGCTTACTAATATATAGGGCAGCTTAGTTCTCCATGGTTACTAATTACCCCGAATATAGCCTAATATAGTGAAGCATGATTCCCATTAGTATATATAAAACCAAATAAAAGTTTTAATTATAAAAACTTAATTCTTTCATGATATATAATATGTACATCTAGACATTTTATGACCCAAATTAAAATGGTTTTTTATTATTAGCATTAATTTGTATTAAAATATTTTATCAATAACCAAATTATAAAATTTAAACATCTTACTCACGCATTTTTTTACTTCTAATTACTTTACAACATATTAATTTTAACTTTTAGTTTTATTTTAAAGGGGAATACACTTACACAGACTTACACATCCCCTCATACTGGGTTGTATAATGAGCCACTCCATCCCCTCATACTGGGTTGTAGAATGAGCCACTCAACTCAATGATTTGTTTATAATCTCCCAAAAGTCTTTCTTTATCGCACAACTTTAAGTGTTGATAGATTACCTAAAATGTATATCATTTTTAGCAAAATAAAAACAAAATTACAAAATTTACTTGACTAAGATTAACCAAGTGATGATTTTATAAAATGCTTCAAAAAATTCTCATTCAATTCACTACAGACCTATTTTATATTCTATCTCAAGGTCGTATTGATTCTTTTCATACAAAGATATAAAATTATTTCCTTGTTCTCAAGAATGTTTTTTAGTTTTAAAATTATTTATGGGTTCTCAATAATATGCTTTTTAAGTAATCATTGGTTTTCATTCTATAATTTTTTATATTATCATTCTCAATATTTTATAGTTTTTTTCACCCAAACAAACCTCTCTAAAATTTCCTTGAACATAGTTCTGAAAATATTTCCTATGCGGTGTTAGATGAAATGAAGTAATTAAGCAAAGGTGATGATGGATCTCTCTTTCAACTTACTTCCTGACTCTAACTTAAATAAATGAAACCCCAATGATACAACCCAATGCTCACCCAATTAATTCAATTTTTTCACACAACATTCCACGTTAGAAAAAAAAAAAAAAAAAAACTTCACCTCCTTGAGCAATGGGCCAATTATGAGTCTAGTGCTCGATCTCCTAGGCCAATGCATCTAATAGCTAATAATATTGCTTCCTCCTCTCTAAGAAAACCCTAATACCTTCTGTGAATTCCCAAGCTAGGGCTTGACTTGAGTCCACGCCAAGTATCCTTGACCAAGTGTACAATTTCCATCTAATAGGGAGGACCACAACGAGCCTTGACTACTTTGTAAAAGCCAACGACTAAGATTCAATACCATGTCTGACGAAAAGAGATGATTCAAATAGTCGGGGACTAAATACTTTGTCCACGAGATTCACTCGTCGGCTCGAACAACAGACCTACGTAGCTTAGTCGGGAGTAGTCAAGGTTCTCACCCAAATGTCAAATGTCCGACAGCTTCAAGGCTTTATTAAGGTTTGGTCCAGACTCCTCCATCTGATGAGTTCTTTAATGGAAAATTTAGTGTTAATATACAGGTCTTTCTGAACGCCACCAAAAGGGCCTGCGAAAATTTCCCTTTCTCCAACAATTGTTGTAATGGATCCTTTGCTTAAAAACACAACGTTAGCACTTTGTAAAATTCCAACACCACACTTTACAACAAGTTGACATGGATTTTTCCTCGTCCTCCAACCTTGTTAATTGACAAGAATTTGACCATAACTCCAAATTTCGCCCAACTTCCCTCATTATGATGGTTCAACACTGTCGTTGTTAGAAGTCAAAAATTTTGCATTAAAAAAAGAAATGGACAATGTCCAAATTTCTCATTGTTGCAATATTACTCTAAGGGTCAAGACGACCAGGTTTAAAATAAATCCACTTTCATGATGCCCTCTTGTGGCTAACTCACACTAAGGAAATCATTCCATCATCAAATAAACGCAAGGATTTAAACTTTCTCATGGAATTCACCATAAATGAAAAATAATAAACCATAAATGAAGACTAAACAATCGAGATTCTATTAATTCAAAATACATATTTATAGGGGAGGTGTTTTATGGCTTATTTCCTAAGCCTTCATAGCCTTGTTCAAGCACTACTTCAAATCTCAAGCTCTATCCAAGATTCCTATCCTCCTATATCCTCCCGACCAACAACCACACCTAAAAATCTCTACAAAACACTTATATGTACATATACATTTACATGAGACATTTCACTACAACAAAACCCTGTGATTAGCGTCAATTTTTGCTTCCTATTTTGCGTCTAGAGCCTTTTTTTGGTGCTATTTGCATCCATTTATCAAATATGGTGCAAAAATTGATGCAAAATTTGCACTAGGTTTTGCACAAGGTTTTGCACCAATTTTTGTGCCTTCCTTTTCACCATGTTTTTTGTTAGGTTTTGCGTCAAGTTTGGCACCTAATTTTGTTTCACCTACTTTTACATCCTCTATTGCATCCACTTTTTGTGCCAACACTTGCATCAAATTTTGCATCCTCTTTTGCATTCCCCTTTACACCAAGTTTTGCATCCTATTTTGCATCCATTATTTTGTCCACTATTGCATCCACTTTTGTTGTGGCACAATTTTTGCCTAGTTTGGCGCCTACCTTTGCACATACTTTTGTTTCAAATTTTGCATCCACATTTGCATCTAAGTTTACATCAACTTTTTCTTCTATTTTTGCAGCATTTTTTGTATCCACTTTTGCTTCAGATTTTGTATTGTGTTTTGTGTCTCATTTCGCATCTACTTTTGCATCAACTTCTATTGCATCCAATTTTGCATCCATTATTGCACCCATGTTTATGTCCACATTTGCATCCCTTTTTGCATCAAATTTTGCTCTTTTTTTGCATCTATCATTGAATCCACTTTTTTTGTGTCACACATTAGAGAAAATTTCAGCCTAAAAGTGGCCTCTTAAGGAAAAAGAATAAAAGAATAGTTAAAATAATAAAATAAGAGTTATGAATTTTGGAGGGAAAACAAAAAAACTACTTTTTTTAATTGTATTTTCGACTTATCTCCTTATTGGTTTACTCAAATTTCAAGTTTAGACACTCATTAGATGCGGAATCAAATTCCACATCCAACGAGTACCCATTATGCATACTTTTGAGAGGACCCACATTGATAAAAATTGTAGATACATTAAAAAAAACGTCTTAAAACACGTTTTTTTAATGTATCTGCATTTTTATCAAGGTGTATCTTCTCAAAAGTATGCATAATGGGTACTCATTGGATGTGGAATTTAATTCCGCATCTAATGAGTGTCTAAACATGAATTTTGAGTAAACCTATAAGGAGATAAGCCAAAAATACAATTACAAAAAGTAGTTTTTCTTCTTTTCCCTCCAAAATATTTACATGTACCTCTTTTTAAATTTAAAGCTTATTGATTGGTTTACATATTATGACATGGAAGTTACATGAAAAATTCATGGGCACTTTGAGGCTGAAATTTCTTCTAATTATTTGTGCCATGTTTTGAACCTACTACTGTACCCATGTTTGCTTCCACATTTGCATCCTCTTTTGCATTAAGTATTGCATCTTTTTTTGCATCCAATTTTTTGTCAGGTTTATGAATCAAATTTTGCGTCTTGTTTTGTATCTACTTCCACTGCATCCATTTTTGCATCTAATATTGTGTCCATCGTTGCACTCATGTTTGCATCCCTTTTTTCATCTTGTTTTCCATCCAATTTTGCATTTTTTTTTTGTTTGTTATTGCATCCACTAAATTTGTTGTGCACAGTTTTTTCCATGCTTTGTGTCTACTATTGCACCCACATTTGCTTCCACTTTTTCATCCTCTTTTGTGTCCAAGTTTTCATTGAATATTGTGTATGTTTTTGTATCCCCTTTTGCATCCACTTTACGTGAGGTTTTCATCTAATTTTACTGCATCTACTTTTGCATATAATTTTGGGTCCATTGTTGCAGACATGTTTGTATCCATGTTTACATCCCTTTTTTCATCTTATTTTGCATCCAAGTTTGCCTCCTTTTTGCATCCAAGTTTGTGTCCTTTTATGCGTCTGTTGTTACATCCACTTTTGTTTCACCACAATTTGTGCCAAGTTTTGTGCCTACTATTGCACCCATGTTTTCTTCCACTTTTGCATCCACATTTTCATCCTATTTTACACCTAAGTTAGCATTGACTATTGAAATAGTAGGCATAAAAATTTGCGCAACAAAAGTTAGTCGAGTATAATCATACCTAGATCTTGAATCTAAAGGAGGGAAATAATGATATCCTTCATTTTCTTAAAGGAAAATGTACATGGTCCGCTCTTGTTACAACAAAATAATTCCAAACAATGCTTCTCCAATGAAAGTTTCCTTGAGTGAAATAAGGTTTTACATCCATTGGCACATGCTCCCAAAGTTGAATGACCTCAAATATCACCCAAAGTGTTAATGCATATTATGTGGAAAAGGTATAGTCTCGAGCATGACGATCCACTTTTCAAAATCATATTCTTGAAATAGAAACAACCATCTACAAATATTCCCCCCCAACACAAGCTTGTTGACCAGGTACTTCAAAGCAGAGTGGCCAGTTAACATCTTGAAGTGCCCTCCTAGCAGATAGTGCCTATATTTCTGCAGAGCATAGACAAAATCCAATCCTTCCTTCTCTATGGTGAATAGTTGTGCTTTGCACTGGAGAGCTTCCTACTTGCAAAGGAAACAGAGTGATCATTATCTCCTTCTCTTGGTTGTGCTAATACAACTCCAAGTGCAATGTCGGATGCATCAACATGCTCATGAAAGACCTTGGACCAGTCAAGGAATAGTAAAATAGGTGAAATAACCATATTTTATCTTAGCACCTCAAAGCTCTTTTGGCATTTCTCATCCCAGAAAAAGGACACATATTTCTTTAGCAATTTCTCCATGGGTGCAGTGATCAGAGCATAGCCCTGAATGATTTTTCTATAATATCATGTGTGTCCTAGAATAGAGCACAACTGTTTCTAATTGGTAGGAACCTCCAAGTTGATAATAATTGAAATCTTGGTGGGATTTACCATCAACCCTTGCTGACAAACAATATGCTCCAAGAAAGATTCCAAAAGGAACACAAAATATACACTTCTTAAAGTTAATAAAGATATGATGCTTCCTGCAAGTGCCAAGCATCAGGTGCAGGTTGGAAACAAACTTCTTTAGCAATCCAAACACAGTCCAGTCATCAAAGTATACTTCCAGAAACTTATGCATGAACTCCTTGAATACAGCTACTACTACGCGCAATAATATAGCAGGTGCATTATTCAACCCAAAATGCATCATTGTGTATTGGAAGGATCCCCGTTCTGTTGCAAAAGTGGTATTACTTTGGTCTTCTCGTGCAACCCTTATATGATGATACCCTGAAAATCCATCAGTTAAATATTAGGCCTCTTGTCCTCCCACATTGTCCAATATCTCATCTGAAAAAGGAGTAGGGAAGGGGTCATGTACACATGCATCATTCAGTTTGCACAGGTCCACACAAATCCTTATTTATCCCTTAGTCTTCTTTTCTTGAACAACCATCGGGCTCACCCAATCAGACTGCTCCACAGTCTCAATGATTCCTGCGGAAACCATTTTCTCCAATTCTTCCTTCACTTTTTGCTTATATTTTGGATTTAACTGGTATGGTCGCAGCTTGACGGGGCGCACATCTGGTTTCAGAGTGATTTTCATAACTCCCAAATCTCCTACAATTCCTTTGAACTCAGAAAACTCCATGGGAAATAGGTCCTAATATTCTGTCAATAGCTCCACAACCTTTCCCACTGTGTCATCATCCCAATAATCTCCTATTTTGGCCAACTTGGGTTATTCCTCCGTCCCAATGTTGACTTCCTTTAGTTTTAAAGGCTTAGTCACATCCATCATTCCTAGCAAGGGCCCTGCAATTGCATGGTCCACCTCAGATTATGGGATATTGATATTTCTTGGATCTTCATTGTTATCTTCCACTAATATATTTCTGCAGTTGGCAATATCCTACATCTTTGCTTCCCATACTGGCACAACACATTTTATTTGAGGTCGGGAATCATCAAATACAATTGCTTCTATATCCTGTAGGGCTTCGTCCAGTGCTTCTGATCCACCAACCATACCAAAGGTTAACATAAATATTTCACTCATTGTAACCCAATTAAGGGTCCCTCGACGTAGCTCCGTATCTAAATACCATGTAGTAGGGATTGGTCCCAATGTATGGAAAAACATTTGAACCCTTTCAGCCCTAGGCTTCTTATCCCAAACCTCCATCCATGTAGCCAGGTGTTTGCGTCGATCACCTCAACCACCAAAAATATCAGTCGAAGTGGTAGTGGGTTGTCAAAGCACCACCGCATCATTCTACTGCATTCCTCCCAATCCTCAAAGTTTCCTTTGTGCATATCCCACCAACATGTTGGAGTTGCGCACATAGCGAGATCGAGTTCCCAGAACCTTCACTCTTTCGGGACAACCTGTTCCAATTTTTCCAAAAATAAAACAACATTGTTAGAACCATTAAAATAGGGTAATTCTCGTACCTCTGAGGATATGCATCGCAAATTTTTAGTGACTCTGAGGTAGTGCAGCGCAGAAACATCATGCCGATGATTCTGCCAGTTTTCCATTTCTCCATCTGAATCTGAAAAACATGAGCTATCATTTTCCCAATTCAGCATCCTATCAGCAGTAGGGTTGATCCAATCCTAATCTCATGCAGTCAACTTGTAGATATGGTCGACATCGTCTCCTTCACACATTGGTTCTATATAAATCTCCCCTTCCTCAGGATCCAAAGGTACTATAACCGAGTACCATTGTTTTCAAATATCATGCTCTTGCACTTCAAGGCTATTATTCCCCCCATGTCGATGGCCCAATCCAACCCTAGCAGCGTAGGGTAGTGGTATGCATCATCCACAACTTGTATTACTTCAAATTTTGCGCATACCTTTACGCCAACAATGTCTACCAGAACCTTGTGGGAGTCTCCCCAGTGGAATAATCTTCTATTGATTAGCCATGCGCAACTGGATGGTGGACCATTCCAGCTTTGGTTCACCCATCTTCTACTAGGTTTTCTTAGGTATAACATTCGCATCAGATCCCAAGTCCAAAATGACCTAATCCATCTCATATTCCCTAATTTGCACGATCATGCACATCTCCCGACCAATTCTCTTATTATTCTTGTAGATCTTATTTACAGCCTTGCTCTCAGTTTGATGCAACTCCTTGTCCGTGTAGCTATCTATTAGAGCTTAAAGGTTGTATAATTCTTTCTGGTTACGCAATAGCTTGATGCATGCTTGCAAAAAGGGTTTGAATTCATCATCGACCTTTGCTTTTGGGATTGGCTTGGATGTGGACGCACCTACAGTAGAAAAATCCTTTCTAGCTTGTACAAAAGTCTCCTTCTCCTTCTGCAGGTTGAGTCCTTCCTTTTTTTCAGAAGCCTTATTGATCCACGACTTTGCATCAACTTGATTTCCCTCATCTTCTCCAGTGGCAGCACCACTGTGTGTAATTATTTTTACACTCGGATCATCATCTCGCAGCTCGGCTCTAACCATTTGGATATTTTGTGTAGGTTTCTGTTGTTGCTTCTCCTGCATTCTAGAAATCAAAACGGGACAATTTTCAATAACATGATCAAACTGTCTACAATACTTGCAAGAATGTCGCACAGGGTTCAGACAGTCGTGCACCAAGTGTCCAACATCTCCATAGTTGTAGCAGATCAGTTATCCTCTTCCGCGATCGACGCCTCCACCTCTCCCTCCTCCCCTTCCTTTGGTTGAAGATCCACCATGCCCAGAGGGGGATGCTGGTGAAGATGGGTCAGCCTGAACTCTATAGAGGTTGGCATTGTCTATCATCAGATCAAATGTGCGGCAATGGTGCTTGTCATGGCCAACCGAAGAGAAAAACCTACACCATTGTTGCTTCATTTCTAGTACATAACTTCCTAATCGAGGGCAATGGTTTGTGTGATGTCATCGAACCACTTGACATTCAGCGCACCACATCATGGGAGTACCACTCGGTCTTGTAGCATCTGTGGTTTGCAATGGATTTGGTCCTCCCGCTTGCACGTAATCTTGAAGCCAGGTACACTGATATTTTGTGTGACCGGAACCTTTACAACATATGCACCATGCATCTGCGCTGACTTATTTTCTTTTTTCTCTGCACAGGTTCTGAATTTCCAAATGCATCGCTTCTAACTGATTTTGGATTTGTAGAGTTCCAAATTGGTCATCAGTTCTAGGCACAGCTTCCAGCTTCATGGAAACTTCCAGAGCCTCGCCCTAAGAATCAATTTTCTGCTGATTCAGAGGTTCGCGCAGGTGCGGCAAGAGCATGGCAATGAACCATTCTTTATGTTGCTTATCATCATAGATAAATCCTCCATCGATGATAGTGTGCTTCAGTAGCTGATATGCCTCCCAAACAGATTCGTTTGGCTCTTATCGGATTTATTTTAGCTCTGTTACACATTGTGAGTAGGAATTTGGTTTTTTGAACTACTGCTTTAAGGCCTTCTTGATTTCAATGACAGTAGGATCAACATTCTGAGCTAGATACCCCATAAACCAGTCCATGGCACGACCCTCAAACGCCATAGCTAGCTGCGCCCTCTTGACAGCATCAGTGTTGACATTTTTTGCAGTCCATACTGCATCTGCAACAAACCATAATCTCCCCATGTCTTCATCGCCCGCACCTTTGAAGGTGGGTAGCTTCATATGCATAGCCATATCGCCTCTTGGTGGTGGTGGAGGTGGTGGTGGAGTAGGAGATGACTTACCCCTGTGCGAGTTCGATTGTGGGGTGGCTGAAGGGCTACCATCGGCACGCGTAGCCTCACCACTCTTTGTATCACTATTAGGCAGGTTTATTAGAGGGATGTATACAAATATGTCTCCTCTTTGGTTAACTCGAAAGTACTTTCCGCTGTGCGTAGTGCTTTCAACTACGTTTGGGATCATTCACTTGGTGTGACTGCACAAAATACACTTTTCACACAATATCATCTTAATCAGCAAAGGCAGAGAGCATATGAACTTACCCCTCAGTCCTTTGAAGAACCTCCTTTCTACCTTAGAATATGACACAAACTGATCAACTGCAAACTCTGTCAAAAATCCACCCAAAATACTATCCACCCAATGGTCTAGAGTGCAGGTGATGGAGTTATCAATATGTTCTAACTGTTGGATCAACTCAGGCATCCACTGAGTGATCTTATCATCCTTCCAGCAAGTCTGAAACTCAACTAACCTTAATAACCACTCCTGTAATTCATGTGCAAAGGTTACAAAGAAGATTTCGTGGACCTCTATGAATATACTTATATTCTCACTCTTCAGCAGATAACTTCTTACTTATGTTCTCATTGATGGAGAATTCACGTATCTTTTACTCAAACCAATCTTCTAATTTAGCCTTCGATGGTTGCCACAACATATAATCTCTCTCAAAATGATCCCGGTCTTGACAACATAATCATTTGTTGGCTTGAGGGGTCCTGACCCAGGTTCAAAGTTAGCGTGTAACCAACAAAACCCTCTTAGTACTGGCCCTTCAGGTAATGACCTGCTTGCGCAGGCCAAAGCCTCACCCGAAGTAGTATGGGGGGCGGGGGGGTGGTGGAACTAGGTATCCACACCCTGATAGAGAATTACATGAAGTGGGCATCTTTAGATTTGTTTTACTATGCAGACTGACTTGCGCACCATAAACCCTAACCAGAAACCCTAGGTTAATTATCATAGTTTAATCCTACACACGCGCATAGACAGTATATCTGTAATCCTTCTAAATGTTCTAATAATGTAATATGCAATGTTTACAACAAGAGATCTAAGCAATTAAAATTCATGTCAACAATAAAACAGGTATGCAACCAATCGAGTCACTAAAAAATATAACTCTTATGTGGTAAACATAAATCATAAGCAAATCATAGATGCATTTGGTACTCGGGTTTGCCAAAACATATCTTTATTCATCAGATGTTTACAAAACAAACCTTACAATCCTTCAGATCTACCTGCGCACATAGCTAGCGGGGTCCACACATAGCCAGACTAAAATCTCTGCGCACATAGCCAGCAGAAGTCTTTCAGGCACAGATGCTTACATAGATTCGCTTCAAAGCTCAATCATTCATCAAAACTTATCTAAAAGCTTATTCATCCGACTCGATCTAGACTTGTACTTATACCTTATCCTGCGTTCATACTAAGGTCCTCAAACCGTGGTTTGAGACTCCTATATTTACCCTTTAGCCCATTACAACTCACGAAGGGACTTTTACCTGCCCCAAAGCCCCTTGAAAATGCATTTCTTAGCGCGCACGAATCAAAACTACAAAAAAATACTATTATTTACTCCCAAAAATGTGGTCCTAAGGGCCCCTGCTCCAACAGGAAAAGAAGGGAAAAGGGAAGAAATCTCAATCCAAACCAGAGTCCAACCAAGGGAGCAAGAATAAATACCTCATAAATTAAATGCTTCCATTGTCATGAATTCAAGCACTATGCCACGAAGTGTCCACACAAAAAGGAAAGAAATAATACCTCAAGAGGTGTGGTAGGTGAAGCCTTGGCTTCATAGTTTGAGCTTCATTTTACCCTCATTACATGCATGACCAACACAGTGATGGGGAGCGTGTGGTCATTGGACTCAGGTGCATCGTTCCACAAGACAGGGTGTAGAGATTTTTTCAGTGACTTGGAGGAAAGATAATTGCAAATGCACATCGAGATGGGGGATGAAAAAAGGTATAGTGTGATTGGGATTGGTATAGTCACCTTTCAGAGGTAGTCGAGATCCCCCCTTAGGCTCAACGATGTCATGTTTGTTTCGGGCCTAAAGAAAAATATCATCTCTATTGCAGTTTTGGAAGACCATGGTTATGATGTTATCTTTAGCAAAGGAAAGGCATTCCTGAGACACATATCCATGGGACAGGTGAAGCAGATCAGGGTTTGTGTGAAGAAATTGTATAAGCTAGATGCGGAAGACTATGTTGCATTGAGCAATAAGGCAAAGAAGGTGTAGAGTCACGATGTAGGTGAACTTTGGCATAGAATAATTGGCCATTTGCATCATGGCACCCTAAATATTATGCAACAGATAACCACAGGCCTCCCCAAAGGAGCACTTAAGCAACATCATATATGCAAAGGATGTACTTTGGGGAAGTATACAAAATCCACTTTCCATGATCGGGACAAAAAAGCACATGCATTCCTTGAAAGGATCCACTCTAATGTCTGTGGAACTTTCTTGACAGCCTCCACTACCAGACACACATATTTTGTCATTTTTATTGATGACTTCTTAGGGAAGTGTTGTATCTTCTTCACGCGGAATAAAGATGATTCATTCTCCAAATTCGTAGAAGTCAAGGCACTGGTTAAGAAAGAAACTAGCAATAATTTGAAGGCTCTTAGGAGCGATAATGGAGGTGAGTATGTGTCGAATGAATTTAAAAATTTCTTTGCAAAAGAAGGCATTCAATAAGAGTTGACAATACCCCACAACCCACAACAAGATTGGGTGGCTGAGAGAAAGAATCGTAGCATTGTGGGAGAAACGAGGGCGATGTTGCATGACCAAGGCCTACCTCTGAATTTGTGGGCTAAAGCATGAAACACGATAGTATATTTGTAGAACTAGAGTCCTCATTAGATTCTTGGCATGATTATACCAGAGGAGAATTCCAAATGTGTCGCACTTGAGGATTTTTGGAGCCTTTGTTTACTACCATGTCTCCAAAGAATCAAGGAAGAAGCTAGAGTCGACAACATAAATGGGGGTAATTGTGGGTTACATATAAAATTCCCACAATTACACTGTGTACTTTCCATCCCTCAGAATGACAGTTTTGCGAAGGGATGTAAAATTTGATGAGGAGAAAGTAATGCAATAGTCTTTTGAGAGGGAGCTTTAGAGCCCAACAGAAGAAGATCTTTTAGATCCAAAGGAGGAACCTCAAGAAGTTGTGGAGAAACCAAAAATTGTGGAACAAAAATTGGAGACATCCACTCAAGCAAAACCATCTAGAGAAGGCAGAAAAAGGCCCAGGGAAGTTGAGAGACTTGTGCAAGATGCGAGGGATAATGTGGGTGCTCCTTCAAATCAGCACAGGTAGAGAAGGTCACCTGATCGGTATACTGTCTACATGGATCTAATGACTAATATTGTAGAGACTGAGCCATACTCTTTCGAGGAAGCAATAGAACAACTTGTATGGGTCCATGCAATGGTGGAGGAATATGAATCAATTGTAAAGAACAGTGTTTGGGAAGTGGTCCCAAGACTAGTAGATAAATCAGTTGTGGGTTCACGATGGATCTTCAAGGTTAAGCAGGCATTAGATGGAAGCATAGAGAAGTATAAGGGCATATTTGTGGCTAAGGGGTATTCTCAAGTTGAAGGAATTGGTTATGAGGATACATTCTCTCATGTAGAAAGGTACTCATCTATTAGATTAATTCTTGCTTTGGTTGCGTAGATGGGGTTAAAGATCCACCACATGGATGTAAAAACAACATTCCTCAGTGGAGTTATTAAGGAGGTGATGTGGGGAGCATTAGACACTAGCCGACGTGTAAGGAGGTTTTGTCCACATGTTGTGGCTAGGAGGGTTTGAAAACATTTGAATTGTAACGACTAGGTGTCGATACCTCGGTGACTATTTTTCTCTTGATTGATTCAAGATTGAAGATTTATGGAAGTCGAATTAGTCGAATAGTTAGATTCGATCCTTCTGTCATGTTTCGGTTAGTTTAATTATTGTAATTAGGCTTTTGATTTTCTAAACGGTCCTCATAGAGGAACCGAAGAGACACATTGTAATGTATATAAATTGTATACCTCGGATGCATTGAGGGAGAGAGATTTCTGCAATAAAATATTGTGGTTTAAGCAATTTCTTCAGGTTGAATGAATTTTGGCTCCTGTTAACTATCAAATTGTCTTGAATTGATATTGTGAGGAAATTTGTTTAACTGTGAGGCGATTGGACTCTGTGGGTATATAATTACTGAGTTGAACTATTGTATAGATTTCACATCCCTTTGTCTATTGTTTCCCTCAAAATGGTTCGAACAGGCTCTGTTGAATAAATATCCATTCATAGAGGAAGTCCGCGTAAAATTGTGGTCGACTAACTCTATCCTAATGATAGTGAAAATCCCGTCGGAAGAGAATTACATTGGTTTGTTGTTAATTGGAACCCTGCCGAGGACAGACCTGAGTTAACTGAATAAGAAGGATAGTGTAACCCGGCTTGAACTCTGGTCAACACTAATTCAAAACTGTGAGTGGATTAGAAAACTCGGATTGCCCATATCTCACCGCTATTGTGGAGCAAGCGTTATTCTCCAATTGCGAGCGATTCCATAGAACAGTCGACACGTGGCGTTCGGTGAAGTTCCAAAACCGCCTTTTCGCGTTACCATCGCACATTAACGTTCGACCAAGGAGGCTGCGCGATATCGCTGAGTGCGGTCTATCTAGAGGGGAGCCATCAGACGGTGGTCGTATGAGGAAGATGCACGAAGGTTAACCTAAGGTACGACACGTGAATTTGATTGGACTTTTGATTATAGATGTGGGGCCAGAACCAAAGGTTTATTCCAAAGCCATTTGTTTAAAAAGCGTTGGGTATTAATATAAATTTCGGAGATATAATTTAATTTCAAGGGTTGCAGAGTATATGTTTATTTGTCAATTTCTTCGAAAGTGATAAATAAAATTCCAAGAAAAGAAAAAGAAAACCACATGGAGGTAAACTGGGTAATTGAAAGAAAATGCGTGAGCTGCGAAGAGATCGGGCTCTCCTTAGGGGCTGAGCCCGGTTTGTTGTCGTCATTTGTGGTATCATGTTGTTGTTTTAGTTGTTTTTACGAGAGGATTAACAAAAATTTATGACTCAGGGTTGGTAGAAGTCAACAGCGAGAAGGAGACTACGTTGCCAATGTAAGTGTTGGGAATTTTGCGAGAGGTTCGGGGGCCGGAATGGATGCCATGAGCAAGACACGGTCTCGGGCATCTGATCAGAACCCCCGAATTAAACAGAAAGAAACGGAAGAAAATGTCGAAATTCCTCTAACATGAGGCTCTCGGGCGTGCAGGGTGCACGGTTAAGCCCGGGGTCGGGAGTGTCGAGTTGTGCGGAGATGAATCCGGAGAAATTTTGGTGGAGTGGATTAACGAAATGAGCAAGTTCTTTGACTACGAAGAAACTGTGGCCTCAGCGAAGAATGAAGGTCAAGTTTAGGTAACAAAAGAACGAAGGACATCTGCACTTTGGTGGGATGGTACACGGGCGAAGGAGGAGAGTTGGCAAGCAACCTATCCAAAAGCTAGACTAGAATGATGGCTAAATTAAAAGGTAAATTCTTGCCTAGTGATTATCGGTGACATTGTTTAGGCAAATGCGAACTTTTGAGACATAGGTTGGCGGCGGTAAAAAATACATGGGAATTCTATAGAGTAAGCACTTAAGTTTGAGAAATTTCAAGACACACCGAGAGAAAATTTGCGAGATATGTGAATGGTCTCGAGGTTGGAGATCCAAGATGGAATTGGTCTTTTGTCTCCTAAGATAGTGGAAGAGGCCTACCCGAGATGGCCTTGAAAGGCGAGGCTCACGAGGAAACGGTCGCAAGAAGAGGTACTTTCTGTGGAAGGGAAGTGAGGGTGGTAGAGAAGCTACTACACCCGGGGATGGAGCTGGCAGTAGCTCACCTCTGAATGCATCTGAGAGGATGATGCAGGCGAGAAGGGGTTCTTATAGAGGAAAAAGGAAAGAGGTAGAGACGAGAGGCAAAGGTAGAGAATTGAGGGGTGCTATAGGTGTCGGCAAGTGGGACATAAGCACTATGAGTGTCCGAGAGAATATGGGTGCGGGTCAAAGAAATGATGTTGTTGCGGAAGGTTTGGAGAGGCATTGAAGAAATTATACGAGGAGAGTCGCAGTGGTAAATAAGGTCTGTTGAAGCAAGCCAAAGAGGTCAGACACTGCTAAAGAAGACTTTGTTTAGGAGCATATGCAAAAGTCCGGGGAAATCTTTGTAACTAGTCATTGATGGTGGTAGCACGGACAATACGGATTTCCATGAGGTGATGGGGTGGGCGAGACGAGGGAGCATCCAACTCCCTACGGGGTGTCACCGAGCTGCCTCAGGAGCTCGGTGGTTGTAAAAGAGCAGGTGTGAGATAGAGCTGCAAATAGAAAGCAAAGATAAGTCTGTGTGATGTAATGCCCATGGATGTGTGTGTCTCCCCTCTGCCCCAGGTAGACCTTGGTAGTTTGACGAACGGCGGTACATGATGGCAAGAAGAACACCTACAAGTTCTTCAAGGATGGGGTACATCATACATCGATACCCATGGAAGAAGGAGAGCCATCTAGCGAGTGATTGATCCAAAGACCTTGTTCTTTGACGGGAAGGAATATCTGCGACGGATAGAGGAAGAAGAGGTAAGTTTTGCTTTGGTTGCAAACCTAAGATAGTTCTTACTTATACGAATTTCGATTTGCTAATAGAAATCCAAGAGATGTTGGACAACTATTGTGACATTGTTGTGGATGATTTGCACGATGGTACACTTTTTGTGAGAAAGATCGGCCATCGGATAGATTTTTATCACCTGGTTCAAATCTGCAGCTAAAGTCGCCTCTGAGAATGAATCCCACGGAAAATGAGAAATCGAGGAGACAAGTACGAAATTTGTGGATAAGGGACTTATCGGGGAGAAAAGTTTGAGTCCATGTGCGGTACCGACGTGTGAGCCCAAAGAAAGATGGAGAATTTGGAGGATGTGTATTGATTCGAGAGCAATCAATAAGATCACAATCGAGTGCAATTCCCTTTGCCCCGAAATTGAGCTTAATGGATTGTTTGAGTGGTGCTAAATATTTTTCAAGATAGATTTGAAAAAGTGGATATCATCGAGATTAGAATAAGAGAGGGTATTGGTGGAAAAAATGCCTAAAATTAATGAAGGAGTTTGTATGAATGGATGTTAATGCCTTTTGGGTTGTCAAATGCACCTAGCACTTTTATGAGACTTATGAATGAAGTATTGAAAGAATTCATTGGTAAATTTGTGATAGTGTGTCACGGATGATATAATGGTTTATTGAGAACTAAAGAAGAACATTTAAGGCATCTTAATCATGTCTTGAAGAAGGCACTTGGAAAGCTATTTGATAAACTTAAATAAATGCTCATTCATGAAGGAAGAGTTGGTGTGTTGGGTTTTGTTGTTTACGGAAAAGTTGAAGATGGACCCGAGAGAAGGTTAAGGAAATTATGGAGTGGCCTTCACCCAATGTTTTGAGGTAAAAGTTTCCATGGACTTGCCGAGTTTTTACGGAAATTTATAAGAAACTTGAGTAGATTAATGCACCCATCGTTGAGACAATAAAGAAGAACGACAACCATTTAAATTGAATTTTGCTGAAGCAGAAAAGAAAATTTAACTTTTTGAAGCAAAAGATAGCTGAGAAGCTGTTTTGATTACTTTGATTTTACTAAACCATTTCAAGTGAAGTGTGATGCCGGTGGAGAGGCCATTGGAGTTGTGTTGAGTCGGGATGATAGGCATATGGTCTATTTCAGTGAGAAGCTAAATGACACCAAAAGAAAGTATTCCTCTTATGAGAGAATTCTATGCAATTATTCGAACGTGAAAAAATGGAGATATTATTTGATGTCGAAAAATTTGTCTGTTGTATTCGATAATCATGCTTTGCGGTATATTGTCTGTTAAGTTGAATCATAAGCATGCCAAATGGGTTGAGTATCTCCAAGCTTTTAATTTTGTTTTGAAACACATAAGTGACGAGCAAATAAAGTATTTGATGCTGAGTAGAAGGCACATGCTTGTTCAAGAAACTAATTTTGAAGTTGTAGGATTTGATTTTCTCAAAGAATTGTACCATGATTGATTTTAAGGAAGCATTTGAGGCATGTTGTAACCTGTTCTAACGGATAGAAGCTAGTGGGCTGGATTATTTCTTGCGGGAATACTTTTATTCGAAGAAACCAATGAAAATGACTTAAATGTTCCATGAGAAAATTTGATCAAGGAGAAGCATAGTGGTGGACTTGCTTTGGATACTTTGATATTTGATAAAACTTATGAGCGGTTGAGTCACTTTTATTGCGGCCCAAGATGAGGATGAAGTGGATAAGTTTGTGAAGAGTTGCAAAATCTGTCAATATGCCAAAGGAAGGAGCCGAACGCGGGATTGTACACTCCCTTGCCTATTCCGGATAGGCCTTGGGACATGGTGAGTATGGATTTTGTTCTAGGACTACCCAAGACTCGGAGAGGAATGATACGTTTTGTTGTAGTGAATGATTTTCCAAAATGGCACATTTTATTCCGCTGTTATAAAACTAGTGATGCCACCCATGTTGCTAACTTGTTTTGAAAAGTTGTTATATTGCATGGGTTGCCCGAGTATTGTTTCGGACATAGACACCCAGTTGTGGGCCATTTTTTGGAGGACACTATGGAAGAAACTTGGTACCAAGGCGAAGGTTTCAGCTCCAGCTTATCATCACTGTTGATGGACAAGGCGAGGTAGTGAATAGGAGTTTGGGAAATTTGTTGAGGAGTCTTGCGGAGAGCATCCCAAGTAGTGGGATCATATTTTCCCCGGGGGAAGAATATGCATTTAATGACTCACCGAGCAAGAGCACGGGCGAGGCCCATTCCATATTCTCTATGGAATGCACTGGAAGATATGAAGTTAAGAAAATGCAGGAGCGAGGAGATGAGAAGTGTTGATGGTGAAGAATTTGCTTCAAAGATCCGGGCCATACCGCGAACAAGTGTAAAAATTGCAAGGCGGCGGCATCGGATACAAAAGCGAGTAGACTTGAGTAGAAAGGAAGTCCATTTTGGTCAGGAGATTTAGTTTTGGAACACTTGAGAAAGGAGAGATTCCAAAGCGATATAACAAGCGGAAGTTCAAAAAGATTGGGCCATGCGAATGCTTAGAAGTTTTAAATGCTTATGAGATAGAATTTCCACTGGTATGGAATATCTCTTTTAATGTTGCGATTTGTACAAGTATGAGGATAGAAAGTGATGCGGAAGAAGATCAACGGAGACAAGGAACATATTGAGTGGAGAACGGCTACCTCGGCACAACCATTGCAGCTTGGAGAAGATATTGGACAAAAGAGTGTCCAAAAAGACCGAGAGGAGACAAAAGTACTTTAGGTACTTAATCAAATGGAAGGACAAGCTAGAGAAGATGACATGGACCATTGGAAGAATGTTGCAAAAGATAAGCGGTCCGGTGGAAGAGCTCATGGATAGGGCCATGAAGAAAAATTTCCCTCGGGAGTCGATGTAGGGGCATTAGACACTGACGACAATGTAGGAGGTTTTGTCCACATGTTGTGGCTAGGGAGGGTTCGAAAACATTTGAATTGTAACGGATTGGGTGTACGATACCTCGGCTGAATTTTTTTCTCTTAGATTAGTTAGAATTTATGGAAGTCGAATAGTTGAAGGTTCGATCCATACGCCTATCCTTTTAGATTTGTCAAATAATTGTAATTGAGCTTTTGATTTTCTAAACGGTCCTCACGGAAGGAGCCGAAAGACATTATAATCTTTCTCCCAAAATTGTATCCCTCGGATGTATGAGAGGGAAGGGATTTACGCAATAAAATATTGTGGGTTTGCTTGTTCGCTGGGTTGAATGAATTTCGGTTCTGGGTATCAGCGTACGATTGATATTGTGAGGAAATTTGTTTAAGCGCGGGGCAATTAGAATACGGTATATAATTCTTTTGAGTTAGACTATTGTATAGATTACGCATCCCTTTGTCTATTGTTTCCCTCTAGGGGAATTGTTCGAACATGCTCTTGTTGAATAAGTCTCCATTCATAGAAGAAGTACGTAAAATTGTGGTCGACTAACTCTAATAGTGAAATCCCGTCGGAGAGAATTACATTTGTTTGTTGTTAATTGGAAACCCTACGAGGATAGACTGGGAGGTTAGCTGAATAAGAAGGATAGCGTATTTGCGCTTGAACTGCGAGGTCAACACTATGCAAACGCATTGAGTGGATTATAAGCAGGATGCTTATGTGCCAGCACTGTGGGAGGCAAGTGGTATTCTCAATTGCGAGCGATTCCATAGAATAGCGAGCACGTGGCGTTGGGCGAGGTTCCAAAACACACCTTTTCGCGTTACCATCGTGCATTAACGCTCGACCAAGGAGGCCGCGCGATATTGTTGATGCGTCGATGCGGAGAGAGCCATCGGACGGTGGTCATAAGGAAGATGCGTGAAGGTTACCCTAAGGTACGACCGTGAATTTGATTGGACCTTTGATTATAGATGTGGGCGAACAAAGGTTTATTCCAAAACACGCCATTTTAAAAAGCGTTGGGTATTAATATAAGGTTCGGAGATATGATCTAATTTCAAGGGTTGCAAAGTATATGTTTGTTTGTAAAATTCTTCAAAATTGATAAATAAAATTCCAAGAAAAGAAAGAAGACCCGCGTGGAGGTAAACTAAGTTAATTGAGGAAAATGTTAACGAGCTACGAAGATCGGCTCTCATGGGGGCCGACCTTCGAGTTTTCGCGTCAGAGGTGTACATCGAGAAAAAAAAAGGCTTTTGAGACATTTTATCGAAAATCTCATGTGTGCGGGACTCAGCGGTGTATGGTCTCAAACGAAGCACCACTGTGCTTGGTACACTAGATAGATAGCCTATCTCAGGATAGAAGCACGGAAATTGAAGCGAATGCAAACCTCTATCACATCTTGGTAGAGTAAATTGGTTATTATTGTCTTATATGTTAAGTTATTTATTATTTGGTGATGAGAAGATGAACAAATCATGAAAGAGGACGCGCGAGCGAGTTTGAAATGAAATACATGGGTCTCATCACTAATTCCTTGGGTTGGAAGTATGACAAGGCGATGGGGAACTATTTGTCTGCGAAGACAAGTATGCAAATGAGATACTACATAGATTGCATTGAGAGTATTAGCCATCGGTATTTTTTACATGTTAGTGATGACTATATCTTGGTGAGTTTTCTAGAAAGCTGATTTTCCTTATGTCAATATGTCATCAGAGAAAACCCTCCCAAAACTTTTTTCGCCTTTCTACTATTAGTCCACCTAGCAAACCTGACCTCCTTGTCAACAATCTATCTAACCTCGGCCTTATTGACTGCCCATCGGCCTTAAAGGGAAAATCCACATGTTTAAAAGAGTACACTATGTTAGGAAGTGGCGTTTAGGATATTTCTGCCCAAAAAGCGATCTCTATTACGAAAAGCCAAAAAAGCCCCCATCTGCAATGGAACCTACCACCGCAGGCGGTCATGTTTGCAAATGAAGTTGACAAACGGCCTTAAGTCGCGCCACTCCCCACCACCCCCTGAATCTGACCTTGCATAAAGCTGTTCTCAAAGTGACTAGTAGGTTTTTCACTATGTTACTGTGGTTCTTCCGTAAAAAATGTTTCATCTCATGGAGTAAATGTTTGAGTTTACGGACTAGAGGAACGGAAGTGCTTCTAAGTGTATTATGAGCACGGGAATGGAAAGGCTACACGTAAAGGGCTCTCAATCGGGACCTTACGGCTCTTTTCGGTATGAAAATCACGGGAAAAAGGATTGTATTGTCTCGGCAAATGGTAAAATTGTCGAGCTCGGGACCTCCTTCATTACAAACGGGGTTAGGGCGCCTCCTTCATCCATAAGCGAGAGGCGCGGGCAGAGTTGACTCATAAGGTTGCAAAAGTCGAGGGTTTTCCCTAATTTGAAACAATAGAAACAATATCTTCGGATTTCATGAATATGATGCCGGCCATTACGGGATTGTAGTGAAAGTATGATAAGCTCAAAGGAAAGGAAGTTTAGCCTAATAAAGAGATCATCTGAAACTTTCAAGTCGGGTGAATGGTTGAAACTTTAGAGAGAGCCATGTCATCGGTGAACATTCAAATCATAAGAGGCACATTTTGGTGCAACATCAAATAGAACACATGTTAATCAATGCCATTACACGGGCGGGGAGAAGGTTCTTGGTTCTTCGAAAAACGCGACCTTCATGGTCACGAAGTTTTAGTCAATATACCGAATCATGAGATGAACAAGCCAAGTGACAAATATCTCGGCAACCTTAGAACGGTGTCAACGTAGCTAGGTTTCCTTCAAAAACAGGTGAGGTTTGCAAATGTAGATGCTAAGATTGGTGTTGCTCAAATGGTTTACTTTCCCACCACTTTCGCTTGGAGTAGGGAGCCTCCTCCATGTATGAATGAGAGGGCCAAAATCATTGCGAGTACATTGAAAACTAATAGGTCCAAAAGTGCGGAAGAGAAAAGACTCAAAGAAAGTTGAAATAAAGAAGGTATTCTTGTCTATGATACTAATGTATTGATCTCCCTCTTCAAAGAAGCTACTGTCAACGATAAATAGGCAAAAAGGAGAAAAATTTGAACATACTTTTATGCCTTGAGTGCAAAGGAGCGATGGACTTAAAAAGGGTTAAAGACATTTCATGAGCACCTATCCAATCAAGGAAAATCCTACGAGAGCAAACAAACGAGGCTAAGGTGAAAAGATGCAACTAGAGAAATGCTTCGGTGACTAAGGTTGAGTCATAAAAGGCAAAATGACGGGTATGCAATGCTAGGAATAGATAAAAGAGACAATTTTGAGCATAGGTGTGCCATTAATATCAAAAGAAGATTTTCTCCTTGAGGAAAGGGCCGGGCAGCAAGACATACCATATGTGAAAAGTTCAAGGGCGCCTTTAGAAGAGGTGTTTGCAACTTTTCCAACATTTTAGTGCATTATGAAATAGCCATTCTTCACTAGCAAATCACGAAGGAGCGGCGAACATAGGTCCGGTCATGAAATGTTGCCTGCGACAAAAGGGGGTTTGAAATGCGGCGAATAGAATAAAGGCTTGTGTGCCAAAAAAGCACATTTTTTCATATTTTACAAGTTTATATTTTCAAATAAGAAGGCAAAGCTGGTATATGATCCTATGATTAGAGAATTTGTTTTAATTAATTATCATTGTTTATATTCCCTAAAGCGAGACACAATGGTCACCATCCTAAGAGACGATTTAAGCACGAATATACGGTACAATAGCGATGACGAGGGGAAGTGTGCCTTTGACGATTTTTCGTAAACACGACTTTCGTTTACATTGTCACCTAAAAAGCGCCCAAAGAGAAAAGTCGAAATTTTTTGAGATATCTCTCTTGCGAGAGCAGTATGTCATTCATTGAAGTAGGGAAAGCGAGATGCGGAAGGTGCCATTGTTTAAAAGGCAACTTGATACAAATATTGTTTTGCATCATTTGAAAAGGCGGATATGTGTATTCAAAGTGACGGGTTGACATTTTGAACATGTCATAAGAACAGGAAATGGAGGAATAATAAACCACTTGTGAAATCCAAAAAAGCAAATCGCCGCAGCTCCCAAGCATCACGACGGCTTTCAAGCAGTTTGAGGTCTTAAAGTTTTTAGGGTGGCGCGACGAGCACAGCGGTGGCGCGGCGAGCACGGGCTCCAAAATACACGGGGTGTCAGCGAGCGCGGCGGCGCTGTGGCGGGCGCGACGAGCCTGTAGGTGCCCGCCCGACGGCACGACAACTCCACCCGGCGTTTTCTCTCGGCGCGACGGGTTCGCCAAGGATTGTCGCGCACTTTTGTTTGAAAGGTTAGGTGCACTTCAAATTCCATCCAAAGTTTCGCCTTAAAATTCACGAGGTACTTTTGCCCCTTTGCTCGAAAAATCTAAAATTTCAAGTCTAAAAACCACAGTGTTCCGTGGTGTGGAAAGTTTGTAAGTTGGAAGTATAGGTATAAGAGTGTAGTTAATATCAAAATTTAAAAACGGTGAGATATTTTGTTGAACATATAAACTCACGGAAACCGAGGGTACATTTTCTTAAACCATGCTGCGTTGATTGCTACCATAAACTAAGTACGATTTTCTCCCTGCACTATACTATATCATCTGAAGCTTTGTTGACGGAGAGGAATTAGGAGGAAACGAGGTCCTTTTTTAAAACGGAGATAGTTGTGTTGAGTTAATAATGAAAACGAGTACGAGGTATTTAGTGAACCTTTAAACTCATAAAACGAGAGAGTTTGTTTCACGAAACCTTTGTTGCATTTACTTTTCACCTAAACTAGAAAATCTGCTGGTCACTACACTACCTTGTCATTACGAGTTGTTAGGCGCGGAGTTTTAAGGTAGCTTGGGGTTTTGGTTGATGATTATTGTTTGTAGATGATTGAGCGATTTCTTGATGATCGAAGTAAACAATGAAAGCGAGAGTTATAAAAGCATTGATTGACTTCTCAAGGGTCACAGCGAAAAGTTCTCCTCTTGACACGGTGGGCTATTTTTCACTAACACGAGTCTCTTCTTTTCCAACTGTGTGGTCTCCATAGTTGTTAACGGGGCAAAATTCAAGGTAAAAACTTTAGCAAACGTTATCAATTTGAGGTTGAGTTTCAAAACAAAATATAAGTGCAAGCGGTACTCTAATCCAAGGTCACAAAGTTTGTTCAAGGCTTGTGCCCAAAGAAGTCTGCAAAGCCGGTTCTTACACATGGCCCATTGTTAAGAAGGATTCGAGTCAAGTGTAACCAAGTTTGAAAGATTGTGGTTAATAAGTGCGAAGAGATTATTAAAGGCTTCTTGTTGAATCACAAGGTCTGTTGTATGTGATTGAAGTAGCTGTCTCAATCTGAACGTTCTTCATATATTGAAGCGAGCGTGACTCTTTATTTTGTTTTTATTCGAATACATAGCGAGATCACAAAGGCGGACAACATAAGAGATATGAGCCTATCTCCATAGAAGACATCAATGCTCATCCTGGTCTTTTCAATTTCCATGAGGTAGGGCATCTTGATTCTGTCAAAGGATAGAGAAATCAAAGTTTCTCTGCCACATTGTGTGCTGGAGTTCAAGGACAAACACTTCCGGCTTGAGATCTTGATTTCAAAATTTCTCAGGGAGTATATATCCAAGCTACCAAGATCAAATATCATGGTGAAAAATGGTTTAAACAAGCACATCTTGATTTGGAGGACTATAAGCCTAGTAGTAGGAACATGGGAGACCATCATATTCTTTTCCTTTCTCCTATCTTCTTGACGGGTTATATTATAGTGAAAGGCCATAATGAGATACTTCACTTGTGAAGGAGGTTTAGCAAATCTTTGCTTATCATGTTCGCTTGTTGATGCATTTTACCGGGAGCAAGCAATTAAACCTTCCATACTTTTGTCCAAGAGCATAGAAGATATGTTCTTGTCCAAAAGCTCCACCTAGGCAAATCTCTTCTCTTTCATCATTCCTTGATACAAAATCATCTTCTTGCACAGTGGAGAAGAAAGGGGTTTCATGGGGGTATTCATTAGCAAAATACGGAATTTACTTCGCCCCATTCCTCTGCTCATGTGTCCCCAAACTCGGCCTATCCAAAATCGCCAGTGCCTTTATCTAGTAGGCCTACCTAAAAAACTCAAGATGATCCTTTGGGCAGCCAAGTACACAAAGAGAAGGAGAGAGCGTTGAGCCCACGGAGAAAAAGGGAGGTTGATGAGCGACGACCGGGTCCCAGGACGGCGGTTGGATATCATTGGGCAGCCGACGGTGGAGGTTGATGAACGACATCAATTTCGGGAAGAAGACGACGGTGCAGGGGTTGATGAACGACATCAATTTCGGGAAGAAAGGCAGCGGACGAGAGGTTGAGAGGTACGGCGGCAAGTACGGGAAAAGGGAACGGCGGTGGACGGAAGTTTGAAGAGCGACGGGTTGAGCGAACGGGTGAGACATCTTTTGAGCCACAGAGTGGACGGGGATGTTGAGGAAGGACGACAATTTAGGCACGCCTCCGTGGCCAGCTGTCCTAAGAGGGGAAATTGCCCAAAAGAACAACTCTAAACACCAGAGGAGAAAGAGCGCTGAATTGGCCTTGAAAGGCAAAGAGTACGGTTGGAGAAAGCGCCAAGCATGGGGGTAAATCGATTTGTCATCCCTATCCCAAGCGATGACGGCGACAATGAAACACGTATCCTTCCAAAACCTCCTCATTCACAAAGAAGGAAAATTGAGGTTTTACGAAGATCTCAAAGGGCAAGGAATTTCAATCAATTCCTGGAGGTTGAGAACAAACAAATGAAGCTCATCATGACCATTCATGAGGCAAGGGCCATCAAGTACAAAAGAGGCGGAAAGGGCGCAAGTGAGAATTCATAGAAGAGCTTATTGGCGAATTTGATGATGAGGAAGAGGAGGACCAGCCTAGGCGAAAGAGGCCTAGAACCATGAACCAGGAGAGCTTTGGAGAAGCGGAGAGGACGAAGAACAAGCTCAGAGATTAGAAGCTTTTCCTCTCACCCTCTTTGAGCGGGGAAATTGAGGAAAACAAGGAAGCTTGGCAGCAGCAGGAGGCTAACCAGCATTTGGAGACCAAGCTTGAGAAGGCAAACGAGGATCTCGAGCTACGAGAGAAGAGAACACTTCACTTTCGAAGCTAAACCAATTCGCCGGCGCAGAATTGAAGGTAGCACAAGAAAAATTGAAGAAATTGAAGGAGAGGCGCCTAGCACGGAAGGAAGCAAAACGCACATCAGCCCTCGATATTTTAGCTTCAGCTTGGTGTGTCTCCATGGACCCTTGAGGGTCATCCATGCCAATTTTGGGCACATTTCGAAAACTTTTTTTGTTTTTTGTTTAGGAGTTTTTGCCAAAAACTGCAAATGTGCCATTTCAGTTTGATGCAATCAGGAGGAGGGTACCAATGGATTCCATAATTTCGTAGGCAGCTCTCAGCGATTTTGGGGCATTTGAAAATCTGTTCAACCCCCTCAAATTGCTTGTGACCTCATTTTGCACATTATACTTAGCCTATCAGCGACTTTGCTATTTTGCGGGTTTTTTTTTTTTTTTTTGCACAGGTAGGTTTTAAGGGACTTTCAGAGATCAGATTGAGATGATTCCACTTGCATTGGAAAGCAGACACAGAGAGCTTTCTAACGAGCCATCATGAGCCTCATTTCGACATCAGGAAGCCTTCCATTTGCATCAGCAAGTCAGAGGACCTTTTGAAGGCATAAATATGAAGTATTTTGCAATTTTTTGAACTCCAAAAATGCTGCTTTTCCCAAATGTGCGTTAGGCTATTTTTATCATGGGAAAATCATGTAAAGTCAATATAATTTCCGTTTTAGCAGTTGCAGAATATTTTATTAGATATTTTGTGCCTTGGAAGCTTCACAAACCTGAAGACAAATTTAGATATTTGACTTGGCCAATGGGACAATAGTTGCTCCATGAGGTTTTTCCTCCTTCCAACCTATTTATCCTTACTTACTCTGATATAATCAGGCTAGACAGAGAAGAATTAATGGTGGTCATATGACTTTGAAGAATACCTTGAGGTTATGATGTTTGGATTGCCTCTTGGATGCTTTTGAGGAATGTTGAAAGCTTGTTGATGGATTCCTTGACATGGTAGAATGGTATAGTGCTTCTTAATGTTGTTTTGTCTTCTAGTTTTCACTCATATTTCATTTTTCTTGCTGCTATAGATCAGTAAAGATTGATTTTGAGACATGCCCATGGAGGCACCTCAAAATTCCTGAATCTTCATAGCTTGATGTTTTCTTCTCCCTTAGTTATGCTAAAGAATTCTTAGCTGCTCTTTAGTAACCTAAGGTGTTGTTTCTTAGTTTTATTCATCAGTTCCATGTATGTTGAGTAGGATGTATGGTTTGCCCTACCTACCTATCAGCTGCCCATAGTTCTGTCCATAAAACTTTCTCTTTGACTGATTTGTTGATCATTTTGTTGAACCAAGGAGGCCTAGTCCCGATCTAGCCCTTTGCCTAAAACTATGAAAACTTATTTGTCCAAGTTCCCAATGACTTAGAGGCTATGTTTAGGCGTTCCGGCATAGTTTATGAGTTGTTAGTTTGTCTCATGTGTTTTCCCCAAAGTCTGATAGCCTTTTCCCGAAGTTAGAGGGTCTTATACCTCTATGTATGGCTTGAATGTTTGATTTCTATGTATTGATTAGCTTATAGTTATTCCTAGCATGATTAATGGCTTGCTATTACATGTTTATGTCTGCTATTAACTAGTTTGCACTTGAAATCCCTTGTCTTTCACCAACTTATTGTTCATTTACTCCATTTTGCCCAGAGATCCCTTCTACTGTGAATCAAATCGGCCCTACAGCAACTTTACATCATCGCCTCATTAGCTTCCTTGACCTGATTGACCCCATAGCCCAATTTATCTACATCTTGTTATCCAGTTTATGTATTTGATCAGTTTCATCCCTCACAAACTTAAAAAACCAAAAAACCAAAAACATACTTCATAACTAGCCTAATATCAGAACATCGCAAGTAAACACACCGACATCTTTTACACTTATAGAGAGAGCCCACTCTGAGTCCAGGAAGGCTAGGTCCTTGGGCTCCAAAGCTTGGTTTGATGTTACATCGTCATTTGGCTAGCCAATCGGCCAAATCACGGGACCCTAACATAATGGCGATCACGGTGGGACCCTGAGTGATTAAAAAACTTAGTTTCCCTCATGTTTAAAGACTTTTTGAGAATATTAGCTTGCTGACTTATCCCACCGCTCTCTAACATAATGGCGATCACGGTGGGACTTACTGAGTTCATGACAGTCTAGCGAACTCTTATAGACTCTTTAGTCCTTCAATCCTAAACTCAAACCATTAGCCTTTAGAATCATTTAGTGTAAACTCTCTGTTTCACCATCTTAGCAAAGTGATGAATCAGGCTTATAACACTCTTACATCCTAGGCTGCACATAAAACTCAGAAAAAACCACAAAAAATCCTTTAGATTGGTTTTTGATAGTATTGGTGGTGGACCATACAAATATACCTCAAAACAACTAAAAATCCACCTGGCGACTCCACTAACTTCTAGTAAGCCTTACCACCTTGCTAAATTTAGAATTCCATCCGATAGACCTTTCCCATCACTCACTAACATAGCAGGAGATGGTAAGACATTGAGTACATAATAGTCCAGCAAACTCTTATAGACTCTTTGGTCCGTTAGGTACCATAAACAAGCAAGCAGTCCATAGATTCATTGTTTAGAGTAAACTCTTTTTGTTCCCATCACCCTAGCAAAGTGTTGAAACAAACCTAGAAAACTTTAAATAACCATAGGCTGCACAGAAAACTCATAAAATCCAAAAACATTCTCAGATTAGTTACTAGTGGTAGACCATAGCTATTTTCACAAAAACAATCCATTTCCACCTGGCGACTCCACTAATCCATCCCTTCTATTTTTGACCATCCTTCGCCTTAGTATAACTTTAGAAAAATCACTCATCCAAAACATTCACCAATACCATTCTCTCTGAACCCTGGATCTAAAATCTGGCTTCACGAAGAATCAATACCAGATCCCATCCAGACCCAAATCCCCCTATCATTGTAGATGACCCAGAGAAGATTCTGTGGCAAGATTCTGAAACTGATCATCTAGCTTCTGGTAGATTCATCCGTAGAACAAGATCTGTACCTAAACATCGCACTACCCTACTAGATTCACCTTTGGAACCAGAGCCATCACAAACTCTTCCCAGAAGCAAATCATATAGTAGGATAGACTTTGACGATCTTAAACCCCTAAGCCCACCACAGAGTCTTAGTAGAAAAGCTTCACCCACCACTCCTCCTGATTTCCAGCTTCTCTATCAGTTTGGCTCTTATCATCCCAGATCTGCTCAAAACCAGATCACTAGTCCAAGTTCATCTGCCACACCTGGTCAAACTACCACTGTTCAAACCACTTCATTTCATCCTACCAGTCCTCCTCTTGCGCATCATCCATTAGCTCCAGTCATGGCAGCCTGGTACGCGCCTTTGGTGTTACCTCCACTTTTAGCTCCTCTCCCAAACAAATATCAAGACAAGATCCCACACTTTACTGGAGAAGATACCACCACACCTCAACAGCATATAAGTAGAATGACTGATGCTTATGAATAATTAGAGGTACAAGACGAGACTGTCCGAATGAGAATATTTGCCCAAAGTCTTGGTGGTGAACCCAAAGCATGGTTCAAAAGCTTAGCTCCAAACAGTATCCATGATATCCCAGAACTACATCAAATCTTCAGAAATAGGTGGGAAATCCGAAGAAACCCCATTCAAATCCTGTCAGAATATAACAATCTAAAACGGAAAAATGGGGAAAGTGTCCAAGCTTACTGTACTAGGTTCAACAGTGTATATAACTCCCTACCACCTCATTTCAAACCTCCACTTGGTCTAGCCTTAGCAAAATTTCCCGAGGGGTTTGATCCAGACATGACATATCATCTGAGAGACAAGGATCCCCCTACCTTAGAGGAAATGCAACAAATAGCTATAAAAGCAGATGCCAACTTAGCTGAAAAAAGAGCTAGAACTAGATCAGAAAGAAAGGTCACATATAGAGATGAGGTCTCCACTTCATCACCTTCCCTAGATCCCAGAATAGATGACTTAGTCAAATCCATGGCTAAAATGTGGGAAAAGATCAATGAAAAAGCTCCTGTTAGGGACAACCAGCCGAACCCTACAATCAGAAACCGAAACCAAAATTTTAGGAGGGAACAGCCCCAAAACAGACCAAGGGATAATGACCAACAGATCAGGCCACCATTCAATGAAAACTATGTAGAAGAAGATGATAGGGACTCCGAACCTCTTGATGAAAGTCATCTAAATCTCGTAGGGTCTGATAGTGAAAGCGAGGTATACCTCACTACAGAAGAACAAGAGCTATGTTCTCCTAACCAGGATGAGGCCAACTGTGAAGATCTCAATGATCCTGCCTTAGACTTTCAAAATGCCATTATAGAAGCGCATCGGCAGTATAATCTTAGAAGCAAAAAGAACCAAAACTATTCCAAAAAGAATAGCCCTGACTATGCCAAAACCTCTAACAAAGTCCTAAATGAAACCATGGATAAAAGCAAAATTACAGCCCAAAAAGCTGACCAAAACAAAGGTAAGGTCATTCAGACAAGTATCAGCTCAGATATTCCTAGTACTTCTACAGAAACCCCTAAGTTGACTATATCAAAAGAAGTCCCAAGCCAAAGTCAGCAAATTAAGAACATAGAAAGGGTTATGTATGAGAAAGCTGAAACAAATCTGCCCAAACTACCTATTCCTTTTAGCTTCGAAGGGGAAATTTCTAAAATAAAAATTACCATACCCCTTACAGAGCTAGTAACTATTGATAGGTATAGATCTCAAATTTTCAAAGTATTTGACCTAGAGAACAAGGCTGACACCTTGAACATAACTGACGACAAACCTGAGCTTTTATTTGGCCCTAAAGTAGAAGGTAAATATCAAGAAGGATCTATTTCTCCTTTCTACATAAGCTTAAACATCCGGGAGAAAATATTACACAATGCCATGTTAGATTCTGGTGCCTCCCACAACCTCATGCCTAAAGCAGTCATGGAAAACCTAGGACTGGAAGTAACTCAACCTTACAAAAACCTGTATTCTTTCGACTCGAGCCAGGTCAAATGTGTAGGTCTGATAAAAAATCTAGACTTTGCCCTAACACAATTACCAGCCAAAAACCTATTCATGGATGTGGTAGTGGCTGACATCACACCTAAGTATGGAATGCTACTATCAAGAACCTGGGCTGCCAAAATACAAGGTAGCCTTCAAATGGATATGTCATTCGCCACTATTCCGGTTTTCAACCAAACTAGAAGATTATACCGAGAGGCTCGCATGAAATACATGGTTAGCAACAGAGATAAGCCAAACAATACCCCCATCTATTCCATTCATTCCAATTTAGATTCTTTTATCTTATACAATGAAGATGATATACACAAGCAGATAAAAGAGAATGAAGACATGTCCAAATCATTACGGAATGAAGAACTTGATGACCAAAGTCCCAAGAAACCTGAGAAACAGCTCAGCATCATGTATGAAAAGGAAACTCTTTGGAGTATAAGCTTTGATGGTTCTTGTGGCAAGACAGGTTCAGGAGCAGGCATCTGGATACACAATACTAAGGAAGGTCATTCTTTTAGATTAGAATTCCAATGTACAAATAACATTGCGGAATATGAAGCCCTTCTCATTGGTCTACACATGCTTAAAGACTTAGGCGCCAATAGAATAACAACTCAAGGGGACTCGGAACTTGTAATCAGGCAAATCAAAGGTGAATATTCAGCCAAGAACCCAAGACTGAGAGAATATAGGAATGCAGCTTTGGATATCCTTAAAACTTTCGAAAAATATGAACTCACCTATATCCCTAGGATTCAAAACAGTCTGGAAAATGAGCTTGCCTTCGCTGCAAGCACTAGCCAAATACCATGTATAAGTGAGCAATATGATATCCAAGTGAAACACCGCCCTACTATACCATATAATCTTGACCATTGGCAAGTATTCCAAGATGATGATCAAATTGATGATTTCCTCCAATCTAGAAATGAGTTTGATATAATCAAAACAGATTTAGAAGATGAAGAGAGGGAACCCGATCTAGGTCAACACCAAGAGCTAAATCCACTTTTATGGACCAATCTAAACCTGGTAGACCATCCATATGACAGAGAGATAGAAGAAGACATTGACCAAAGAGAGCTTGAAGTCTTACACTGCGAAAATGACACCATACCTAGAGGGCTCGCACCTTTAGAAGAATTGTTTGACTTTAATGATGTGGCCAAAAAGCCTAAAATGGAATCTACAGAGGATGACATAGAGGAATACAACATAGGAAATCCAGAAGAGCCTAAGAACATTAAACTATCCAAAACCCTCCCGCCTGACATAAAACAAAGATACATAAATCTATTCAAAGAATTTAAAGATGTGTTTGCATGGGGGTACCAAGATTTAAAATCATATGACACCAGCATCATCCAACATAAAATTCCCCTCAAAGAAAATCAAAAACCTTTTAAACAAAAGTTAAGAAGGATAAACCCAGTGTTATTACCATTGGTTGAAAAGGAAATTAAAAAGATGTATGATGCTGGGATAATAGTATCTCTCCGATACTCTGAGTGGGTCTCAAATTTAGTATCAGTTAGAAAAAAGACCGGTGAAATCAGACTTTGCATAGATTTCCGAAACTTGAATAGGGCATGTCTGAAAGATAACTACCCTCTGCCCAAAATGGACCACATACTTCAGAAAGTCGTAGGCGCTAAAAGAATCTCGTTGCTTGATGGTTTTTCTGGTTATAACCAAGTATTGGTTTATCCTACCGATTAGCATAAAACAGCTTTCACCACCCCCTGGGGCACTTTTATGTACGTTAAAATGCCTTTCGGACTAATGAATGCTGGCGCCACATTTCAAAGAGCCATGGACATAGCCTTCTCAGAAGACATAGGTGTTTTCATAGTCATATATCTTGACGATATAACAGTATATTCTAAATCTAACGAAGAACACCTAGCACACTTAAGAAAGGTTTTCAACAAATGCAGAAAGTATGGTCTATCCCTAAACCCCAAGAAAACACTCTTCGGTCTGGAAGAAGGGAAACTCCTAGGTCACATTATTTCGGAAGAAGGAATCAAAATAGACCCCCAAAGAATCGAAGGAATCCTACGGATAAGTCACCCCCGAAACATTAAGGAGTTACAGTCCTTTATCGGCAAGATAAATTTCTTGAGAAGATTCATCCCCAACCTTGCTGAGCTCCTAAAAGAGATCACAAATATGTTAAGAAAGGAGGTCGGGGTTAAATGGACTATCGAAGCCAGAAAATCTTTTGAACTAATTAAAAGGGCTCTAACTGAAACACCAGTACTGATAAGCCCTGACTTCACCAAAGATTTTTACATCTTCTCATTCGCCTCAGAACATACAATAGCTGCGGTGTTGTTGCAGAAAAATGCAGCCGGGCAAGAGCAACCCATTGCCTTTTTTAGTAAATCCCTAAGAGATGCTCCTTTGAAATATAACATCATGGAGAAACAGGCATTCACGTTGGTAAAAGCACTAAAAGATTTCCGAGTCTACATCTTACATTCTCATGTCATAGCCTTCGTCCCTAATACTGTCGTCAAGGACATTCTCAACCAAGATCCCGATGGTAAAAGGGGAAAGTGGATTGCTATCATCCTAGAATATGACCTAGAAATCAGACCTACTAAACTAGTTAAAGGACAAGGGCTCGCGAGATTAATGGCTGAAACCAACCTCCAAGCTTTAGATATAAATTTTGTCGATGCTTTAGAAGAACAAGAAGAGTGTGCACTTCCCCCTATAGATCAAACATTTTTGGATTCACCTTGGTATGCAGACATTCTCTATGTATTAACTTATATGAATGCTCCTCCGTCCTTGTCAAAAACAAAAGCAAGGTTCCTCAAACAAAAATATTTAAAGTTTTGTATGATAGATGGTTCTCTGTATTGGAAGAATCCTACTGGTATGCTACTTAAATGTTTGCTCGAGTCTGATGCAGAAAGAATCATGCGGGAAATGCATGAAGGAGAATGTGGAGGTCATCTCTACTGGAAAACTACTACAAACAAAATCCTTAGAGCCGGTTATTATTGGCCCACCTTGTTCCCTGATACTCACAAACTGGTCATGACTTGCCATAAATGTCAAATTTTTGATGGCAAGAAAAAACTTCTACCTTTGCCTTTACACCCCATCATAGTTGAAGGACCTTTCCAGAAATGGGGTCTAGACTTCATTGGGGAAATTCACCCCTCTTCCTCCGCTCAACATAAATGGATCCTCACAGCCACTGATTACTTTACCAAATGGATAGAAGCCATACCATCTCGGAACGCCACCGACTCAGTCATCATCACGTTCCTAGAAACCAATATCCTATCCAGATTTGGCTGTCCCAGGAAAATCATTACAGATAACGCCGCTACTTTCTCTTCCAAGAAAATGATATATTTCTGTCACAAGTATCATATTTCATTAGGGCATTCCACAGCCTACTACCCTCAAGGTAATGGCTTAGCCGAATCTTCTAACAAAAGCCTAGTCAACATTATCAAAAAACTTCTGGAACAAAATCAAAAAGCATGGCATGGGAAACTAGTGCACGCCTTATGGGCTGATAGATTAACTACCAAGAAATCCATAGGTATGTCCCCTTACCAGCTAGTCTATGGTGTTGACGCCATTTTCCCAACCTCTCTAGGAGTTCCAGTAATGAAATTACTACAAGAAGTCCAAATAGAAGAAAATGATATACAAAGAAGAGTAAATCAGACTATCCATTTAGAACAAACCAGAGAAGAAGTTTACCAAAGGGCTGAGTTAGCACAAGACAAAATAAAACAGATTTTTGACAGAAGAACTAAGGAAAATGATTTTCAAATTGGAGATAAAGTTTTAAAATGGGATTCTAGAAGAGAAGATAAGGGTAAACATGGCAAGTTTGAAAATTTATGGAAAGGGCCTTATATCATCAGCTCAGTTAGTGGAAACAATGCTTTCTTCTTACAAGAACCGGATGGGACTGAAGTTTTTGGGGGTCCTGTGAATGGCAGGACATTAAAACACTATTTTTGTCAAGAACTCCATTTTTGAGTTTGAAACACTTTCAGTCATTGTGCATACCATTGTTTGAAATATTGACAAAATAGAAAAAGTCAAAAACAGTAAAAGATAGGAAAGTCAAAAACAGTAAAAAGCAGAAAAGAGGGCAAGTGAAGATAGAACAAAGGCCCCATGTTCCAAAAAATAGTCTTTCAGAAAGCGAGCAAGTCTAAATGCCGCTGCTGGTACTTCAATATCTTGTTCAGCTATCTAGCCTAATCCTAGCTGAGCATGTTTAAATTTATTTGCTGATAAGTTAGTGAGCGCCAAGATAGTCAACATTGTGTAAGATTGACTTATCACAGAGCTTAGATTAGGGAGAGATTCTGGTTCCACATGCTTAAAACAGAACCAAAGAGAGAAGCGAGGGATGAAAAACACATTGTACATCTTAGCCCCGCTTCTCTAGTTTCCTTTTATTGCAGAATAACATTTGTGTGCGGCTTGTCTTTTATGCCGCAAATGCATGACAAATCAAACTGCCTAATCCTGATTTGGTCATTTTTAAATTTCATGTTGTAGATTAGAGAATGAAATCCTGTCAAACTGCTTAATCTTGACAGTCGATCTAGTTTTAGGTAGAGAAATGAAGGAGTTCATCAGCTTAATCTGAACTCCCGGCAGATATAAGAGTAGAAGTAGATAGTTTCATTTTGCAAAAAGAAAAATATACATTGTCTAAAGGCTGCTAGTTCAAATGCGCCAAACAGAAGAAAAAATGTTAGGAAAGATAGTAGGGTAGGTAGAGGTATCATTGATGTTAAACATGCTGACACTTTTCAGAAATAACATCAAGAGAAGGGTAAATTTTGCGCCAATGGATAAGGCACTGGTCTTCATAATCCAAAAATCTGAATTCTGGACACCTCCTGACGAGGAGCTGCCCTCCCCAAATGGAGCCACTATTAGCCATCAGTATTTTTTACATGTTAGTGATGACTATATCTTCAGCTGAGTTTTCTAGAAACTGATTTCCTTATGTCAATATGTCATCGAGAAAACCCTCCCAAAACTTTTTTCGCCTTTCTACTGATAGGTCCACCCCTGGCAACATCAAAAAACCTCATATCACAATCCTATCTAGCTTCAGCCTTATTGACCTGCCCATCAGCCTTAAAGGGCAAATCCACATCTGTGTCAGAAGTCTACCCTATGTTAGGAAGTGGCGTTTAGGACATTTCACCTTTGGCAATCATCAAAAAGCCAAAAAGCCCTATCTGCGGCCAGACCTACTACATGGCCGGTCATAATTTCTGAGAATGAAGTTGACAAAGCGACTAACGGCTCAACATCCTCCACCCTAGATTAAAATAGCATAAAGCCCAATCTCGAAGTGACTAGTAGGTTGTTCCTTTGTGTTACATGGTTCTACAAATGGCGGAAATATATTTCATCTCATGGAGTAAATGTTTGAGTTCTGATTGGAAAGCGGTATACGAATGTATTATGAGCACTAGAGATGAAGAAATTTGCAAAACAGACTCTCAATCAGGACCTTACAGCTCTTTTCAGTATGAAAATCACAGGAAAAAGGATTGCCACTGTCTCAGCAAATGGTAAATTTGTCAAGGCTCAGGACCTCCTTCATTACAAGCAGAAGGTTAGGGCGCCTCCTGCACCCATAAGCAGAGGGCGCAGGTCAGAGTTGACTCAGAAGGTTGCAAAAGTCCAGGTTTGCCCTGTCTGAAACAATGAAACAATATCTTCAGGTTTCATGAATGTAATTGCTGACCATAACAGGATTGTAGTGAAAGTATGATAAGCTCAAAGGAAAAGAAGTTTAGCCTAATAAAAGAGATCATCTGAAATTTTCAAGTCAGGTAAATGGTTGAAACTTTAGAAGGCCATTTCATCGGTGAACATCCAAATCATAAGAGGCCTGTTTTGGTGCAGCATCAAATAGAACAGATGTTAATCAATGCCATTACACAGGCAGGAGAAGGTTCTTGGTTCTTCAAGAAAACACTGACCTTTATGATTACAAAGAGTTCTGGTCAATATACCAGGTCATGAGATGAACAAGCCAAGTGACAAATATCTCAGCAACCTTAGAACAGTGTCACTATGGCTAGGTTTCCTTCAAAAACACAGTGAGGTTTGCAAATGAAGATGCTAAGATTGGTGTTGTTCAGATGGTTTACTTACCACCACATTTGTCTGATAAAAAACCTCCTCCATACATGAGTAGAGGGCCAAAACTACTACAGGTGCTGAAAGTGATTGATACAAGAAAGAGCAGTAGAAAGATATCGAAGACTGAAACAAGGTCACTACACCAATGAATGACAGCTCTGATAATGTAAAGATACTGATATTCCTGTTTCAGAGAAAGGCTGTGTCTGACATAGTGGTAAAAGGGGTCTTCTGATACTTTACCTGATTAAGAGCTTCCTCCATACATAAGCAGAGAGCCAAAATCATTGCAGACTGTTGAAAAATGGTAAGTCCAAAAGTGCAGAGAAAGGACTCAAAGAAGTTGAAATAAAGAAGGTATTACTGTCTATGATACTAATGTATTGATCTCCCTCTTCAAAGAAGCTACCTGTCAACAGCTCATCCAGCAGAAAGGAGAAAAAGTTGAACATACTTTATGCCTTGAGTGCCAAAGGAGCAGTGGACTTAAAAAGGGTTAAAGACATTTCATGAGCACCTATCCAGAAATCAAGGAAAATCCCTCTGAGCAAACAAACAAGGCTAAGATGAAAAAATGCAACTAGGGAAGTAAATAGTGACTAAGGTTGAGTCATAAAAGGCAAAATGACAGGTATGCAATGCTAGGAATAGATAAAAGAGACAATTTTGAGCATATGTGTGACACTGATGCCTAAAAGAAGATTCTCTCCTTGTGGAAAGGGTCAAACAATAAAATAATCTCATATATCAAAAGTTCAAAAGATGCGCCTTTCAAGAAGAGGTGTTTACAACTTTTCCAACATTTTTAGTGCATTATGAAATAGCCATTCTTTACTAGCAAATCACCAAGTGAAAGAGGCAGTGAACATAAGTCCAGTCATGAAATGTTGCTACTGACAAAAAGGGGTTTAATATGCTGAGCAAAATAGAATAAAGACTGTGTGCCAAAAAACCTGTTTTCATATTTTACAAGTTTGGCTTTTCAAATAAGGAGGCAAACTGGTATATGATCCTATGATTAGGCAGAAAGGAATTTGTTTTTGATAAACTATCATTGTTTATATTCCCTAAAGAAGACACCAATGGTTTCCTGTAAAGTGGTAAAACAACTTTCAAATGCCTTTGACAGTTTTTTTTTAAATGACCTTGCTTTTGTTTACCTTGTCACCTAAAAGCGCTCAAAGAGGGAAAAAGTCGAAATTTTTGAGATATCTCTCTCATGGGAACAGGTATGTAATTCCGTGAGGAGGCAAAACAGATCTGGAAGATTGTCATTTTAAAAAAAAAAAAAAGGCAACTCGATACAAACACTGTTTTGCATCATTTGAAAAGGGGCAGATATATGTCTTCAAAGTGACCGTTTGATATTTTGAAAATGTCATGAAAATGAAATAGGGGAATATTAAATCATTTGTGAAATCAAAAGAACGAATTGCTACAGCTCCCAAGCATCACAACGAGCTTTTCCAACAATTTGAGGTCTTCTGCACAGTTTTAGGGCGGCGCGACGAGCCTGGCAAGTGGCGCGACGAGCCTGGGCTCCAAAATACACGGGGTGTCAACACGGGCGCGACGGGCCTGTAGGCGGGCGCGACGAGCCTGTAGGTGCCCGCCCGACAGCACGACAACTCCACCCGGCGTTTTCTCCGGCGCGACGAGTTTTGCTCCAAGGGTTGCCGCGCCAGTTTTGAAGAATCCCGTTGCATTTTTAGATCCCTCCAAGGGGATTTCTTCTCAAAAAAGCACAAGGTACTCTATCCCTACCTTAAAGAACTCGAAAAATCAAGTTTTCAAGCATGTAGACCTCGGTTTGAAGCTGTGCATAAGTTAAAGGGCAAAAGTTTGTTGATAAAGCAGCTGGAGGCAGGGTAGGGCAGAACGCTTGGTGTTTACATATGAGGTCAAAACAGGGGTACAGTAGGTGGACTTTTTAAACTCACGGAGCAAGGAATTTATTTCCTAAAACCACTGTCACACCTATTTTTACACCTAAGCTAAATCTGCCTTGTCATTACACTACGTGGTATCCTTCTAAAGTTTGTTAAGACAGAGTTTTCTGAGAAGTGAAATAAGGCCACATTCTAGAAGGCAGTTGTTGATGATCAGGTTTACATCAAACGCAGGGTTGTTATTGATTAGGCATGGTTGTTGTGACCAAAGTTGAAGTTTGAAACCAGGAATACACAGCACACTGAAAAACAGAATGGTTAGTGTTTGAGGTTAATACTGAAAACAGAGGTACAGGTATTTGGTGCACCTTTTAAACTCATAAAACAGAGAGTGTGTTTTCTAAAACAACTGTTGCACTTACTTTTTCACCTAAACTAGGTCTGCTTGCTCATTACACTATATTGTCATTCTGAAGACTGTTAGACAGAGTTTTATAAAGGTGAAACAAGGTATTTTGTTGATGATTGGGCATTTGTAGATGATTGGGCATTTACTGGTGATCAAGTAAACAGCAAGGGCAGAGTTTTAAAAGCAGTGATTGACTTCTCAAAAGGTCACAAGTGAAAGGTTCTTCTCTTAACACAGTGGGCTATTTTTCACCTAACCACTGGGTCTCTTTCTTTTCCCACTGTGTGGTCTCCACAGAAGTCTGCTGACAGGGGCATATTTCAAGGTAAATAACTTAAAAGAGCAGGGTTATAATCTTGAAGTTTGTTTTCAAAGACAAAAATATAAGTGCAAGCAGGCCTCTAAGCAAAGGTCACGAAGGGGATTTGTTCAAGACTGTGCCCATAGAATCTACAAAACAGTTCTTACCCATAGTGCTATTGTTGAGAAAGATTCAGAGCTAAAGTATAACCAAGTTTGAAAGATTGTGGTTAATAAGTGCAGAAGAGTTTATTCAAGGAAGCCTTGTTGAATCACAAGGTCCATAACTGTCAAAACAGTTTGGTGGCTTGTCTCAATCCAGGAAAACATTCTTCATATATTGAAGGTAGTGTGCCTCTTTCAAGCCTGTTTTTAATCAGAATGCCTCCAAGGCGAGATCACAAAGGCGGACAACATAAGAGATATGAGCCTACCTCCATAGAAGACATCAATGCTCATCCTTCAGTACTTTTCAATTTCCATGAGGTAGGCTGTATTGATTTCTGTCAAAGGATAGAGGAAGTCAAGAGTTTCTCACCACTTACACATTTGTGTGCTTTAAGGTTCAAGGACAAACACTTCCAGCTTGCAGATCTTGATTTCAAAATTTCTCCAAGGTATATATCCAAAGCTACCAAGATCCCGTATCATGGTGAAAAATGGTTTAAACAAGCACATCTTGATTTGGAGAACTATAAGCCTTTCATCAAGCCGGAACATAGGGAGACCATCACTGCTACTTTTCCTTTCTCCTATCTTCTTGACAGTTATGCGCCACTAATGAAGGCCATAATGAGATACTTCACTTGTGAAGGGAGGTTTAGCCAAATCTTTGCTTATCATGTTCGCTTGTTGATGCATTTTACCAGGAGCAAGCAAGTAAACCTTCCATACTTTTTGTCCAAGAGCATAGAGAAGATGGCAGCTGCTGTCCAAAAGAAAGCTCCACCTCGGCAAATCTCTTCTCTCTTTCATCATTCCTTGATCAAAATCATCTTCTTGCACCAGCTGGAGAAGAAAGGGGTTTCATGGGAGTCCTTCGTTAGCCATGCTGATTTCGCCACTGTTCCTCCTGCTCATGTGTCTCCGACTCAGCCTATCCATCGCCCAGTGCCTTTATCTAGTAGGCCTACCCCTAAAAAACTCAAGATGATCACTGGGCAGCCAAGTACACAAGGAGAAGGAGAGGGCAGTGAGCCACAGGGAGAAAAGGAAGTTGATGAGCAGCAGCCAGATTTTGAGGGACAGCAGCGGTTGGATATCATTGGACAGCAGCAGCTGGGGGTTGATGGTGACATCAATTTCGGAAGAAGCATTTGAGTTGATGGGCGGCATCAGCCCGGGAAGAAGCGTGAACCGAGGAGGTTGAGGTATAACGGCGGATGCAGGAAAGGGAACGGCCCATTGGGCCCGAGTTTGGCTTGGCCGGTTGACAACCGTCGAAACACCTTTTCAGAACCCTGAAATTTGAATGAGGATATTGGGGAAGGACAGCAAGCTGAAGCTGCCGCCACAATGGTGACCAAAACTGTCCCTAAGAAGGGGAAATTGCCCAAGAGAACAACTCCTAGCTTACCCGAGAGAAAGAGCGCTCGTTGGTTCAAAGGCAAAAGTACGATTGGAGAAGCGAGCATGGAGGTGGGCTCGGTACATCATCCCTATCCCAAGCGATGACGGCGACAATGAGTGAGGTACGCATCCTTGAGAACCTTCCTCATTCTGAAAAGGGCATTTTGAGGTTTACAGAAAGGTCTCCAAAAGAATAAAGAATTTCAATCAATTCTTGGAGGTTGAGAACAAACAAGTGAAATTTCATGCAGCCATTCATGAGGCAAGGGCCATCAAGTACAAAAAGGAGGCGGAAAGGGCGCAAGTGAGAATTGAAGAGCTTATTGGCGAATTTGATGATGAGGAAGAGGGGGACCAGCCTAGGCGAAAGAGGCCTAGAACCATCGGGCTTAGGAGAGCTTTGGAGAAGCAGAAGGCTGAAGAACAAGCTCAATTCGAAGCTTTTCCTCTCACTACCCTCTTTGAGCGGGAAATTGAGGAAAACAAGGAAGCTTGGCTTGAGAGGGCTAACCAGCATTTGGAGACCAAGCTTGAGAAGGCAAACAGGGATCTCGAGCTACGGAGAAAGAGAACACTTCACTTTCAGAAGCTAAACCAATTCGCCCGGCGCAAATTGAAGGTAGCACAAGAAAAATTGAAGAAATTGAAGGAGAGGCGCCTAGCACGGAAGGAAGCAAAACGCACATCAGCCCTCGATATTTTAGCTTCAGCTTCTGAACATGTCTCCATGGACCCTTGAGGGTCATCCATGCCAATTTTGGGCCTGTTTCGAAAACTTTTTGTTTTTTGGCATTTTTGGGGTTTTTGCCAAAAACTCATAAATGCGCCATTTCAGTTTGAAGAGTCGTCAAGGGAGGAGGGTGATACCAATGGATTCCATAATTTCATGAGCAGCTCTCTAGCGATTTTCAGGGCATTTGAAAATCATTCGCCCCCTCAAATTGGCGAAAAACAGCCTCATTTTGCACATTCTGCCCGCCCTATCAGCAGCCTGCTATTTTCTGGGTTTTTGCAGACAGGTATAGTTTTGAGGGACTTTCAGAGATCAGATTGAGATTATTCCACTTGAATTGGAAAGCAGACACAGAGAGCTTTCCAACGAGCCATCATGAGCCTCATTTCGACATCGGGAAGCCTTCCATTTGCATCCAGCAAGTCAGGGGACTTTTTTCAGGCATAAATATGAAGTATTTTTGCAATTTTTGAACTCCAAAAATCTGCTTTTCCCAAATGTGCGTTAGGCTATTTTTATCATGGGAAAATCATGTAAACTCAATATAATTTCCATTTTTAGCAATTTTTTAGATATTTTATTAGATATTTTGTGCCTTGGGCTTTGCAAAGCCACAAGGGCAAATTTAGATATTTTGACTTGGCCAATGGGATAGCTAGTTGCTCCATGAGGTTTTCCTCCTTCTAGCCTATTTATCCCATACTTCTCATTGTAAATCAGAGGCTGACCTTGAGAGAAGAATTAATGCATTGGTCATATGAGCTTTGAAGAATACACTTGAGTTATGATGTTTGGATTGCCTCTTGGATGCTTTTGAGGAATGTTGAAGGCTTGTTGATGGATTCCTTGACATGGTAGAATGGTATAGTGCTTCTTAATGTTGTTTTGTCTTCTAGTTTTCACTCATATTTCATTTTTCTTGCTGCTATAGATCGGTAAAGATTGATTTTGAGACATGCCCATGGAGGCACCTCAAAATTCCTGAATCTTCATAGCTTGATGTTTTCTTCTCCCTTAGTTATGCTAAAGAATTCTTAGCTGCTCTTTAGTAACCTAAGGTGTTGTTGCTAAGTTTTATTCATCAGTTCCATGGATGTTGAGTAGGATGTATGGTTTGCCCTACCTACCTATCAGCTGCCCATAGTTCTGTCCATAAAAATTTCTCTTTGACTGATTTGTTGATCATTTTGTTGAACCAAGGAGGTCTAGTTTTGATCTAGCCCTTTGCCTAAAACTATGAAACTTATTTGTCCAAGTGCCCAATGACTTAGAGACTATGTTTAGGCGTTCCGGCATAGTTCATGAGTTGTTAGTTTGTCTCATGTGTTTTCCCCAAAGTCTGATAGCCTTTTCCCGAAGTTAGAGGGTCATATACCTCTATGTATGGCTTGAATGTTTGAGTTCTATGTATTGATTAGCTTATAGTTATTCCTAGCATGATTAATGGCTTGCTATTACATGTTTATGTCTGCTATTAACTAGTTTGCACTTGAAATCCCTTGTCTTTCACCAACTTATTGTCCATTTAATCCATTTTGCCCGGAGATCCCTTCTATTGTGAAGCTATTAACTAGTTTGCACTTGAAATCCCTTGTCTTTCACCAACTTATTGTTCATTTAATCCATTTTGCCCAGAGATCCCTTCTACTGTGAATCAAATCGGCCCTACAGCAGCTTTACATCATCGCCTCATTGGCTTCCTTGACCTGTTTGACCCCATAGCCCAATTTATCTACATCTTGTTATCCAGTTTATGTATTTGATCAGTTTCATCCCTCACAAACTTAAAAAACCAGAAAACCAAAAACATACTTCATAACTAGCCTAATATCAGAACATCGCAAGTAAACACACCGACATCTTTTACACTTATAGAGAGAGCCCTCTCTGAGTCCAGGAAGGCTAGGTCCTTGGGCTCCAAAGCTTGGTTTGATGTTACATCGTCATTTGGCTAGCCAATCGGCCAAATCACGGGACCCTAACAGGGCTCAGTCACCCTAGATCTGCTCATGAGTCTTTTGCTGGTCATAATATCCCTATCATCCATATACCTGCTGCCCAAGTCAACCTTTACCTCATCAAAACATCATCATGGCAGCCTGGTATGCTCCTCTGGTTTTACCTCAGCCTCTAGTTCCCTTACCCAATGATTATCAATCAAAGATCCCACACTTCACTACAAAAGAGTCTACCACAGCACAATATCATGTAGATAGGATGGAAGATTCTTTTGACTACATGGAGATAGATGATGATACAGTCAAAATGAGAATCTTTGCCCAGAGCTTAGGGGGTGATGTGAAGAAATGCTTTAAAGGCTTACCTCCGGGTAGCATTAATGGTCTTCCATCTCTATATCAGACTTTCATAAACAAATGGGAGGTTAAGGCTAATCCTCGCCAGCTCCTAGCAGAATATATGAGCCTTAAAAGAAACGTAGGAGAGAGTGTCCATGATTACACAACGAGATTTAACAGCATTTACAATGCTCTCCCTCCACATATGAAACCTCCCCAAGGTATGGCCCTAGAAAAATACCCTGAAGGATTTGATGCTGATATGGCCCATCAGCTTAGGGATAAAGAGTACAACACATTGGAAGACATGCAGAAAGGAGCAGTGAACATAGAAGCCAACTTGATTGAGAAAAGGGCAAGACTAAGAGCTGAGAAGAGGGTAGCATATAGAGATGAAAATGTAGCTTCCACATCTGATCCCAATTATGACCGTCTATCTAAAAACGTGGAAGAGTTACAACAAATGGTAAAAAAAATGGTTGTCACTGTTAATAACCAAAACTGAAACCAAAACTAGATCTAAAACTTTAGGAGGAACAATAACGCTCGAAATAGACAAAGATAATCTGATCAACAGGTTATACCCCCATTTCAAGAGAATTTTCTTGATGAAGATGAGGGAATCATAAAAGATTCTGAAGGGAACGCAATAAACATGTTTGAAACAGAAGATTCAATCCATAACTCTTACTCGGAAGAAGATCAACCCTCATCCTCTTATGGGGATGAGGAATGGTTAGAATCTGAATATTATAGGTTAGGATTTGAAAATGTCATGATGCAGGTTAGAGAAAAATATGAACTCAGAAGCAAGAAGAGCCAAGACAATTCCAAAGCTAAAACCTCTGAGGTCACCATTAAGAAAAGGCTCGAGAAGACTTCTAAAGTGATTGCTGAAAATAGCAAACCATCAGCTGAAAGTTCTGGGAAAAACAAAGAAAAAGACAACCAACAAGTTGATAAACAAAGCCAACCCACTAGCAGCACTAGCACTGCAGTTAGTGCCCCTAATAAAACAGTCCCTAACCCTATACATAATGAGAATCAACACACTGATTCAACCAACAAGGCAGTGGCTAACAAAATAGATTTGAGCATCCCAAAGAGTCAGTCCACTTTCAATTTGGAGAGTGAGATTGCAAGAATTAAAATCTATGTTCCACTTTCTGAGCTGGCCACTCAAGATGTATATAGAGGCCAAATTTTGAAAGCATTAAATTTAGGTGAGAGAAATGACACTGTAAATCTGAGTGATGATCAACCTGCCCTTCTGTTTGGCCCAAATATAGAAGGGAAGTTTCAGGAGGGGGTAGTTCCACCTTTTTATATCAGTCTCAACATTCATGATAAGATTCTTCATAATGCAATGCATGATTCTGGGGCATCACACAACCTAATGCCTAAGGTAGTAATGGAAAGGCTAGGCCTAGAGATAACCCGTCCTTACAAAGATTTATATTCATTCGACTCTAGTAGAGTAAAGTGTCTTGGCCTGATCAAAGATTTATGTGTGAGCCTTGCCCAGATTCCAGCAAAGTGTATGGTCATGGATGTTGTTGTCGCAAATGTGTCACCCAAATATGGCATGTTATTATCAAGATCATGGGGAGCCAAGCTGCAAGGAACTATGCAGATGGGTGGCTCATATGCCACAATCCCTATTTTGGGCCAACTTAGAAGACTGTATAGAGAGGCACAGATGAAATTCCTGGTTAGTAGCCCTGAGAAACCTGAGAATTCTCCTCTATACTCTGTACACACAGATCTGGACTCCTTTATCCTATGCAATGATGAATCCTTGGGGGAACCAGAATCTGACAACGGAAATGCAAACAGAGAGGTTGAAAACATAGACTTGAATATAATGGCCACTTTGGAGGAAATCGAAGAAGAAAACTCTGGACAACACACTAAAAACTTAGCTCAGAATGGACAAGAGAAAGAACGCGAACAACTATCTAGCCAGCTCTTTGAACTCCATACATCACACGAAGAACTAAATAGCCCACAGCCTAGTGTGGACCCTACTACATGACATAATGGCAAACCCAGCTGTAGGGAAAGAAGTGATAACAAAACCCAGAGTGAATCCCTGTGGGAGATGTATTTTGATGGGTCCTGCACAAGAAGAACTGCTGGAGCTGGGGTGTGGCTGCATAACACAGAGAATGACTACGCAGAGAGCCACGCTTGCAACCTGCACTTCCAATGCACAAACAATATTGTAGAGTACGAGGCCCTAATCCTAGGTTTAAATCTGTTTAAGAAATTAGGGGCCCGTAAGATAGCCGTGCAGGGAGAATCTGAGCTGGTGATAAAACAGGTGAACGGTGAATACACATGCAAACACCCTAGGTTGAGGGCGTATAGGAATGATGCCGTAGATATATTGAAAACATTTGTTGAATACGAGTTAGTGTTTGTCCCCAGGAGTCAAAACGTCATTGCAAACGGATTGGCTTGCCTAGATAGTTCATATCTTAAGACTCCAAGCGACCAACAAATCATAATACAAACCAAATTCAGACCTGCAGTGCCGGATAACGAAAAATACTGGCAGGTTTTCGAGGGAGATAAACAAATTGAATATTTTTTGATGGGCAGGAACGAGTTTGAGTTTTTTGATTCAGAATCTACGTCTAGTGATAGCTGCCTAAGTGAGGAACCCTCGGACGAGGAAGAAACTACACCCCACGATGTAGAAATAAACGCTTTAAATGAAGAAACTGGAAATTCAACCACAGAATGTGAAAACGCAGACAGTGAAGAAGTAGAGGTGCTGCAAGCCAAAGATAAGAACATACCTCAAGGTTTGGCACCGTTAGAAGACCTTTTTGACTTCGATGATGTGGCAAAAAGGCCCACAATTGAGCACGCAGACTCTGACGTAGAAGAATGCAATATAGGCACAGAAGATAAGCCCAAAATAATTAAATTGGCTAGGTCTCTCCCGGAAAACATGAAAAATAAATACATTGAACTTTTCAAAGAATTTATTGACGTGTTTGCTTGGAGCTACGAAGACTTAAAGGCTTATGACACCAAAATTATACAACACAAAATACCTTTAAAGGAAAATCAGAAACATTTTAGGCAGAAACTTCGTAGGATAAACCCAAAATAGTTGCCTGCAGTTGAAAAAGAGATTAAAAAGATGTATGAGGCAGGAATAATAGTTCCTGTAAGGTTCTCTGATTGGGTTTCGAATTTAGTGGCTATGAGAAAGAAAACTGGGGAGATTAGATTATGTATTGACTTCAGAAATCTTAATAGAGCCTCACTCAAGGACAACTAACCTTTGCCAAAAATGGAACATATCCTCCAGCGAGTAGTAGGCTCATAAAGGATTTCTTTATTGGATGGTTTTTCAGGTTACAACCAAGTCTTAGTAATCCCAGAAGACCAACTCAAGACAGCCTTTACCACTCCATGGGGCACCTTTATGTATGTAAAAATGCCTTTTGGACTGATGAACGCTGGTGCAACCTTCCAGAGGGAAATGGATATAGCTTTTTCAGATGAGATAGGACACTTCATTGTTATTTACTTAGATGACATAACAGTCTATTCTAAGACTGAAGAAGAACACCTAAAACATCTGAGAAAAGTGTTTGAAAAATGTAGAAGGTTTGGTCTATCATTGAATCCCAAAAAGACTGTATTTGGGCTGCAAGAAGGAAAGCTTCTTGGCCACATCATATATGAAAAGGGAATTAAGATAGACCCACAAAGAGTTGAGGGAATACTACAGATCACACACCCAAGAAACATCAAGGAATTATAGTCCTTCATTGGGAATATTAACTTCCTTAGGAGGTTTATTCCCAATCTAGCTGAACACCTTAGGAACATGACTAACATTCTGAAGAAAGGTGTAGGAGTTAAATGGGCTGTTGAAGCTAAGAAATCTTTTGAATCAGTAAAACTTGCACTCACCCAGGCTCCTATTCTAATCAACCCAGATTTCTCAAAGGATTTCCTGATTTTTTCATTTGCCTCCAAGCATACAATAGCTACAGTTCTACTGCAGAATAATTCAGAGGGAATGGAACAGCCCATTTCTTTCTTCAGCAAAGCACTCAGGGATGCACCCTTGAAATACAGCATAATGGAAAAACAGGCCTATGCTCTGATTAAGGCCTTGAAATATTTTAGGGTGTACATACTACATTCTCACACCATAGCCTATGTGCCAAATATAGTGGTTAAAGACATTTTGTCCCAGGACCCAGATGGGAAAAGGGGCAAATGGATTGCTGTGATCTTAGAATACGACCTTGAGATAAAACCCACCAAACTAATTAAAGGTCAAGGCTTAGCACAACTGATGGCTGAATCAAATCTATAAGCCCTAGACATTAACATGGTAAATGCCTTGGATGAGCAGCAGGGATTGCCTAATCCCACTATTGAAGAAAGGTTTTAGAGCTCTCCCTGGTATTCTGACATTTTATATGTGCTTACACACCTCAATGCCCCTCCTGAACTATCGAAGACCAAGGCCAGATTCTTAAAGCTAAAAGCCAGAAGTTACTGTATTCTGAATGAATGCTTATACTGGAAAAATCCAAATGGCCTATTTCTTAAATGTTTGCCTGAAAATGAGGCAGAGATGATTAAGCAAGAATTCCATGCAGGAGAGTGTGGAGGCCACCCGAGCTGGAAGGCCACTACAAACAAAATACTCAGAGCTGGATATTATTGGCCCACACTCTTCAATGACATCCATAAGATGGTAATTTCCTGCCACAAATGCCATATTTTTGAAGGCAAAAGAAAGCTCCTTCCCTTACCTCTACAACCCATCATTGTTGAAGGTCCCTTTTTGCAATGGGGCCTAGATTTCATAGGTGAAATTCACCCTGCTTCTTCTGCACAACACAGATATATCCTAACATCCACAGACTATTTCACTAAGTGGATAGAGGCCATACCTACTAGGAATGCCACAGATTCAGTCATCATTAGTTTCCTAGAAGGTCATATCCTCTCTCGGTTTGGCTGCCCAAGGAAAATAATCACTGATAATGCTACTGCTTTCGTATCCAAGAAAATGGTTGATTTTTGTCACAGGTATCAAATAGCACTCGGTCATTCAACTGCCTATTACCCTCAAGGTAATGGATTAGCTGAATCATCAAACAAGAGCCTGGTGATCATCATCAAGAAGCTGTTGGAAGAGAACAAAAAGTCATGGCATAACAAGTTAGTACATGCTTTGTGGGCACACATGCTTACAACAAAGAAATCTATTGGCATGTCACCTTATCAACTTGTCTATGGAATAGAAGCAGTGTTTCCTACCAGCCTTGGGGTACCAGTGATCAAGATGGTCCAGGAGATTCAAATAGAAGAAGACAGTATGGTGAGGAGAATAAACCAGACAATTCATCTCCAGCAAACAAGGGAAGAGGTCTATAACAGAGCTATCAAAGTTTAGGAGAATATAAAGAGGTTGTTTGACAAGAGAACAAAAGCTGCTGATTTCCAAATTGGGGATAAAGTTCTGAGGTGGGACTCAAGGAGAGAGGATAAAGGAAAGCACGGCAAGTTTGACAGCTTGTGGCAAGGTCCATACATCATCCAGGCCACTGTGGTTCCTAATGCCTTTTTTCTACAAGAATTAGATGGTACAGAGCTGTTTGGAGGTCCTGTCAATGGCAGGATGCTCAAACACTACTTCTGCTGATTTCTGATTTCCAATTTCCATTTCCATTGTACATACCATTGCATTTTTTTATTTTTCAAGAAAAGGAGAAAATGCTCCAAAAAACAGAGAGAAAGGAGAGGTTTAGACATGCTTAAAACATGAACCTCTGAAGTGCAAAGATTGGCTCTAATATGCTCGAAACCTGAGCCAAAGAAAGCAAAGCAGCTGGTCCTAACATGCTCAAAATTTGGACCAGCAGAGAAACAAGAAGAATCAGCTCTAGTATGCCCAAAACCAGAGCTGAAATGAAGAAAAGAAGTGACTCTAACAAGCTCAAAACTGGAGTCACAAAAAGGAAAGAAGGATACTACAAGCTTTAGATTTCAAGCCTTCACAATTTTGTTTTCAGTTTTCTGCAAGTTCTTTCCATGTGCAGCTGTCTTTATGCCTTGGACCCACAGCAAGTCAGACAGTCTAATCCTAGCTTGACTATTTTTCAATTTCTGTTGTAGAATATAGAGAAGACATCTGTTGGACAGTTTAATCCCAGCAGATAGTATATTAGGTAGAGAAACATGTGAGACCAACAGTTTAATCTGGTCTCATGGAGTAATAAGGGTAGAAATAGAATAGGTTTATTTTCTTGTTTGTAAAAAATAAAAATATGTAAAGGGTCTACTAGCTCAAATGCACCCTAGAAGAAGAAAAAATTCTAGGATTATAGTGTGGGTAGGTAGCTTGATTGGGAAATTTTTTCTGCTAAATTGATGTCTTCATTATTGTGGTAGCTGAAAATCAAAGAAGAAGGTGGCTTAAAGTAGCAGGCATATGGCCTACACCAAAGATCATTTTCTGAATTCTTGACTCCTTCAAGAAGAAGCCATCCCCATGTGGAGCCACTGTTAGCCCCCCTATAAATTTTTGACAAAGAAAAGTAGGGGGCTAAATTGTTTTTTGAGCCTTCAAGGAATGCATCTCGCCTGAAGACACATCATCCTTGAAGTCTCCTGTGCCTTTGCCTTTGATAAATTTCCCTCTGCTGACTCCCTTTATAAGGTCTCATTGATTACATAAATTCTGCTCCAAAAGGCCTACATTAACCCTTATATCCATCAGAATGTCCCTTTTCACCTCTTCTTCATTTGTCAAAACCCCTTTTCTTTACCCCAAAATCACCCCCCTAATCCTTCTAAACCTCCCCAAAAATTCCCCCTAAGTCCTACACATACTCCTTGGTTGGTCGTTTAAACCCCCATTACCCCTATCGTTGCCCTTCATTGCCCTCAAATTGCACTAAAAATGGGCAACAAACCCACTTTGAAACTTACATTAGGCCTTAGCCCCTTTCTGCTAGCCCCTCAACCTTTTCTCCACGAGACCCGGGTGCTGAAACCGAGCACTGGCCCGAAAGGCACTTAGCGCAAATGGATATCGGAAGAAGTTTCAACCATCGATCTTTATAGATCGGACGGTGATCGCGGCTCCCACAACGTCCATTGTTCACCCCGTTCATCGCCTCGATCGTGCCATCGCCGTCTATTTACCCACAGATCCGACGGTTCGAAGTCTATCCATCCCGGTGGTCCCCGCTGCAAACACTGTTCATAAACCACCCGGTTTCTATCGCACCACCTTTTGGAGGTAGGCGGTTTTTTCCTATTGCACAACGATTCCACTCATTGATCGACTCATGTCAGGCGCAGTATTTCAAAACCGCTACCTCATCGCACGTTATCATTCATCCGAGGATGTGTAGCGATATCGCTGTGAGTCATCCGATCTGAGGTGTCCCATCCAACAGTCATCACTCAACGAAGCTGCGCGATATTTAACCCGAGGAAACCGTACCCCTGGCCCACTGTCCATCGCCCTCCAATTCATTTTTCACCATTGATCTCCGCCGAGATCGGACGGTCTAGATTCAATCACACGCCCGCCGTTGACCCGGGCCCGCCACGTCATCCGTCCATGTATCTTCATCATTTTTCTCGCCCGTCCCCTTTATAATCCATTCAAAGATTAAATTTTAATGTTTTTTATGTTAAATTCCTGCCTCGACACCTTCCACTGTTTTTCGCCAACCTTCACCAGAGCATTTCTCCGCCATTCCTCTGCATTTTTTCACCATTTCTTCACAGTCGTCCACATCATCCCACCCCCATACATGTTTTTCGTAACAGGTTTTCGTGTTTTGCAGGGTTACCAACAGTAAATGGCCACCATGATTCATGGTTTCTATCACAGCGACATAAAACACAAGGAAAAGCGTGCATAGAGATCATATCATGGAGAAAAGCCCGGGATAGTGCTCTGACACGACTTCCATTAAAAGAACAAGGTTTGACCCTGTAAAAATGTCCCGATGCCATTAACACACAGATCTCACAGTCAGATATTTAAATTAAGCAGCAGAGAGCTTAAGGCACGCAAATGAAGATATATAAGCCTTATGTTCAGGGATTTAGAGGCAAAGCACCAGATTAGCGACGTCATGGATCACACAGAGGGTACAACACGCAGAAAAACATATCATCAGGGTTTCAAATCAGCAGAATGTTTCTTCCTGAGCACGGACACAGTACACATTATGGTCTCAGTATTCATTGTATCCAAGAGAGATTTTCCAGCCATATAGCAGTCCTACGCTATCAGAAGCATTAGTTGCACAGCGTGGCCGACTTGAATCATCGATTTATTTTTGTTGAATTCGCCAGAATTACTATAGAGTACTACAGCCAAGTACATCAGAGACATACCTGGATTTAATGGAAACTTGACGAAGACCACCCTTTCACCCAAGGGTGTCCCAGATTAATGCTTAGAAACTATACAGAGCAGACTTCGGCCTCCTTCCTCTTCTGAATTTTTTAACGCTGCATTTAGTTTTTCACCTACCTTCTCCGCTCCTCTGGAGCTATAAATTCATGAAGAAACTCGTTGTAAAGGTTGTTGATCAGTTATCAGAGAATCGCAAGTAGTTTCTTTTGAGACACAGTCTCTGTGTAAAGTGTTAGTTAGGCTGAGGAATATGATTTCAGACTGAGTATTCAGCTATTGGCAATGTTGTACTTGACTGGTATTTCTATTTAATATGACAAGCACATTTCTTTGGATCCTGATCTAAAGTAGCGGTGATGTTTTCCTATCTCTGTGTTTTAATTCATTTCATTTCGTTTCTACTGGCTTACATCAGAATATTGGCATAGGATTTACCCCTGTTAGGTACCCTATGTTTCTACTCTCCTTCCCATTGATGTTTTTCTTCTGAATGTGTTATCTAAGAATTGATTTTAGTTGATTTAACCAGTGTAGTGGATGTTATTGCCTGCTCTCTGATGTATGAATCAAATGAATTCTGTTCTTAGATGTTTCTTGTTAAGGATTTAGTTGGAAGATTTGGGAACACTGGGGATTAGAGTTAGCCCTGTCTACTAGGATCCTTGTGCGACCAGTTGGTATTTAACTATGTGTTCTAAACCTTCACTGTCTCTCCTCTCCTACCATTCCATATCACACTGTCATATTTAAGATCCTATGTTTTAGATGACTAGCCCAATTGAAAGCCTGCCTATTGATTAGCAAGAAAATCCTTTCCTGACTCCATTACCCAATGGTTGAATATTTCCTAGAACATTTCACCTCTGCCTTATCCCTCTTTTCTCAGCCTTGCCTTCCATTGAACCCTTCCCTCCTGATAACCAGCAACCAAACAAAAAATCAAACAAACAAACCTTGTGCCTATAACTAGCCTAACATCATAACACTTGAGCCTCAAAGACATATATACTTTGACTATTATAGAGAGATCCCTCTCTAGACCTAGTAGGGCTAGATCCTAAGGTCTAAAAGTGGTTTGATGTTGTCTCATCTTTTGGTCTTGCCAATCTGGCCAAAACATGGGAACACCAACACTTTGGCTCAAACTTTGAGCTGATTTGAGCCATTCTTTTGGAACTTTCAGAGGTTCAAGTTTTGAGCATGTCTGAACCTCTCTTTCTCTCTTTTTTGAAACATTTTTTCTCTTTTTCTTTAAAACAAAATACAACAATGGTATTTACAATGGAAGTGAAAACTTTAAACTGGAACTTTAGCAGTAGTAATGATTGAGCATCCTGCCATTGACAAGACCCCCAAACAAATCTGTACCATCTAACTCTTGTAGAAAAAAGGCATTTGGACCAATGGTGGATTGGATGATGTAAGGAACCTGCCACAAACTGTCAAATTTGACACGCTTTCCTTTGTCTTCTCTCCTAGACTCCCACTTAAGTACCTTATCTCCGATTTTGAAGTCACAAGCCTTTGCTCTCTTATCAAATAACTTATTGATGTTTTCTTACACTTTCAAAGCTCTATTGTAGACTTCTTCTCTTGTCTGTTGGAGATGTATGGTTTGATTTATCCTCCTTACCATGTTGTCCTCTTCTGTTTGTATCTCTTGTACCAATTTAATCACGGGTACCCCTAGGCTAGTAAGAAACATTGCCTCTGTTCCATAAACAAGTTGATATGAAGACATCCCAATGGATTTCTTTGTTGTTAACCTGTCAGCCCATAAAGCATGCACTAACTTGTTATGCCATGATTTTTTGTTCTCTTCAAGCATCTTCTTGATGATGGTCACCAAGATTTTATTTGATGATTCAGCTAGCTCATTGCCTTGTGGGTAATAAGCAGTAGAATGACCAAGTGCAGTCTAGTACCTATGAAAAAAATCAATCATCTTCTTGGATCCAAAAGCAACAGCATTATCAGTGATTATCTTCCTAGGGCAGCCAAATCTAGAGAGGATGTGGTCTTCAAGGAACTTGATGATAACAGAATCTGTGGCATTCCTAGAAGGGATGGCCTCTATCCACTTTGTAAAATAGTCTGTGGTTGTGAGAATCCATTTGTGTTGGGCTGATGAAGCAGGATGGATCTCCCCTATGAAATCTAGGCCCCACTATTGGAAGGGAGCCTCAACAGTGATAGGTTGTAATGGTAAAGGGAGGAGCTTTCTTTTGCCCTCAAATATCTGGCACTTATGGTAGACAACTATCATTTTATGGATATCATTGAAAAGGGTAGGCCAGTAATAGCCAGCTCTGAGTATTTTTTTGGCAGTGGATTTCCAGTTTAGATGACCTCCACACTCTCCTGCATGGAAATCATGTTTAATCCTCTCTACTTCAGTTTCAGGAAGACATTTAAGCAGCAAACCATTTGCATTTTTTCAGTATAAACATTCATTTAAAATGAAATATTTTCTGGCCTTTAAATTCAGAAACCTAGCCTTATTCTTTGATAAATCAGGAGGAGCATTCAGATTTGTAAGCACATACAAGATGTCAGAGTACCAAGGAGAGTTTTGAAATTGTTCTTCAATGGTAGGATCAGGCAATCCTTCGTTTTCATCCAGGGCATCTACCATGTTGATGTCAAGGGCTTGCAAGTTAGATTCAGCCATTAGTTGAGCTAAGCCCTGACCTTTGATAAGTTTTGTGGGTTTAATTTCCAGGTCATACTCTAGTATTACAGCAATCCATTTGCCCCTCTTTCCATTTGGATCTTGGGACAAAATGTCTTTTACCACTATGTTAGGCACGTAGGCAATGATGTGAGAATGCAGAATGTACACCCTAAAGTCTTTCAAGGCCTTTACCAAGGCATAGGCCTGTTTTTCCATTATTTATATTTCAAAGGGTGCATCCCTCAGAGCCTTGCTGAAGAAAGCAATAGGCTCCTCCTGTCCCTCTGGATTTTTCTGCAGTAGGACTGCAGCCACTGTATGCTCGAAGGCAAAGGAGAATATAAGGAAGTCTTTTGAAAAATCAGGGCTGATTAAGACTGGTGTCCGGGTAAGTGCAAGTTTAACTAATTAAAAAGATTTTTTGGCCTCTAAAGTCCATTTGACTCCTACTCCCTTTTTCAGCATGTTTGTCATATCCCTGAGGAGCTCTGCTAAGTTGGGAATAAACCTCCTTAAGAAGTTGATTTTCCCAATAAAGGACTGCAATTATTTTATGTTTCTCAGGTAGGCAATCTGCAGTATTCCCTCAACTCTTTTGGGTCTATTTTAATCCCCTTCTCTGATATAATATGGCCAAGGAGCTTACCTTCTTGAAGGCAAAAAAATGTCTTCTTGGGGTTTAAAGATAGACCGAATCTTCTACATTTCTCAAACACTCTTCTTAGATGTTTAAGGTGCTCTTCATCAGTCTTGGAATAGACTGTTATGTAATCAAGATAAATGACAATGAAGTGACCTATTTTCTCTGAAAAGGATATGTCCATAGCTCTTTGGAAGGTTGCACCAGCATTCATTAGTCCAAAAGGCATTTTTACGTACATAAAAGTGCCCCATGGAGTGGTGAAAGCTGTCTTAAGTTGGTCTTCTGGGAGTACTAAGACCTGGTTATATCCTGAGAAAGCATCTAACAGGGAGATCCTCTTTGAGACGACTACCCTCTGTAGGATGTGTTCCATCTTGGGTGAGTAATTATCTTTAAGTGAAGCTCTGTTAAGGTTTCTAAAATCAATGCACAGTCTGATCTCGCCTGTCTTTTTCCTCACAGCTACAAGGTTGGAGACCCAATCAGAAAACCTCACAGACACTATGATTCCTGCCTCATACATTTTCTTGATTTCATTTTCAACTAGAGGCAGTTGTATTGGGTTAATTCGATGCATTTTTTGCCTAAAGGGTTTTTGGTTTTCTTTCAATGGGATCTTGTGAACAGTGTTACTGATGAAATAGGTAACCGCACTATTACCTACTTTTTTTTGGTAGCATGAAAAGCACCCGATTTTGAAAAGTGGTGATGCAGAATCACCTTTTTTTTTTTTGGAGCACATTTTCGACACTCTAATATTTTTATTTATGAAGTATGAATATTTGTTTTAAAATGTTAGTGATTTTCATGCTAATTTTGAAACGTATTGATGCAGCATCAACTTTTTTTTTTAGAGCGGTGATTTTCATGCTAATTTTGAAACGTATTGATGCAACGTGAACCTTTTTTTTTTAGAGTGGTGATTTTCATGTTGATAATAAAACACAAAACTTAGATAAAAAAATATTTATAAAAACAATAAAAAAAACCTATAAAAATGTAAAAAAAAACAAAATTAACTCGTAAAAATAAAAAATTTAAACAAAAATAAATAAAAAAAACAAAAAAAAAACAAAAATATTCTAAAATTATATCAAAAGAAATGACAAAATTTGAAAAAAAACAAAAATTAACTAAAAATAAAACAAAAACAAAAAAATCAAAAACATTTTTTTCTAAGTTATTTAAAAAAAACATATAATTAAAAAAGAAAAAAGAAAAAATAGAAAATTTAAAAATAATTTAAATTACAAAATTAAAATTTAGATAAAAAAAATAAAATACAAAAAAGAAAAAATTAAATTTAAAAATTTAAATTAAAATAATAATAATGAGAAGAAAAGAAAATACAAAATTTAAAATTAACCAAAAAAAAAAAAGAAAATTGAAAAAGAAAATTAAAATAAAAAAAACTATCATTAAAAAACAAAAAAAATGAAAAAAACCACATGCAAATAATTAAAAAACAAATATCCATAAATTTACTGTTTTTTTTTAAATGAAACAATTTATAAATTTTTAAAATGAAAAACTAAATAAACTAAAAGATTAAAAAACAAAATTTAAATTAAATTAAAATTTAATAAATTTAATAAATAAATTTTAAATTTTAAAAAAAATTAATCTAAAATATTAAATTTAAAAGAAAAATTTAAAAAAATAAAACAGTTTAAATTTAAAATAAAAAATTTGAATTAAAAAACAAATAATTTTAAAATTTTTGAATTAAAAAAAAAATCAAATTAAAAAAAATATATATATATATTTAAAAATTTAAAAAAATAAAAAATAATAATAATAATTTTTTATAGTGGTGGCGTCGCCAATCGGCCTCCCGCCCAGGTGGCAGTGGAGGCCGACCGCTGGGCGGGAGGGCGATTCCGGGAATTGCCCTGAGGGCGATTTTGGGAATCGCCCTTCTACGGCGGGAGGCCGATTCCGAGAATCGCCCTCCCGTGGCGGGAGGCCGATTCCAGGAATCGCCCTGAGGCTGCTTCCGGGAATCGCCCTGCTGCGGCGCGGGATGCCGAATCCGGGAATCGCCCTCCCGCAACCGGAGACCGATTCTGTGAATCACCTTGAGGCCGATTTCGGGAATCGCCTTGAGGCCGATTCCCGCGGGAGGGCGATTCCCGGAATCGGCCTCCCGTCGCAAGAGGGTGATTCCCGGAATCGGCCTCAGGGCGATTCCCGGAATCGGCCTCAGGGCAATTCCCGGAATCGACCTCAGGGCGATTCCCAGAATCAGCCTCCCGCCGCGGGAGGGCGATTCTCGGAATCGGCTTGCCGCTTAGGTGGCGGCCTCCATCGCCACCTGGGTGGGAGGCCGATTGGCGGCGCCACCACGATCAAAAAATTCTTTTTTTTAATTTTAATTTTAACTTTAATTTATTTTTATTTTTTATTATTTTTTTAATTTTTAATTTTTTTAAATATAAATTTTATTTTTTTTTTAAATTTAAATTTAAATTTTGATTTTAATTTAAATTTATTTTTTATTTTTTATTTTTAGTTTTTTTTTTTTAATTTAAATTTAAATTTTTTAATTTTTTAATTTTTTTAATTTTTTAAATTCAAAAAATTTAAATTTTTTTTTTTGTTTTAATTTAATTTTTATATTTGAAATTTAATTTGTTTTTTTTATTTTTTTTTATTTTTTTTTTATTTTTATTTATTTATTTATTTTTTAATTTATTTTTTTTCTAAATTTTGTTAAAATTTTTTATTAATTTTTTTTTTTTTTTTATTTAATTGATTTTTTTTTTCATAATTTTTTTTTTGTTATTAAATTTTATGTTAAAGTTTTTTCATTAAATTTTTAAAATTTAGTAAATTTTTTTTTTTTTTTAAATTTATTTGAATTTATTATTTTTTTAAAAATTTTTTTTATTATTATTATTATTATTATTTTAATTACATAAAAAAATTTTATTTTTTTTATTTCAATTAAAATTGTGTATTTAAAATTATATATATATATAATTAAACTTAATATTTTCAAATTATTTTTTTATTTATTTAATTTATTTATTTAATTTATTTTTTTCAATTTTTCAATTTTACTTTATTTTTAAAGTTTTTTAACTTTTTATTTTAACAATGTTTTTTGTTTTTTTTTCAAAATTTATTTGTTTATTCATATTTTTTTGTTTTTTAAATTTAATTTGTTAATTTAATATTAACATTTTTTTTTAAATTTAATAAAATCTAATATATATATATATATATATATATATATATATATATATATATATATATATATATATATATATATATATTTTTTTTTTTTTTAAAATTTATTTGTTTTTTTAATATATATTTTTTTAAATTTAATACTTTTATTGTATTTTATTTTTTATTTTTTATTTTTAATTAATTTTTCATTTTTTTACTTTTAATTTCAATAATGTTTTTTTTTTAATTTTTAATTTTAAAGTTTTAAATTTATTAAAATTTAATATATTTCTTTAAATTTAATTTTTTATTTCAAAATTTAATTTTTGTTTTCTAATTTAATAAACATTTTCTTTTTCTTTTTTAAATTTAATTTCTATATTTTATTTTTTATAATTTCTTTCTTTTTTTAACTTTTTTTTCTTTTTTCTTTTTTTTTTTCTTTTTTTTTTAATTTAATATTTCTATTTTTTTTTTTTTATTTCTATATATTTTGAAATTTTAATCTTTAAATTTTATTTTATTTTATTTTAATTTTTTTTCTTAAATTTTAGGTTTTTTTTAATGTTTGAATTAAAATTTTTATTTTGTTTTTATTTTTATTTTTTTATTCCTATATATTTTAAAATTTTAAGCTTTAAAATGTTTTTATTTTTTAAATTTATTTTTTTCTTAAATTTTAGGTTTTTTTTAATGTTTGAATTTTAAAAATTAAAAAATGCTATTTCTATTTTGAAAAATGTCAAAAATATGACACTATTTTTTTTTTGTTATTCCAGCATCAACTGGTTTTGTTTTGAGGGTGTTTTTTCAATCCTTTTTTCAAGAAACAATTTTGTTTTTAGCATAATTTTATAAAATGTTGAAATTTGACCTTCAAAAAAAACCAAGTGCGTTCTGGAATACACTTTTTTTTCTTTTTGGGGTGTTTTTTCATGTTTTTTGAGTCTTTTTGGGTTAGAGTTCCCGTTTTGAGGTCAGGTTACCTATTTCATCTGTAACAGTGTTTGTGCTAGATGATTTTTGTATCGTAGGCTTTTAAGTCCTCATAGCTCCAGGAAAACACATCAACAAACTCTTTAAATAAGTCAATGTAATTCTTTTTCATGTTTGTTGGCAAGGATGTAGCTAATTTAATCATTTTAGGCTTATCCTCGGTGCCTATGTTGCATTCCTCGACATCAGACTCTGTGTGTTCTATAGTGGGTTTCTTCTCTACGTCGTTAAAATCGAAAAGGTCCTCTAGGGGAGCCAGTCCTCTGGGTATATTATTGTCTTTGGACTACATCACCTCTATTTCTTATTTTTCTGCATTCTTGTACTCTTCAGTTTGAGTTCCAAGTTCTTCAGTTAACATGTTTATTTCTATGTTGTGGGGTGATTTTTCTTCAACAGGGGGCTCTTCACTCAGGCAGATTTCATCGGATTTAGAGTCTGAATCAAAGAATTCAAACTCGTTCCTACCAATCAGGAAATCCTCTATCTGCTTGTCGCCCTCAAAGACCTGCCAATACTTCTCGTTATCTGGCACTGCAGGCCTATATTTGGTTTGAATGATGATCTGTTTGTCACTAAGTGATTTCTGATATGAACTAGCTATGCAGGCTAATCCATTCACAATGATGTTCTGACTCCTAGGAACAAACACAAGTTCGTATGCTACAAAGGTTTTCAGTAAATCCATAGCATCATTTATGTATGCTCTCAATCTAGATGCTTTGCAGTGTATTCTCCGTTCACTTGTTTGATTGTTGGCTCAGAGTCTCCATGTACAGCTATCCTTCGGGCTCCTAGTTTTTTCAATAGATTCAATCCTAGGATGAGAGCCTCATACTCTGTGATATTGTTTGTACATTTAAAGTCCAGTTTGAAGGCATGACTCTCAGCATAGTCACTCTCAGTGTTATGTAACCACACCCCTGCTTCTGCATTCTTTCTAGTGCAAGACCCATCAAAGTTCATCCTCCATAAGGGATTGTTTTCAAGTTTATCATCATTTTCATCCCTAATGCTGGGTTCACCATTATGTTGTATTATGGGGTCTGCACCGTGGTGTGGAATGTTTTGTTCTTCATGATGTGCATGGAGTTCAGAGTGATGAGTAATCTGCAGTTTGCAGCTTGGTTTTGTTCATTCTGAGTTTCTGATTCAGTGCACTAGCCTAATGTTTCTCTCTCGTTTCCCTCTATATCTAGAGTGGCCATTATGTTAAGATCTGTGGGCTCTACTCTATTGTCTGCATCTCTATCTTCTAGCTCTGGCTCATCTATGGATTCATCATTGAAAAGGATAAAAGAATCCAGATCTGTGTGGACAGAGTACAGAGGTGAGTTTTCAGGTTTTTCGGGGCTGCTAACCATAAACTTCATTTGTGCCTCTCTATATAGTCTCCTAAGCTAGCTAAAGACAGGGATTGTGGCATATGACCCATCCATCTGCATTGTACCTTGCAGCTTGGCACCCCATGACCTTGACAACAACATGCCATACTTAGGTGGCACATCTGCCACTACAACATCCATAACCATGCATTTGGCTGGGATTTGAGTCAGATTCACACATAGATCTTTGATTAGGCCAAGGCACTTTACTCTTCTAGCGTCAAATGAATATAAATCCTTATAGGGTCGAGTTATCTCTAAGTCTAACTTCTCCATAATTACCTTAGGCATTAGATTGTGTGATGCCCTAGAGTCATGCATGGCATTATGAAGGATCTTGTCATGGATATTGAGGCTGATATAAAAAGGAGGTACTACCCCTTCCTGAAACTTCCCTTCTATCTTTGGACCAAATAGAAGGGTTGGTTGATCATCACTTAAATTGACAGTGTCACTGTTTTCTCCTAGATTTAGAGCTTTCAAAATTTGGCCTTTATATACATCCTGAGGGCCAACTCAGAGAGTGGGACAAAAATTTTAATTTTAGCAATCTCACTCTCCAAGTTGAAAGGAGATTGACTCTTTGTAAGACTCAACTATGTTTTATTAGCCACTATTTTAATGGCAGAATCAGATCACTGATTCTCACTATGTACAATGTTTGAAGCTGTATTATCAGGATCATTAGCTGCAATGCTAGTGCTGCTAGTTTCTTGACTTTGTTTATCAGTATTTTGGTTGTCCTTCTCTTTGTTCTTCCCAGAACTCTCAACTGTTGATTTGTTACTTTTAGCAGTCACCTTAGGAGTTTTCTCAGGATTTTTCTTAAAGGTAATCTCAAAGGCTTTAGGTTTGGAAGTGTCTAAGCTCTTTTTGCTCTGAGTTCATACTGTTCTCTGACTTGCATGATGGCATTTTCAAATCCCAACCTATAATCCTCAGATTCTAACCCTTCCTCATTCCAATGGGAGTATGAGGTCTGATTATCTTCTGTGGAACAGGTGTGAATCTGGTTGTCTACTTCCACCATGTTTATTGTGATTCCCTCGGACTCTTCTATTATCCCCTCATCTTCATCAAGGAAATTCTCTTGAAATGGGGGTATGACTTGTTGATCAGAGTCTCTCTGTCTGTTTGGGGGATTGTTTCTCCTATAGTTCTGGTTCTGGTTTTGATTTTGGTTTCTGTTATGATTACTGACTATGACAACCATTTTCTCCATCATTTTCTCTATCCTTTCCACGTTTTTGGCTAGATTTTCATACTTGGGATCAGATGTGGAAGCTGATGTGTCATCCCTATATGTTACCTTTTTCTCAGTCCTCATTCTAGCTCTTTTTTCTATCAGGTTTGCTTCTACACTCACTGCTCCTTTTTGCATATCTTCCAATGTATTGTAATCCCTCTCCCTCAACTGATAGGCCATGTCAGCATCAAAGCCTTCAGGGTATTTCACCAAGGCCATTCCTTGGGGAGGTTTCATATGTGGTGGAAGGGAATTGTAAACACTGTTAAACCTTGTAGAATAGTCGTGGACACTCTCTCCTATATTTATTTTCAGATTCTTGTATTCTGCTAATATTTGAAGAGGGTTGGTCTTGACTTCCCATTTGTTTATAAAGGTTTGATGTAATGAGGGAAGATCATGGATGGTATTAGGAGGTAGACCCTTAAACCACTTCTTCACCTCTCCTCCCAAAATCTGGTTAAAGATCCTCATCTTAATGGTTTCATCTTCAATTACCATGTATTCAAAGGCATCTTCCATCCTTTCCACATTATGTTGGGCTGTGGTGGATTCCTTCCCAGTCAAATGAGGGATTTTTTTACTGTTAATCATTGGGTAGTGGAGCTAAAGGCTGTGGTAACACTAGAGGTGCATACCAGGTTGCCATGATCGTGTTCTGAGGAGGTAAAGGATTTGTTTGTGGAGTAGGTATATGGATGACAGAAATGCTAGGACCAGCAACAAATTGTTGAGCTGATTTAGGGTGATAGAGGCCCAAGTTATGAATAAAATGAATATCGGGAGGTGTAGATGGAGGGGTCTCTCTGTCCCTAATTTGTTGACCACTATGAGATGGTGAACTTGGAGGCTCAAGGTCTATTTGGTCTAGAGCACTGAATGACTTAGTTCTTGGTAGATCACTTGGTAAGTCTAAGTCAAAAAGAATGTCTAATAGAGCTGTAAAGTTTTCAAGTGTAGAGTCAGCTCTATAAATGGCTCTGATAATAGTTGACTTTCTAGGGATGGGGGATTTCCTAAGAATTTTCTCTGGATTGTCAACTATTTCAGGTGGGTTTAGATTAGGATAAGCTCTAGTATGGATGGTTCTTGGAGCCAATATGTTTTTCTTCAAACAAAAAATTTTAATCCTATGTGCTTCTTCTAATATGGCTGATGTTGTAATGCCAACTGGTCTCCCAGTGGAGTCTTGTGAAAACCAAGATAATCAGCAGGCCTACTGATCACCAGTGGAGTCTTTAATCATTAAGGAACTGTGGAGTCGCCAGGTGGAAGGTTTAAAATGCCTCAAGAAGGTTTACTGTCCACCACAGTGATTAACTACCAATCTGACAAGAGATTTTGGATTTATGAGGCCCTAAGGATGTATAAGATGTAAAATACTCATAAAGCCCCAGCAGAGTCGCCATTATGTTGGGGTTCCTGTGTTTTGGCAAGGTTGGCAATACCAAAAGACAAGACAACATCAAAACCACTTTGGGACCTCAGGATATATCCCTCTTGCGTCCAGAGAGGGATCTCTGTGTAAAAGGAAAATAAATATATGTCTTTGAAGTTCAATCTTAAAGTATTAGGCTAGTTGTAAGGCACGAGGGTTGTTGTTTTGTTTGTTTTGTTTGTTTTGTTGTTGGGAAAGATGAAATAAGGGTTCAATATAAGACAAAGTGAGCAAAGCAGGGTTTTTGGAAAAGGGAGACAATTCAAAGAAAACTCAAGACCATTAGGCAATGGAGTCATAAAAGGGTTTACTTGCTATTCAATATCCAAGGCTTTCAAATGGGCTAGTCATCTACAACAGAGGATATCTAAAGATGATAGTGTGGATGAAATGATAGGAAATGAAGGTGAATGACAAGGAAACATCCAAGATGACCACTTAGGAAAAAAATATAGGGACAGGGCATGCCTTAAACGCCTATGATCAAACTCCTAAGAGGCTAGATCTTCAGACAATAAGAAACACTTAAGATTTAACACAAAGGTGAAGCCTGAGATCAGAGAAAGACTTTGAACTTTCAATGCTTTAACATTCAACTCAAGGGAACTTAGAAAGGTTTAAAAGCTAGAAAAGGACCCTAGTGAGACAGAACCAGTTCTAAATATCCCAGTTATTAGGACCTCACAATGTACCATTTTGACCATACATTTTGACACCACTTTACTTTTTATAGTCCATATTTAAAAGGTTACATTATCATTTCCATCCATTTTATCCAAAGGTATATGAAATCCTTCTCTTTACTATGTATTTAATTTGTTTTTGCATATAATTCCACATTAATTTTATATTTAATCATTAATCGAAGATAGATAGTTGCTAAGACAAGTCTAAAGGATCGCAGATAATTCATGATAAGGATCGCGTTGCTGAAACAGCCGAACCCGTTGCTGAAACAGTCAACAGACATGCAAATCCCGTAACTGAGATAGCTCGTGATTTGTGATCTTCAAGTGTATTTTAAGAATGATGACAGCAGGACGAAGACGAGCAAGGGAAGTTGTTACACGGACCGTTTTGAAGCTAGTATTTTTGTACTTATTTGTAACAGCATTCCAGGATGGAAGAACAGAAAAGACCCTGTATTAAAACAAGAGATTAGATTTGGATAAAAATAGGATTTCTCTGATGTAACTGTAATGGATGTCTCCTCTTTAAAAAGAGGAGACATCATCATTAGAAGGGGGTTAGAAACTGCGGGAGTAAATTTTCTTGAAGCAAGAAAGAGCCTCTGCTCTGTTGTAATGTATCATTTCTTGACAGATGAATAAAAGTCTATTTTGAGCGCTTCAATTTAATTTCTTTCCTCGGGGAATCTTGTGAGAAGGACAGGGCCCGCCTTCATCACAAGATTCGCCCAATTGCTCCTGTAGTCTGTTACTCTTTATGTTATTCGCACCTTAATTTAACCTTTTTTGCTGAAGAATTATTTATACAGTTCTGTGTTTCCTATTAACCACTCTGTTTTCTTTAACACTGCATTAGCTTTATACCATTCATTCTTAAGAAGCTGAGAGTTACTTTATTTTCAGTCATTTGTTTATTAGATGAATTTGTGATAGATTGATATCGGGAAATAGGTGTTGAAGATTCCTGTTTGGAGGAATAGGGTCCTGTTCTCCGTAGGTTGATCTTCTTTTTCCGCAGTGTGATTGATATCAGGAAACAGGTGCTGAAGATTCCTGTTCAAAGGAATAGGGTCCTGTTTTCTGTGGATTGATCTTTTTCTACAGTGTGATTAATATCAGGCAATAGGTGCTGAAGATTCCTGGTTGGAGGAATAGGGTCCTGTTCTCTGTTATGGTTGATTGATCTCCTTTTCTGCAGGGTGATTTCCTTTCATTATCTTTCCTAGGATTCTTTTAATTAAGGTATGCAATAGAGGGATTGTTTCTGCTGTAACACAAGTAGGCTTCAGCTTTGTTAAAGTGAGGTGTGAACAGTCTGATTTGTATGATTGATATTTGTGTGATTGATACTACAACATTTCTTTGCTTTTGGAATTGAGCATATCCAGTGCGTGATTGTCTTTGGAATAAACAGACCTTCCCGGGTTGACAATTTATGTGGTGATTGAATTGTTAAAACAATTAAAGCGAACAACACCAGTATCCCAATTCTTTCAGCTAAAACAAGACAATAACATCGAAGAACAGATTCTAAATTCATGCATCAGTAAGCAGGGAAAACCAACCACTATACTGGCTAAATTACCTTGAACTAGTTCTCAGATTGCACAATTAGTAGAAAACATCGAAGATAAGAAGAGCAGGGGCATTAGGGTACCATGCAAGGGTATATCCTAAGCCAGATTACTGATTCTTAACAGAGAAACAAAGTATGATGAATTACAGAAGGAAAACAGAGACAAAGATAGAACACATCACTGCTACTTTAAATCAGGATCCAAAGAAATTGCTTGTCATATTAAAGAGCAATACTAGTGATATACAACATTATCCAACATCTTGATATTCAGTCTAAAATCATCTCCTCAACCTATTTTACAACTGATAAACACAGAACTCTATCTCAAAGGAACAGCTTACAATCCACGGTTATCCAAACAACAACCATTACAATGTATTTTTCATGAGTTTTATAGCTGAAAGATAGGTAGCAAAGGTAGATAGAACTTTAAATGAAACATTAAAACAAAGGAAGAAAAAAGCTTGAGGCCCATTCTGTTTTAATATCCCTACATTGACTCTCAGTACTCTTTGGATGAAGAGTGGTCTTCGACACGCTGACAATAACTCCAGGTACGTTCTTTGATGTACTTTTCGGCTGTTTGTACTCTATAGTACTCTGGGACAAGGAAAGGCAGATAAATGACTTCAGGTCTGCCATACTATATAACAAATTCTCTGGCTATCTTATGAATTTCTGTCAAGGTGGAGGTCTTCTCAGGAACTTTGATGGAGAATAAAATATTATGGGAACTTTTCCTTTCTTGGGAAAGAACCTTCTGTTGATGTGAAACACTGATAAGATCTGTTTTTGTGCTTTAGGCCTCATTAGGATTTCTGAATCATTCATAAGGTCTTCAATCTACATTTTCGCCCTATAATACTGGATTAAGGCATTAAATCTTCAATAATAAGCCTTTAAATCACTTTAATCCTTCATTGATATTCTTTGCCACTCTTGTTGACTGTCTATGTCTGTGGATATGCAGTTTTAATGGTGTTGGGTGTTTTTAACAGAGTTAAACACTGGTCTCTTAATGAAATGTTTTGATCAAAAACCTCCCCAGGCGTTTTCTCTACAATCTCTGGCTCGGAATAAGCTTTCTCTACTCTCTGTGTCACTATGACAGTGACTGTGAGCAATAACATTTTTCACCGTCTGTAACCCTGCAAAAAGACGATAAACATGTTAAGAAAAATCCATGGGAGTGGAGGTTGGATGTTGTGGAGGCCTTTGGAGATGGTAGCGTAGCAGTGAAAACAGTGGCTGTAGTGAAGAAAATGGTGAAAACTACGAAAGAATGGTGAAACAATGATCTAATGCAGGTCTGGTGAAAATATGGTTTTAGACCGTTGGATTAGATCTGATGGTGGTTATCAACGACCAGGATTTACTAGTGGAGATGCTTTAGAGGAGTTTAGGCGGAAGAAATAAACTTTAATGTAAAACATAAAAGTTTAGAATTTGGGCGAATTACAAAGGAAAATGCATGAAATCAAATTAAATTGGGCTTTGAATGGTGGGACCGGAGGGTGGAGGGCGATTTGAGTGTGGACCGTTAGATCTCAGGAGGAGATCAACGTTTGAGACGCTCCGATGAAGTCCTTTGGAGGTCTGATGAACATAATATGAATGAAAACACAATGGAATAAGGACCATAGATCTATACAGATCAACGGTCGGGATCTTCGGGAAGCGCTATGGGAGGCAGAAGAGGGGAAGTGGTTTTTAGGAGAAAACAAAAATTTTCACACTGCAATAAAGTGGTTTTGAATTTTTCCCAAAAAATGTGATATCGCTTGCCGTCGGACACGTGTCCTCCTCAAAACCGCCCATTTTGCATTTTTTTAGAGTGTTAACCTTCAGGCGCAGAAAAAATGCGAAACGCAATGGTGACCACTAGATGAAAGGCGGAGAGATTCGACAGTGCGGGATAGTGCGCGATATGGAAAGGTGCACGGTCGGTATGGTGGGGAATAGCCAACGACAGATTAAATGTGGGCCATCAGATCTAATAATGGACGGTTAGGATTAAAAGGAGGGGAACTGACGTTCCAAAGGGAAAATATTATAATAGATGGGCAGAACAAATCCTGACCGTAGGATCCAAGGGATAGATGGCGGAGATTTAAAGAGAAAGCGGAAGTAAAAGGGTCAAATGAAATGGGCGGGAGAAAGGAGAGTCGTTGGATCTATTAGATTGGACGACTGAGATCCAATCACAATCAGAGAAGGCAGGGGCCAAGAACTCTGAATTTTGATGTTGCGATTGCACGTGGACCATTGGATAAGAGGGAGATTAACAGTGGAGATCTGATCGGAGGGAGAGTGATGGAAGGAAAATGGGCGGAGTGCGATTGGATCTGGACCGTTGGTTCTTGTGGATTCAACGGTCCAGATCAACCGGCGGAGTGATGATGTTGGGTTGTCAGGCTCATCTCCAACCGTCGGATCTACATAAATGGATGGTTGAGATTCAATCGGAGATCTCTAATTAGGGAAAAAGAAAAGTGGAGTCATTGGATCGGCGCAATGCGATTTTGCGCCATCCATTGGATCATTGAGGGATCAACGGTGGAGATTGCAATGGAGGGGTAATGGACAGAGGCTAATGGACGTGATGCGATTGGCGCTTGATCGTTGAATTGTTGGATGGATCGATGGTTCATATTGCATCTGAGGCCCATAGACTAAATATTTCTCGCATCAGAGAATTTCACTTAACAAAAGAAATGCACTCGCAACCAACTTCTGATTGCGATTAGCGCCTGAGGCTTTAGCGCTTGGTCTCGGGCATGGTTCATATGCGAAGAAGTGGTTAGGGGCTTAGCCGAAAGGGGCTTAGGCTTGATATATGGTAAAAGTGGGTTTTTTAGGCCAAAAAACAGAGTTTTTGAAGCTTAGAAAGGGGTTCCGGTAGGGAAACAAAGGGATTTTTTCACCAAATGAGGGGATCCACAAGGTTTTAAAAGGGGATTTTGGTGATTTGGATGACTTAGGGAGGGATTTTGGGGGTTTTAGGGAGATTTTGAGAAGGGGAAAAAGGGGTTAAAATGGGGAATTTGCAGGGTTAAAAGGGAGCAAATGGGGGCTTTCTTGAGCACAATTTTTTCACAAACAGTGAGGCCTTTTTTCAATGGAAATAGCAGTGAAGATCTCTTCAAAGGAAAAAGACACATTGAGGCTTCCAGAATGATATGTTTTCAGAGGAAATGTATTTCTTGAAGACTCAGAAACAAACTTAGCCACTTGTTTGCTATGTCAAAATTTATAGGTGGCTAACACAGATGATAAAGAAGACAAGGGTAAAACCCCTTTATTAGGAGAAGAGGATGAAAATGACTTTCCTAAAATTCTTTTTCGAAATTTTCAAGACATTGCAAGAGAAATAAAGGAGATGAGGATGGATAGACACAAGGAATCCCCTAAAGGGTTTCTACATGGTGAACGCTCTGACATTTCTCATCACTGGAGTGATAAGCCAGTGAAGGAGTATGTTTCCCAATGCTCTACAATACCTACATTCTTAGAAGTGCAAGATGGAGGGTTTCAAGAACAATAAAATCTTTAAGAATATTTCATGGAGTATGAGTCTCAATCTCAGAGATTCAAGGATCATTTGAGTTTTCAAGAATTCTGTCAGATCAAGGACAATAGGAGACCTCGACATCACAATAAAGGTGTAGGATTCATACAGAATCATGATCTACACCAGTCTATGGGAAGATTTTTCTTACCCAACTTTTATGGGTCATCTAAATGCACTGCGAAATCATGGGTAGAGAAGCTAGACATCTACTTCCAACTGAACCAAGTACCAAAGATGTAGGCCATCAAAATATCAATGCTACACCTTGAGGGTGAAGCACATGATTGGTGGTTTCATGGTATTTCTACATTGTGTCATGCCAATGTGACTGCATATTCAGAATTCACAAGGAGGTTGGTGTAGAGGTTTGATTGAAGAGATCCAGAGGCACCTTTCATGGGGCTAGCTAAGCTCAAACTATCAGGTAATCCAGAAAATTATATTTTTGAATTTCCAAAACTTTATGTTATGGTTCCTAATTTATCTGCAGCAAAGAGGGTCTATATGTTTATTGATGGGCTAGTAGAACCTCTTACAGGGTTAGTTAAATCTACCAAACCCACTACCCTTCAAGATGCCACTGAGAGGGCTAGAGATCAACAAGATGCCTTACCAAAAGCAAAGGCAACATTTCAGCAAAAGCCCACTTTTCCATCGAAGGGAAAGATGAGAAGGCTCCTTTTTCAAAGGAGAGTAAAAAAAAAGTACCTCTTAGTGATGATGTCTGAAGAGATTTGAGGAGAAGGAAGCTTTGCTTCACATGCCAAGAATCATGGGCACCCCTACATAGATGTGCAACAGGAAAATCACACTATATAGAGGTATTTTTAAATGATGAGGAGGAAGAAGAAGAAGAACCAGAAGGAGGTCACAAAACTGGGATAGTAGGAGAGGATCCAACACCACCAGGAGGTGGGAATGGAGCATTTTCTCCAATTGGAGGGGTCGTTGCATCATTGAGAGGAGTACCCAAGTACTTGACCTTGAGGGTTCGAGGTTCCATTTTGGATCAGAGGGTTTCAGTTTTGATTGATAGTGGGGCTACCCACAACTTTATTGAGGCCCAACTAGTGCAGAGGAGGGCAATACCAACTGATGATTTTGAGGGATTTTTTTTTTTGGTCCCAGGAGCTAGAACTATGCAGTGCATGCATTATGTTCCATCTTTATCTGTCACCATGGGGACATATACATTGACTGATCACTTCTTTGTGGTTGACGTACCTGAAACCAATGCGATATTGGGTGTGCAGTGGTTGATTACTTTGGGGAAGGTCACCACAAATTGGGAGACTTTGTAGATGGAATGGGTGGATAGAAAAAGTAGAAAAAACTAGATGATTAGGGGCATGCACACATATCCTTCACAAACAACTTCCACACAAAAAATAGAGATGGGTTTGTGCAGTGGAAGCAAGGACCTAACAATCCCATCTATTATGCACATGACTTTGGCCCATGAGTCATTATTGTTTTGTGGAAAACCACCTGGGAGGCCAACTGATCAAGAGTTGGTGATAAATATCTCACATCATGTTGAACCACTCATAGATACAAAAGGAGTGGGAATATTGGGATGTCATGGTACAATGCTGAGAGTCTTGGGTAGACTCAAGGAGGAGGGAGACATTCAACCACTATCATCATTACCCACTCCCACACCACATCTTATGTTGAGAGAGGATGCTACAAGGATGGAGGATGGCACTAGGGAAAATTTTAAGGATGGATATCTATTTGAAAGTTTAGAAACCTTGGCGAATCTTAGTAATCTATAATGGAAAATTTGTAAAATGTTTGATGATATTTTTGTAAAAATATCTAAAATTCAGATCATATTATGTTATTCTATATAATATCTTGGTGATTTTTAAGGTAAAATAATTTCATACTATAAAACCTGGGCGAATTATTTTTAGATAAAATGGAGATTGGTGAATATTTACTTTAGAAAAAGTATATAAAATTAGCCCACTTGTGAATATTAGCCCCTAAAATTTTCCATGGATGGAACCATCATGGTGCAAGGAGACTATTCCTTGACTTTGGAGGCTAAGAAGATGTTCTCACATGGGGAGAAATATTCCACATATGGTAGAGGATGGTGGCCACTCATGCATGCTTTGGCCAAACTCAAGAAGTTTTGGATAGGTAATAGCTTCCCATGGAAGAATAACCTCCAAAAGTTTCAACCTTTACTTGATCATGAGTAGCTACAGGAGGAGCAGTAGAGGGAGGATAGTAGCATCCCAGTATGTGAATTTGGCATGGGATATGTCAAATAAGAGGAAAACCACATGACATATGCTTTATATGATAGATCATCAATGTTGTCACTTTTGAGGATAGATCCATATTGGAAATCCCAACTGTTGGTGGATTATTCCAAGGATATTTTTACTTGTATGATACTTGATGACCCACTACTATAGGAGGGATATTCAATGAGAGATGAGGTCATCTACTATCATATTAGGATATTCTTATCTATATTTTCCAAGCTCAAGGAGAATTTTCTACAAGCAGCACATGAAGATTTTGTAATATTCCCAAATGGGAAAAGTAGTAATATAGTGCATAAAAATGGAAATAACAGTGTAGATCAATGCATAAATGTGAGATACCAATATGGAGCTTCTTTATACATCAAAACAGCAGCAAACATGTATAATATAATGGGCCATAAACCATACAACAAGATACAACAAGCCTCCAATAGATAAATCCCTCAAGAATAAGGTGATGCTACTATATAAAAATGTCAGAGACACTGCTATAGCACAGTCCCAAGAGCACTGCTACAAAAAAATGAACATACAAAGATAAAGGCCTGATATATGCCTCAAGAGATAAAAAAAATGAAGATCTAGGCTCTATAAAAACCTTCCAAGACAACCCAAGAGGGTTTCCGGGAAATACACCCAATAATATAATATGAGTTGCAGCCCTAGGGTTGAAAGAATGATGCAATAGAATAACTGAAGAGTTATGGTTGAAGCTGATATGAACATAAGTATGCTCTCCTCCAATGGATCCTCCAGATGAAAGGTTGGCCCCTTCACTGAAGAAATCACTCCTCAAATCACCCACTGCAACTACCCCTGCAACTCCTCCCTAGAATAACGTAGATCCAGATTGATACTACACTGTAGGGGATTAAAACACTGTGGCCTAGTTCCAAATGTATCAATGATGTTCCAGGGTCTTCCTTACTAACCTGTGAATGGAAGGAAACCTTCCTCCAATGAAATCTAGCTCAGAAATCACCAAAATCAACTCTCCACAACTTATGCCCTACAACACAACACAACCTCAACAGGAACTGTGATGTACTATAAGAATAAAGCTTTGGCCTCATGCATGATGTGGAAATATAGTGCAAATACTCTTCCTGAGTGGGTACTAGAAGTCCCTCAAGGAAAGAGGTGGGATTCCCACTCGGGAACACCCTGTGCTAAACAACACTGCAATCTTAGCTAAACAACTGAAGAGAGAAACAAGTCTAAACAGACCATAAAATCCAAATTATAAAAACATAACATAATGATCTATGGCTGCCATCATCTTTCTTATATAAGTGGTGAGCTTCCTCACCCTTGGCCCCACTCATTAAAGCCATTATCTCCATGCATGAGATCTCCCTCCAAAACTGTGTTGTCCCATCATGAATGCCACTCCTCCATGACATCACTGTTGATTTGGTCAAAGTTGACCCAGTCTATGTGCTCCAGCCCATTTTCACATGTAAGGGTGCTTTATCAAGCCACTAAAGTGACCTCCTTTCACATTAGTAGTGATTTTATTCCTACTAAGGATATTTATGGGTCTGCATACCCTCGTATTCAGCAAATTAAGAAGCAAAAGAAAAAATTAATTTTCCAACTAGCTCATGGATAATTGGGAATATTACAGTCCTCCCCTCCCAAATGTTGCTTATTCTCAAGAAACTGAAAAGGTGATTGCTGCAACTCTTCTCCTCCCCCATTGGTGAAACCTCCATGTGATAAGACCTCCTCATATACCAAGTGTCTCCCAATCAATCCCTCCATGAAATGCTCCTCCCAAGTTCTCATGAGATGCAAATGACTCATCATCCCATAAGGAAGCAAAAGACCCAATGAAGCAATCATGGTTTTCCCAATGTTCCCCCTAAAACATGTAACATATGAAACATGGAGAATATCTCTCCCAAAGGGCACATCCAATCCTTCCATCCTCCCTCCAATCATTCCCATAAAAAGAATAAAGACATCATCAATATATGGGATCAAAACTAGTGATACATAAACAACCATATGTAATAATGGAGGTGGATCATAGTCCCACTTGTGGAACCAACGTCGTATATCTCCTGATTGCCTCACATAGTGATATGGTAAGTGGTTTCCCCACCACTTACTTGCTTCCATATTCTTCTCACATGCTATGAGAAGGTGAGTAATTTTGGGTGCCTTTGGAGCACACCCTAAATGATAAATCATCTCCCTATATCCTCCCAGGGAGTGGCCATGCTCAACAAAGTTTATGGCCCAAAGTTGGCCATGAAGTTTATAAGGAAGAATGCTCCCCCTTAGAACAATGGCCTGCACATATATGGTAAAGGAATGAAAATACTCATTAAGTAAATCATTATGCATAAATACATAATCCTTACCATATGCTTCAATCATACTAATGGAGTGGTCCATAGATAGATCCCCTCTGATTCCAAAAGAGGAAAGAGGTGGTTGTGATAACCCCATCAAAGAGTTATGTATCTCCTCCATCTCCACATGATCCATGCATCTCCTCAAATGCTGATATATCTCATCTTAAAATCCTTCCCAAGTGTATCCCTCGATGATGGTATGGTATTCTCTCACGGAATAAGTGTGGCTGAAGAGAAAATCTTCATGTGCTACATGCAGTAACTTCTCCTTGAGCTTGGATGATCTAGATAAGAAGATCCTACCATGATAGTAGATGACCTCATCTCTGATTGAATACCCCTCCTCTAATAGCTGGTCATCAAGTATCATGCAAGTAAAAAGATGGGATTTTCAAAATGGATCTATTGTCCATAGTGTCAGCGCTGATGATCTGTCATGTGGTTTTCCTCCTCTTTGACATATCCCATGCCAAAATCACATACTGGGATGCTATTATCCCCTCTCTGTTGCTCCTCTTGTGGCTACTCATACTCAAGTAAAGGTTGAAGCTTTTGGAGGTTAGTCTTCCATGGGAAGCTATCACCTATCCAAAACTTCCCGAGTTTGGCCAAAGCATGCATGAGTGGCCACCATTCTCTACAATGTGTTGAAGATTTATCCCCAAGTGAGGACATCTTCTGAGCCTCCAAAGTCAAGGAATAGTCTCCTTGCACCATGATGGTGTCATCCTCCATCCCTGTAGCATCCTCTCTCAACGCAAGATGTATGGTGAGAGTGAGTAATGATGATAGTGGGATAGTATCTCCCTCTTCCTTGAGTCTACCCAAGACTCTCTGTGATGTACAATGACCTCCCAATGTTCCCACTCCTCCTAGATCTATGAGTGGTGCAACTTATTGTGAGAAATTTCTTACCAACTCCTGATCAGGTGGCCTCCTAGGTGATTTTCCACAAAACAAAAATGTCTCATGGGCCAATCTCATATGCATAATAGATGTGAATGCTAGGTCCTTTCTTCCACTGCACAAATTACCCTCCTACTTCTGTGCATGAACTTCCTAAAAAGGATGGGTGTATATGTTCTCAATCACTTGATGTTGGCCCTCCTTCTCATCTTCTCCTATATTCTACAAGATCTCACAATCTAAGGTGTCTTCTTCAAATTTACTCAACCCATGTACACCCAACATCTCATTGGTGTCAAAAGTCCTAATCACAAGGGAATTATCTATCATAGTGTTTGTCCCCAAGACTGTATTCAATGTTGGAACACACTCCCTCCATTGTTTTGTCTCATTGCCTATCAACATAGACACATGTTGCTCCTGATCTTCATATGTGATATCCTTAGGAACTTCTTGCAAAGATACAAGAGCTCCCCTAGTTGAAGCAATTGCTTCATCTACATCTCCAAATGGTGGTAGATCTCCTCCTGATTTTACAGCACTGAAGGCTCTTTCCTGCTCTTTCTCTTCCTTCTCCTCATTGCTGGAGAATACCTAAACATTAAGAGATCCCTTGGCTTGATCTCCTTTTGAAGGAGGAATCCTCATGTCTTCTTCTTGAGAAGAAAGTTCTTGTTGAAGTGGCGCTTTTGCCTTTGGCAAAATATGTTGCAGATATTTAACCCCCTCAACAATGTTATGAATGGAGTTGGTTTCATGGATCCTTCCAACTCATGCAAAGGTTCTAATTTCTTGGGCTTAGTTAGCTCTCCCAAGGAATTTTTAGAATGTTTTAGATCAAATCTTTTCACTAAACACCTAGTGAACTTTTCATAAGTAGATATATTTGCATTATTTAATGAAGAAGATTCATAAAACCACCATGCATAAACCTTACCTTCAAGATGCAGCACTACTACTCTAATGGCCTCCTCTTCTGAAACTTGATGCAGCTGAAAATATGTGTATAGATTCTTTACCCAAGCCTTTTTGGAAATACTGAGAGGGGGGGTGAATCAGTATTTCTTTCAATTAGAGAATTAGTTAATATTCAATTATCATAAGTGTTTGTACAATGATAGCAATAAACAAAAGGAACACAAATGCACACAGTTTTTAAGGTGGAAACCATCTCTAGGACAAAAACCACCTGAATTATTTTCTAATAATTCTTTAATATTCAACTCCAATTGAAAATAAAGCTCCAACTTCCTAGAATCTAGAAAATTATTCTTCTCTAGCTCCCACTGGATGGATGCTCCAATGCTCGAGATTCTTCAGCAGTCAACTGAATGGATGCACCAACACCCAATGAGCTACAACTCACTCTAGCACCACCCTACCACCCTGAAATTTTCACAGGATTGAACCTATTGGTTACTTCATGCACCAGCCTAGCACCACCCTACCACCCTATAGAAGAATAAAAGAAGAATGGACTCTCGTACCGGGGAAAATGGTCCACTTTACAATGATATATAATGATGTATAAGAATAATACACATTAGACCATAACCCCAACTATGATACAACCACCTAATGATGACCCTAGAACTCCCGACACTGCCTCTTCAACTCTTGGCAGATAGACACTTGTACAATTTTTACAATGATGTATTGACAATGACTTAGTACAATGATACCTTTACAGTGACTGTATGCAGTTCTGCCCACTTGAAGTCTTCATGTGATGAACTTCTTGATGTTGTTATGAACCTTGATTGCTGCTCTTGTCATGCTACCCTCTGTTGCACCTTGCCTTTCTTTGCTACCCTAAAAAATTATGGTCCTTTGCAGCCCTTGACAACACATGATATAGCTTTTTCCTTCCTTCTAGGAGCTCGATATTGAATCTGGTGTCTGTTATTTTAGATCCCCAATATGTGATTTTCAGTTCTGTAGTATTCCTCTAAGTCTTCTTTCGAATTCCATAGGTTTGACCCAATTTGGATTCTTCAAGGGAGAGTTATGCCCAATCTCTCACAATGACCTAATTATGGACTGGTTCAGTAGAGCGAACTTGTACAACGTGCCACGTATCATTGTTTCTTCATTCGACTCTGAAATTGATACAGCGAAAAATATATTCCATGCACTATCTACCACTTTTTACATAATTCCAATCTGATACTCAGAGAGAGGGTTATGACGATTTCCCAAGGTCACTTCTTTGAGATGAATTTCAGGAGCCTACAAAAACACTGAATTCCACAGATCATATCTCCAAAAATATTGCGCACTTTGATCTGAAATTTTTACAGAAGCCTCCTTTGGATTTCGACTTTACCTCATAAAAATTTCATCTTCTAACCCTTCATAGAAAAAAATTAGAGTGAAAATGCCACGATGACCTGTTTCAAGTAGCGAAATCCCTACATAAGGAGAATATGAGGATCACAATTTATATAAATGCTTAGGTTGAGTGGGGCTTCAAGAAGTGAACGTGGGAGGGATTTTAGGAGCTTAAAAATTATTAATTATTGACTTTTCAATGACCCATGCCACAACCCCATGGGATTTTAGCCCACTAATTGGGGTTACAAACTTCAAACATGAATATCTCTCAAACCATGAAGAATTACATGGCATGCCATATATCAACAGAAACATCTCGACAAGTAGAAGCCACCAAAAATATTCTTGACCCAGAATATCGTAATTTTGTAGGTCACAATTACCATGCAAGATCGTGTTAGCCCCTGGTGCTTCTTGGGTTGACATCAATGACAACCACTGATCAACAAGCCTTGGTTGTGCTCTTGGGTGACCCATAAAAAGTAGGTAGAAAGAATCTACCCAAAGTGTGTTGCATGCACAGTCTTCTTCTATTATGGTTACTGGGTCTTTTATCATCTTTGATTTGAGAAAACCCTTGGAAGTTTAGATGCTCTTTTAATATACTAGATTGAGATTCATATTCTTGGAGATAGTCACCAAGAGTCTCCTCCTTTGGTGTTTCTCCTTCCTCTTCTTCTCTTGCTAAGAATGTAGGCATGGTACCACATTGTAGATCTGATGGTGTAGCTGAATGCTCACACCCACAAGGTGAAAAAATGGAGCCTTCTTTATGTACAAGCTCTCTTGGAGAATCTATATATCTCTCCATCCTCATCTCTATGATGTCTTGTTAATGCCCTGCATATTTTGGAAAATAAGTCTTGAGAACTCCTTCCCTTTCATTCCTCCTAATAATGGGGTTTTACACTTGTCTTCTTTAACATTTGTATAGTCATGCTCCCAATTTCTTCTGAGATACCTCCTCTCTCTATCTGTGAGAGGATCTCCTTCTTCTGATGACATATTAGCTTTAATATGTAGGCTGAGCCAAGATTATGCTCTGATACCACTGTAATATTCCAAAATGGGAAACGCGGGAATATAGTGCATAAACATGGAAATAACATTGTAGATCAATGAATAAATGTGAGAGACCAATATGGAGCTTCTTTATACATCAAAACAGCAGCAAACATGTGTAATATAATGGGCCATAAACCATACAACAAGATACAACAAGCCTCCAATAGATAAATCCCTCAAGAATGAGGTGCTGCTATTATATAAAAATGTTGGAGACACTGCTACAATGTAGTCCTAAGAGCACTTCTATAGAAAAATGAAAATACAAGGATAAAGGGTTGATATATTCCTCAAGAGATACAAAAAATGAAGATCTAGGCTCTATAACAACCTTCCAAGACAACCCAAGAGGGTTTCCGGGAATAATACAATATGAGTTGCAACCCTAGCGCTGAAAGTATGATGCAATAGAATAACTAAAGAGTTATGGTTGAAGCTGATATGGAAATAAGTATGCTCTCCTCCAATGGATCCTCTAGATGAAAGGTTGGCCCCTTCTGTAATATTCCAAATTAGGAACAGCTACACTATTGGGAATATCTCAAGATATTACCAATGTGGAGATCAACAATACATAAACATGAGCTGGAAAATAGCAGTGAATGCGTTAATACAAGAATACCAAAAGATCCACATAACCATTACATTATATTATAGCAGCAATAATGTATACAATATCTTGAGGAAAATGATCTCTCAAGCTAGGCAATGCAGCCCTGATGAAACATATACATGGCACATGAAGAAATAATGCTATACAAGAGAAGCCCTGGCTATGACTGCACAATCCATGAAGAGGAAATGCTGCAAAATAATGTCAATACATAGATACAACAATTTAGGGCTCAAATAAATAAGGGGGAGCAAGATCTCAACCCCTGGAAACTACAATACACAATCCTTAAAAGGATTGGCTGAAATATACACAAAATGGCAATTTTGTAGAAATGTCGGAGTTGCTGGGCAGCAGTTGCAACTCAGAAAATAGAAATGGATGAAGATAGTTGATGATGCTGCATATGATGGTTGAATATCATCCAAAGGACCTCTCAGGTGAAAGGCTGATACAATCCCCGAAGATCTCACCCTCCAAAATAGTGGAGCAAGTCCCCACTACAATTGCACTTAGAAATAACGCAGTCTAGAGAAGGGACTGCGATGTTGGTGAAGATAAGAGCTTGGCCTGATGCCAATGATCTGAAATATGCTCAGAAATCTCCCTCACTAACCTCCCAGAGGAATAGAAGCTCCCTCCCCTGAAATATGAGCCAAGGAAATGGTGTTGTGGAGTCTCCACTGCAACACCCTGCAACACAGAATTATGTTGTTGCAGCAATAACACTATCCTAGAGGAGGATGCTTTGGCCTTGAGCCAAGAAGTGTGGAGAATGAAGAAAAATCCCTCAAGAGGCTTCTCAAGAAGGTGAAGAAATCCTAAATAGGAATTCCCCGACAATTCTTGATAAACAGCAAAAGAATGCACAATGTCTGAATAGATAATGAAATCAATAATCCAAGCATGAATAATAATGGCTACCTTGCCCTCCTTTTAAACAAGTGAAAGCTCTCTTTCCATGGGCCCTATCCATTAGGGTTTCCTCCACCAAATATCCTCTTCCTCATTCACACTGCGCTGTCTCATAAAGTGATCCACTCCTCCTATGGCAGCGCTGTTGACTTGGTCAAACATGACCTTGTCTTCATGCATTTGCCCCTTTTCACACTTGAGGGTGAAAAATAAAGCTACACTGATGATCCCTTCCACATTATGAGGGATTTTATTCATTTTTTTGATAAGCATGGGCCTCCTTACCCATTTATTTAGCTTCTAGGTGATAAAAGCAAAATTTTAATATTCCATTTAACTATGAGCTAAAATGGGAATATTACACCTTCACTAAAGAAGTCACTCCCCAAATCACCCATTGCAACTCCTCCCTAGAATAATGCAGATCTAGACTGATACTGTGCCATATGGGATAAAAAACTATGGCATGGTGCCAAATGTATCAATGATGCTCCAGGGTCTTCTTTACTAGCCTCCCAATGGAAGGAAACCTTCCTCAAATGAAATCTAGCTCAAAAATCACCCAAATCAACTCTCCACAACTTTTTCCTTGCAACACAACACAACCTCAATAGGAACTGTGTTGTACCATAAGACTAAAGCTTTGGCATGATGCCTGATGTGGAAATATAGCGCAAATAATCTTCCTGAGTGGGAAATAGAATTCCCTCAAGGAAAGAGGTGGGATTCCCGCTTGGGAACACCCTGTGCTAAACAACACTGCAATCTTAGCTAAACAGCTAAAGAGAGCAACAAGTCTAAACAGACCATAAAATACAAAATATAAAAACATAGCATAATGATATGTGGTTTCCATCCTCTTCCTTATATAAGTGGTTAGCTTCCTCACCCTTGGCCCCACCCATTAAAGCCACTATCTCCATGCATGAGATGTCCCTCCAAAACTGTGATGTCCCATAATGAATGCCACTCCTCCATGACAACGTTGTTGATTTGGTCAAAGTTGACCCAGTCTATGTGCTCCATCCCCTTTTCACACATAAGGGTGCTTTATCAAGCCACTAAAGTGACCTCCTTTCACATTAGCAGTGATTTTATTCCTACTAAGGAGATTTATGGTTCTCCATACCCTTTTATTCAACAAATTAAGAAGCAAAAGAAAAAAATCAAATTTTCAATTAGCTCATGGCTAATTGGGAATATTAAAAATTTTCTCTTCAACTACACTTATTCCATGAGAGCATACCATACTATCATGGAGGGGTATACTTGGGAAGGCTTTGAAGAGGAGACATATCAGCATTTTAGGAGATGCATGGATCATGTGGATATGGAGGAGATACATAAATCTTTGAGGGAGTTATCACAACCACCTCTTTCCTCTTTGGGAATGAGAGGGGATCTATCTACAGACCACTCCATTTGTGTGAAAAAATCATATGGTAAGGATCATGTTTGTATGTATAATGATTTACTTAATGAGTATTCGCATTCCTTTACAATACATGTGCAGGCCATTGCTCCAAATGGGAGCATTCTTCCTTATAAACTTCATGGTCAACTTGGGGCCATAAATTGTGTTGAGCTTAGCCACTCCCTAGGAGGATCTAGGGAGATGATATATCATTTTGAGTGTGCACCAAAGGCACCAAACATCACTCACCTTCTCAAAGCATGTGAGAAGACTATGGCAGCAAGTGGTGTGGAAACCACTTACCATATCATTATCTGAGGATGTCAGGAGATATACTGGGCTCGTTCCACATATGGGACTATGATCCACTTCCATTATTTAATATGATAGTTTATGTATCCTATTTTTTGATCCCATACATTGATGATGTCCTTATTCTTTTTATGGGGATGATTGGAGGGAGGATGGGAGGATTGAACATGCCCATGGGGAGAGAGATTCTCCATGTTTCTTATGCTTCATATTTTAGGGATAACATTGGGAAAACCATGATTGCTACAGTGGATCTTTTTCTTCCTTGTGATATGAGTCATTTGCATCTCATGAGTACTTGGGAGGAGAATTTCGTGGAGGGATTGATTGGGAGACACTTCGTATATGAGGAGAGCTTATCACATGGAGGTGTCACCAAGCAAGGAGGAGAAGAGTTGCATCACTCACCTTTATAGTTTCTTGAGTACAAGCAACATTTGGGAGGGGATGACTGTAATATTCCTAAATAGCCATGAGCTAGTTGGAATATTAATTTTTGTTTTGCTTCTTTGTTTGATGAATAAGAGGGTATGGAGACCCATAAATCTCCTTAGTAGGAATAAAATCACTGCTAATGTGAATGGAGATCACTTTAGTGGCTTGATAAAGCACCGTTATGTGTGAAAAGGGGCTGGAACATGTAGTCTGGGTCAACTTTGACCAAATCAACAACTTTTTCATGGAGGAGTGGCATTCATGGTGGGACAACGCAGTTTTGGAGGGAGACTCCATGCGTGGAAGTAGTGGCTTTAATGAGTGGGGAAAATGGTGAGGAAGCTCACCACTTATATAAGGAAGGGGATGGCAGCTATAGAGGATAGGTTGTAGATTATTATTTTGATATGGTCTGTTAAGAATTGTTTGCTCTCTTCATCTATTTAGCTAAGACTGTAGTGTTTTTTAGCACAGGGTGTTCTTGAGCGGGAATCCCACCTTCATCCTCAGGGGATTTCGAGTGCCTACTCAGGAGAAGTGATTGCACTAAATTTCCACATTCCAGCATTAGGCCAAAGCTTCCATCTTATGGTACATAGCATTTCATATTGAGGTTGTGTTGTGTTACAAGGTAGAAGTGGTGGAGAGTTGATTTGGGTGATTTCTGAGCTAGATTTCATTGGAGGGAGGTTTCCTTCTATTAGGAGGCTAGTAAGGAAGGACCTTGAGCATCATTGATATATTTTGCACAAGGCCACAGTGTTTTTATCCCCTACAACACAATATCAGTATGGATCTACATTATTCTAGGGAGGAGTTTCAGGGGTAGTTGCAGTGGGTGATTTGGGGAGTGATTTCTTCAGTGAAGGGGCTAGCATTTCATCCAAAGGATATTGGAGGAGAGATACTTATTTTCATATTATCTTCAGCCATAACTCTTCAGTTATTCTGTTGCAGCATACTTTCAGCCCTAGGGTTGCAGCCCATTTTGTATTATTGGGTGTATTTTCTGGAAACTCTATTGGGTTGTCTTGGAAGGTTGTTATAGAGCCTAGATCTTTATTTTTTGTATCTCTTGAGGCATATATAAGCCCATTGTATCATTGTATGTTCATTTTTTGTAGCAGTGCTCCTATGAATGCATTGCAGCAGTCTTCTGGCATTTTGATATAATAGCAACACCCCATTCTTGAGGGATTTATCTATTGGAGGCTTATTGATTCATGTTGTATGGCTTGTGCCCCATTATATTGTACTATTTTTCTACTATTGTGATGAATAATAAGACTCCATATAGGTCTCTCACATTTATGCGTTGATATTCACTACTATTTCCATGTTTATGCACTATATTCTTGCTTTTCCCATTTCAGAATATTACACATGTTCCACAATTTTTCTAAAAAAATTTACCTGTTCTGAACGACGATCAACAGACCATAACTTCTTCATCCGAACTCAGTTTTCGATGAAACGAATTTCATTAGATTCCAGGCGACGGGCCATTCATTTGCGTTCTTGTTTGGTGCAATTCTAAGCACTTTAATTTTTGAGCAAATATTTTCCCTTGGTCAGATTTAGAGCTCGACGCAACTCGTTTTGTCGAAAACCGAGTTCGGATGAGGAATTTATTGTCTACTGATCATCATTAAGAACAAGCAAATTTAAAAAAAAAATTGCAGAACAGGTATATGTTGATGACATGGCAGGCCAGTCAGCATGTAGGGAATCTTCTTTAGTTTTTTTCCAATGGGACTATGAAAAGTGTCACATTTGGATTCACTATTTTGGGTTGTGAAGGTGAAATTTGTCCAATGTCCTCCAAGGTTGAATTTGGGTTCATGATGATTTTTATGTGTTGGAAATTATTTTATGTGTATTAAGGTTGGATTACACACACACACACACACACACACACACACACACACACACACACACACACACATATATATATATATATATATATATATATATATATATATATATATATATATATATATTATTAATTTTAAATATTAACATTAATTTCCGCATATAACCAATAACCGAAAGTTCGAATACTGGTGGCATATTATATTAAACTATGGGTTTAATAACTATACAGTGGTAGATTTATGGCGTATTTCAATATATAACCAAAGTTCCAAAGTTCGACTATGGAGCATACAATTTTGTTGCAAAGTTTTTAAACCTATGGTTCATTAACCAAAGTCTGATGGCAATGTTTTTAAATGTTGGAAAAGTCCGCATTAACCAAATTTCGTGAAATATTTCATAACCAAAGGTTTTCGAAGCACATTATTAAAGTTCGATGGCGTAGTTTATATGGTGGTAAAAAACGTGTATAGAGGGGCGAGGTTGGGGTTTGACCCCACGACCTCCCCCATACCATCTCCATGCCTTACCAATGGGCCACATTGTTGTTCCTTTTTAAACAACGTGTCAGAATTTTATTTGTTATGCAGCAGAATCTGATGGTGGAGGAAGGAGGGGACCAACCCTCCTCCTCATGTGTCCGCGCCATATAACCTTGATCTAGCGCTCGAACAAAACACATATTAGTGTGCAGTTAATCCACCAGTTAAGCACGGTTATCCATTAATTATTTTCAATTATTATGGCGGAGTTTTAGCGGACTGCTCCAAATTCAACGAAACTTCCAGATTTGTCAGAGCTAACTGGTAATTTTCTAGATTTAGAGGCAGAATCTAGGGGAAACTTTAATGAGGCCAATCTTGAGCAATTTTCGAGCAATTTTTGGCTAAGGAATAGTCATTCCTAGCAGATTGGCATGCTCTAAATCCTTTGGAATAAATTTCAGAGGCATAGGAGAAAATCTATAGGTGTTTTTTGTCACTTGAATAATTTTGAAGCCTAGGGCCACCAAGAAGGAAGGCCATGCCCATATCAGCTGAAGGAAAAATTCAGTGAATGAACAATCAGTTTTAGATGTATTTGATGCTTTGAACATAGTGGTATAGTTTTCAGAGGCGTTGGAGCACATACAAAGGCAATTTTTTCACTTTGGAGATTAAACAAGCCCATGGCCACCAAGATGGGAGGTCAAGCCTAGATCAGCTGGTAACCAAATTTAGAGATTGAATAGTAATTTTTGGGGTTTTCATGTCTTCTGAAGCCAATGGAGCAGTCAAAAAATCCATTTGAGTGTCACAGATGATTGTAATTAGACATTTTACTCATAATCCCAAGAGGTCCTAGCTAGTTTAAAGCAGGTCCATGGAGATGTAGCCCAGGAGGGGTGAACTACATTATCATCCATAATGTTATGTGATTTTTGTGAGTTATATTTTTTCATTTCATTTTTTGTATATGAGTTTTTAAAAATGAATTAACTCATAATTTTATCATAAAAAACACATGAAAATATACACATAAACCCCTTCACAAATGGTTAACATGAGACGATCCTAATCAGAAATTTTTAATATTGATAAGGGAGCTAGCATAGCAATAACTAGTTTTCCCATATGCAGATCATGGAAGGATATCTTCATTGATTTTAATATGATAGATAAAAAACAATGGATCAAGTGGTTACCTCTAGCAGAATGGTTGTATAACACTTCCTTCCATTTGGTAGAGAAAATGACCCCATTTATGGAACTTTATGGATATCACCCACCATCCATCAGATCGTCTTCAAGATAAAATTCTAAGGTTCAAGCAATGGAATATCATATCGAACATCAATAACAAGTTCTCCAACTCTTAAAGGATAACCTGACTATGGCACAAAATCAAATAAAACAATAGGTAGATCAACATCAAAGTGAAAGAATAGGTAGACACAAAAATGTTCACTGTGGAGATTCCGAACCCAAAAACTCAAAACTCTCACCACAGAAATATAAAATCTACAAAAAGTGAAAGAAGTTTTGACATAGGCGATTGGGTATTTTTACGGCTACAACCATACAAACAATTGTCCCTCAAGTAAGCTAAGAAGGATAATAAATTATCACCCAAGTACTATGGTCCTTACAAGTTTTTGCAAAATATTGGTACTATTGCATACAAATTGGAGTTGCTTGCATCTTCCCGAGTACATTCAATTTTCCATGTTTCATGTTTAAAAAAGGTTATAGGTGACAAGTTTCCAATTCAAACAATATTTCTAGAACTTGACTAGGAAGGAAAATAATATTATATCTTGAATCTTTCACGGAAACAAGAACCCGATAGCTACAAAATCAATCAATTTTAGAGTATCTCATTAAGTGGAAGAATGTACCTGTTGAATATTCCTGTTATGCAACTAGCTCACAAAACAATATAAATAATATATCAATGACTTAAAAAATATCCTCTTTGAGGGGGAAGCCTCCTTTACATTACACAAATGAAAAACTATTAGATGATACAAATGGAAAGACCTCCTCTATATATATAGGAGTCTAAGGGGTTACAATATAATCAGAGCCTAAATAACAATAATAATGTAAGAACACAACAATAAAAATATGGGGGCACAATAATAACAATAAGGGGGCTACACTAGTATTATAGGGACCTAACATGCCTCTCTCCTTCAAAAAATTATTGTCTTCAATGCTTGAGTAGTTCTGGATGTTTCTGTGTAAAATTATCACCCTCCCATGTGGAATATTCAATGGTTAAGTTCTTCCACTTAATGAGATACTCTGGAATATATTGATTTCATAGCCATCGGTGCTTGTTTCATTGACTGCTTTAGGATCAAATATGATTTTTCATTATTTATCTAGTTCTGGCAACATTGTTTGGGTTGGAAGCTTGTCATCGATAACCTTCTTTAAGCACGAAACATGGAAAACTGGATGTACTCAAGAAGATGAAGATATCTCCAATTTGTATGCCATAGTACCAATATTTTGAAACATGTTATAAGGATTGTAGTACTTGGTTGATAATTTATTATCCTTTTTAGCTTGCTTTAGGGACATTTGTTTCTATGGTTGTAACCGTAAAAATGCCCAGTCACCTACATGAAAACTTCTTTCACTATGATGTTGATATGCCTTTTGTTTCATTCGATTTTGCGCTAGAGTGAGGTTATCCTTTAAGAGTTGGAGAACTTGTTGTTGATGCCCGATGTGATCTTCCACTTCTTTAACCTTAGATTTCTATCTTAAACATGATGTGATGGATGGTGGATGATATCCATAAAGTGCCATAAATGGGTTCATTTTTTCTGCAGCATGGAAGGAAGTGTTATACCACCATTTAGCTAGAGGAAACCACTTCACCTATTGCATTTTTTTATCAGATACAAAGCAAAGAATATATCCTTCCAAATATTTTTTCACTATATCAGTTTTCCCATCAGATTGAGGATGATAAGATGAACTATGAACCAATTGAGTGCCAAGAGAAGAAAATAATTTTGTCCAAAATTTTCTAGTGAAAATAGGATCTCTGTCACTTACTATAATCTTTGTGTTTCCATGAATATTTTGAATTGTTTCCATAAATGCAGTAGCAACTGTATTAGCTTTAAAAGTATGAGATAATGCACAACATGTGCATAATTGGTAAGTCTATCAACTACCACCATGATGAAACTCTTTCCTTCAGACTTTGGTAAACTTGTGATAAAATCCATTGATACCTCCTCCCAACGTTGACTTGGAATGGCTAAAGGTTGTAATAAACCAGGGTTATTAATTTCCTCAACTTTGTTTTGTTTTAAAACCAAACATTCTGCCAAAAAATTTTGAATATCATATTTAAGGCCATCCCAAAAAATTCCTTCTTGATCATGTGGTAACTTTTTAAAAATCCTAAGTTCCCTCCTAAGGGAGAGGTGTGTAATTACAAAAGAATATTTTGTTTTAGTTGGGAATTATTACAAAGCTATAAGCAATATTTGTACCATAATGAATAATTTTTCTAGCTAAATGTATCATATGTACTAGGATCTTGCTGTAACTTTTGAATTAGTGTCCACACCTCTTCATCATTCTTCCATTTGTCCCTTGCTTTATTTATCCACTCAAGTTGGATAATATAAATGTCTCAAAGAAATGCTTCTACATCCTCATACTTTCTTGAGAGTGCAATTGCAACAAATTTTTTCTTCCCTTTTTTGTATATGATTTCAAAGTCATAGGCCAACATCTTTGTGACACATTTTTTCTTCTCTTCTGAAGATAATATTTTCTCCAAAAATTATTTAAGACTATCATGATTTGTTTTCACCTTGAAGTGTCTTCCCATTAGGTAAGGTCATCATTGATTAAGTTCATGTAGTATTGCCAACATTTCTTTCTCATAAATAGGTTTGCGTAAATAATTTCCTTTGATGGGATGACTTTCAAAAGAAATGTTCCTTATTGCATTAAAACCGCAACAATTCCATTTTCCGAGGCATCAAATTCCACAATAAATGTTTTTGTGAACTCTGGCGTAGCTAAGACCGGTGCTTGTTAAATTGCCTCTTTAATATCTTTAAATGCCTTAGTTTCTTCTAGAGTCCAAAAAAATGCATCTTTATTCAGTAATGATGTTAGAGGTGTCATTATTCTTCCATAATTATTAACAAACTTGCGATAATACCCTGTCAACCCAAGAAATCCTAGAAGATTCTTTATGGTTGTGTGGACTTCCCATCCCTTAATGGCTTTAATTTTTTTAGGTTCTACCTTAACACCCTCATGAGATACAATATGACCCAAATATTCCACCTCCTGTACTCCAAAGAAACATTTGTGTAGAAATTATACAACATGCATGTATATCTTGGATTCACTCGATCTAAAAATGTACTAAAGTTAAATACTAAATCGCTTCTACAAATATTTTGAGGAATTAAAAACACAATCGCTAATCATATGAACATGAAGAAGAATCAAATCAACCACAACAAAGATAATTTATTGGGGAAAGCTTACAGCTAAAAACCCCACTATCTTCTATTTTATATTCCGCATGGATCATGAAACAATTACATACAAAACTCTTTTCACAAGAGCCCTCCAGTACTCAGCTAATTGTCTCACACTGTCATAAGAAAAAATGACCAACACATAGCCAATTCTCAGCCTCTAGACAACCTACCTTTCTTGGGAAATCTTTGATGAATGTAATCCCTAAAAGATAGGAATTATTTCCTTCCTTCACTGCACAAGTATCATGGGCACTCCAATGGGTGTTTTGTTTCATGTTTGCAACCCAATAATCCTACAACTAATAGTCAACTTCCCTTTCACATAGAACTCAACTGGGTCTCCACTAGATCTGACATGCATGCAACTAATAATAGTAAATCCTCAGTTTCATGTGAGATCACTGAGTTTGAATTAATTAATATTTAATTCACTTGATCTATCACTAGTGTATCTTTAGTTACAACTAGCACAACTGAGTTTAACTCACTTAACTGAGTTAAAATTCTTACAACCTGCATTAACTAATGCACCACTGCACTTCGAACTCTGTTACAACTAGAATTACTTTGCGTGCCTCACCAACTTCCTCTAACTCAAAATCCACTAGATAAATATTTCAAGTTTACATTGAGAATAGATTACAGTTTATTGTCCATCTTAATTAAGGGATAAATAAAATAGACATGCACCCAAAAATAGCACTGTGGGCCCCACCCTAGTCTGGGTGCTTAATGCAACTAGGCGTGGGTGCTGAAATTTTCTTGTTGAATCTCAACAATTTGGAGGTTTTTGCATATAATTGTTTCTCCTCCAATAGTTTGAGGACCTTGTCAACATGTTCAACATGAGCCTTCCAATACTTGTTGTAGATTATTATATCATCAAAAACTACTAACACAAATTTTCTAAGGAAGGGTTTGAAAATGGAATTCATCAAATCTTGAAATGTGGAAGGTGAATTAGTAAGGCCAAAAGGCATGACCAAAAATTCATAATGACCATCATGAGTTCTGAATGTTTCTTTCAAAATTTCTTTAGTCGTCATTTTGATTTGATGTTATCCTCAACAAATATCCAACTTAGTAAATTTCTCCATGCAATTCATCCAACAATTCATCAATGACAGGAATGAGAAATTTATCTTTAATAGTGAGCTTTTTGAGCTCCCTATAATCCAGACACATACAACATGATCCATCCTTCTTGTGCACAAATATTACTCAAGTAGAGAAATAACTTTGACTAGGTTGAATTATACCAACCTCTAGCATTTTTGCAGCCATACGTTCAATCTCATTCTTTTGGGAATAAGGATATATGTAAGGTCTGATATTTGAAGGAACACTTCCTAGGTCAAATGAGTAGCATGATCATGATCACGAATATGTGGGAAGCATTTGAGAGTATCAAACACCTTGGAATGATTGTCTAAGACATTTTGGAGATTTGGAGAAACAAATGATTTCGATGTTTGAACCCCCAGTGAGCATAATTATGAAATTACGCCTCATTTTTCTTTCTTCAGAAGATTTTTCATGACATTAGAGTTGATTATATATCATATTTTCCCAAATATACCCCCTAATTCAACTTCTTTTCCTCCCTAAAAAAAATTCAAGAAAAGTTCTTAAAAATCGAAAGTTATCATCCCCAAACATTGTAACCATTGGAATCCTAGTACAACATCAGAACCACCCATTAGAATGGAAAACATTGGAATATTCAATACATATCCCCCCATGGTTAGCTTTATATTATGGAACTTTCTAGAGAAATTTATAGTTCCTCCATTTTCAACCATCACTTGACACTTTGGTATTGGATATAAGAAACAATTCAATTCCTTGGTTTACAATGAATAAAATTATCGGTACAACCAGAATCAATCAACACTGTTACCTTTTTCTTCTTGATATATACTTCTATCTTGAGAGTTTGAGGAGTAGTAATCCATGCCAATGCATTGCACGATATGGTAAGACTCATTTCTTCTTTTTCTAGGGTTGTTTCCGGGTGTATATCATCCTCTTTTGATGTTTCTTGCTCATTTTTTTCCTCCTCTTGACAATATATGTAAAATAATTTCTTCTTAGCGCCTAATGACCTTTAGTGTATTTTATATCACAACTATAAAAAATACCTTTTTATCTTTTTTTCCTCAAGTTATTGTGGTGTCAAACTTTTAAGTTGTGGAAGGCTAGGAGAAGCAACACTTCCATCTTTATGGTTGTGAGTGGTAGGCTTCCTTGTTGCCATAATTTTTCATTTAACCTTTCTTGCCACCCTGAATGCCTTCGCTAATGAATCAGGTTCCCAAACCTCATGTTGGTTGTTATCCTTTAAAGTCCCTATGAAGGCATCAATCCTATGCTCTTCTGGAATGTCAGCTACCCTGATATTCAATTTTTGGAAGTCCTCACTGTGCTTCGCCATTGAACCCTTTGTTTGAGATTTATCTTGCTCTTTGTATCCTCATAATGTGCTATAATTTCATCCATAAAAATTGACCAAGTGACAAGTGGTTTACGAGAAAAAATCCATCGATACCATATGAAATGATTGGGTTCTAGATATAAAGTTCCAATGCATACCTTTTGTGAGTGTTGCACATCATGGAGATCAAAATATTGCTCCATTTGTAGTATCCATGTTACCAGATCCTTCCCATCAAAATTCCTCATATCAATATTTGGAATGTGGTGGTTCTTGAACCCGCCAATTTATTCATTGTAGTCTCTAAAATCATAATTCATATTCCTTTTGTCCTCATCATGATTTTCATGGATTACCTTATCACCACTGGGAAGCCTTTCGTATAGCAACTTTGCCAAACCTTCCTGCAACCCCTCTATCTTGACATCCATCATTTCTTCCATGACTGATTTTAAACCATCGTTCAAAACTCCAGTGTCCCTTTTTATACCATTTGTATTAGCATTCACATGGATTCCAATTCATTTTTTGTTACTTTTTGCGAGAACGAAATTTTTTGTACTTGGTCTCGTAATTTTGATAAATCATATTGTATTTATTCCTCTACTTTATGCATCATAGAAGAGATTTATGGTTGATTACTAGGTGTGTCCGTTTTTTTTTATAGTAATTTTGGAATCAAAAAATGATATATATGCTTCACCATGGCCTTTCAATCACTTCAAACTAATTTTTCAGAGAAATGTTATGCAAAATTGAAAAAATACACACCTTTTTCTTGCTTTTGAGAAGCTTGATATTGAACCTGTTTTATCTCTGTGATTTCAGATCTCCAAGATCCGGTATCCCTCTAAGTCATATTTCCAATGCCACAGGTCAGACCCAATTTGGATTCTTTAAGATAAAGTTATGTTTGATCTCCCACAATGACATAATTATGGTCTAGTTTAGTAGAGCGAACTTGTACAGAATTCCCCGTGTCCCTGTTTCATCCTTCAGCCCTTACATTGATACACAAGAAACTACAGTTTGTGCCTGTTTTGTCATTTTTTAAGAAATTCTAATTCGATGCTAGAAAGGAATGTTATGACGATTTTCCCTTTTTCACTTGTTTGAGACTGAATTATGGAGAATGAAAAAACCAACCATCTCTATTTGATTAATAATCCTAATTTTTTATCTCTTCTACATTTGTACTCCAAATTGCACCTTAATGTTAGAATATTTTAGCATAATCTATGCTTCCCATGATGCTTTAATTTCAAACATGAAATTTCGTTGGCAATTTAATCATCATCATTCTCCTCTTGTACATGATGACGGTTGGGGATTTGAGTTTATTTTAGATCATTTGTTTTTGTTTAATTTTTTTACTTATTTTATCTAAAATGTTTTATTATTATTATCTAATTTTAATGTCATAATTAAGTTAGACATCAAATTGGGGTATGAGATTTTTTTATTTATGGAATGAGAGACTCACTTTCGCACAACAATTTGACTTGCATACATACTCTACAAGTTTAATTAAATAAATAATATAAATAAATATAAATTTTGCTCAAATGTTAATCTATTCCTTTTACTAAAAAAATGTTGTTATTTTTCTAAAAATGTTTTTATTTTAGGTTTAAATGATTTATATTATAAAATGTTGATTATATTTTTGAAATGATTTTATTGTATGCTTGAATTATTTATATTATGTTATAGTAGAGGGTGATAATGTTGGTTTTATTTTATTTTATTTAAAAGGTTTTTTTTTCAATATTAGGTTTTTATATTTTTATCTTACTTTATTCTAATTTTTTTATGTTGAGCTATATATTTTAGATTTTATAAAAAAGTAAGGAAATAGATTAACGACTTAAGATTCATATATATTTAATAAGAAGAGAAGTATGCTTCCTTATAAACCATCATGTTATTTTATATAATTAAATTTGTTTATTTTATATCTTGAGCTGTCGTTTTGAATGCCACAAATCTATGTGTGTGTGTGTGTGTGTGTGTTTCGTCTTTTTGGATGTAAGGAAACAAGTTAGCATATTTGGTAGGAGTGGATCCCAGGAAACATGTTAGGGCATATTGTAAGAGTGGATGCAAGGAAACAGATTAGCCTATCTTGCGGGAGTGAAAGCCTATTTTTTATGGACAACTAGTAAGTAATTCCAAATGGCATGGTTTTCATTAAATAATAGTAATGACTGAATTTGCACTAATAAATAATAACATGTAATAACTGTCCCACTACTAATTTGACAACTAAACTATGATAATTTTATTCAATATGAAAAATAAAATAAAATAATATATTTGAGAGACTGTAAGACTATTTTTTAAATCATAACCGCGTAGAAATACGTTTATTTTTTGAATCCCTAATTTTCTTCTTTCCTTGCATTGTTTGTTGTAAAACACGTAATTTTTTTATTATTAAATTGTTTTTTTTCGCATTTAGTGCACCAACATCGTGCCGACATTGTAATATACATGTTTTTCGGGTGGAGCTCATTATATTTAATAAAATTTCCGAGATAAATAACTTGTTGATAAAGTCCCCAAAAATGCGCACTTGGAAATTTCACCACCCTTTAAACTTTTGGTTGGAGGAAAAAAAAATCATGCGTGTTGAAGTAAACAACTCTGAAATGAATGAGGTCGTTGCGGGCCGCGGCTACCCATCATATTTACCTTTGGGATTTTGAATTGCGTGCATTGCAATTTCTTATACATATTTATTGTGCACAATCAACCAACCCATGGATGACACATAATTGCCAATTTCCACAAAATGTCTAAACCATGGGGGCCATGGCCCTCCAATTTCCTAGTAATGTGCAACCTTGCGATGTATTGGACCAATTTTTCAAATGATGAGCCTAAATGAATTAGTGTGGCCACTATTGCCTTTCAAATTATTAATCGTGATGGTAACTACTACCTTTTCATCTACAAATGGGCATTTGCTTCATGACATAAATGCTTAAGGTTATTGGTTTCATCTCATGACCTAAATGATGAAAAGTTTAGAGAGTATAAAGAATGTTATTATTTTTATGGTCAAAAGTTCGCACTGAGAACTATTTGCTTTTGATGTTCTTATTTCTTCTTAAACATGTTCTTATTTCTTCTTAAACATGTCCCCTTGACAAAAGAAATTAAATTATGAAAGATGGGTTTTTGCCTTTGTTTGAACGCTGATTATGTATATCAGGGGTCCAAGTTCAAAAATAAAGGAAAAAGGAAAATCCAAGGTATAATATAATGTAATCACGTCACTAAATAGGGAAAATGGTGTAAGATTGAGGATTAATGTCATGATTAAGAGTTTTTCTTAAGAATTACGTATTAATTTAGATCTATTTTATTTATTAAGTGTCGAAAGGGATTAAATCACTTGAGATTGAAACTTTTAATTATAACTATTTATCTTATTTTATTATTTTATTTTTATGTAATTTGACCAAGTAAAAAATGTTTACATTATATTACCACATTTCTATTATAATGGGTTGGAGAGCACTTTTGACATAACAATTTCTATACCTCTTTCTGAATAATAAAATGACTTTAATAACACTACAATAATATAAATAAATTATATTTAGATTTACTTGAAACTTTTTCTTTTATCTCTATATCCATTCATTTATGTACTCTCATAATTATGAGTGAGTCTTTTCTTTTCATGCTTTTAATAAATGGGGGACCACCTCTTCATCAATTGATAATTCTATGTTTCCCAAATGGGGTGCTTGGGTGGTTCAACAAGACAACTACCATGAGAACTTAGAAGCAAAACTATTAGTAGATGTTTGCTTGGTTTAACCATTAATCCCACCATTGACATCATGTTTGAAGCAAGGATGAAGGTTTAAATGGTTTGACCACAAATAAGAAATGGAGAAAGGTTTGGGAAATAAGGAAAGTAATGCCTCTCTTCCAAGTTGGGTCCTTTTGGCTTGACTTTGGGCAAGCTTCTTTATCCACATCTAAGCCAAAAGTGGATGAGCTACAAGGTTCCTCTTTGGTTATCTTGCTTGGGTGGGAAATTGGTAGCCTCTTTGGTTATCATTCTTATTATTTGGGTTATCATTTTCAACCTTTTATCTTAGTCCCTCATCGCAACTTTCACTCCATCACTTCTATCACTTTTCCTTAGGCTAAGTTTTTGAATTCCAATGGAAACTGCCACTGGAATCCAATAAGCACATGATTAAAAGGGGAATTAGGAAGTATGTTATGAAAACCCTAAAACCACAATTCTCTCAATGTATAACTCGGGGCCAAGTTAATGCCATGAATGCGATATCTAACTATCAACATTACTTGCCTACTTTCGTTAAGGAGGAGATCAACCACATTAAGAATTTGGTTAGGTAGAAATGAAGGAAAACAATTGATGAATAGGTTGAAGCATAATTACAGGATTAGGTTATGGACATGAGGTTCTCTCTCTCCAAATACACTGAGATTTTCAAGCTATCATAACCTTACTAGCTAAACAAATGTTTCATAACACGTGTTGTGGAAGAGAGGGGTCAACAACAATGAGCAATTCTCCATAAGCTAGAATTCATGGATAAAATATTTCATGTAGTTTGTAGAGGAGTTTATGACATTGACATCATAATGACATGCCTAAATGATGCGAAGCCCAAACTAGTAGTAGTAATTGAACCTACTTAAGAGTTTGAAGGTATCCCTTCCAACCCCATCCTTATTGATGAATATTTTGAGGAAAAGAAGGGAACTTGGTAGTAGTGGATGAAGTGTACTGCAAATAAAATTTTAAGGATGGAAATCTATTTTAAAGTTTATAAATCTTGGCGAATCTAACTAGTGTCTAATATGAAAACTATAAAAATGTTTGTTTATATATCTATAAAAATATCCAAATTTCTAATTATTTTGTAGGTAGAGTCCATATAAATTTGGCAATTTTTAGAGTAAAATAATTTAATAATTAAAATTTGGGCGAATCATTTTTAGAAGAAATGGAAATTGGCGAATCTTGTTTTTGGGAAAATAATGGAAAATTAGCCCACTTGCGAATACTAGCCCCTAAATTTTTCCATGGCGTACACCTGGGTTAGCAACATTTTCTCTCTTTTATTATCTTTATAGATGGAAAATATGCTTCTCAGTTTGGTTTTTTCAATCCAATAAATTATATTTTATCTTGTATTTAGAAGTTATCTAGGCCTTGTTATTACTAGTGATTTAGATTTTAAAATTTTTTCCTTGCATTATAACGAAAAAAAAACACCAATATAATGGCAGAAGTGTCCTCATACACATAATTTTATTAATCAGGAAAAGAAATTACATAAAAAATTGCAAGAGTTTACAAACTTAAACTTCCACTAATTTGCAATTAGGAGACTAATCTATTTATAAGCTAAAGTGTCCATTTACAATAAATGATCTTCTATCCAATCTAATAACTTTATTCCTAATTTAGAGCCTAAGATACGACTCAATTCTAGAGTCCTATCTTTGCTAAGAATATTCTATTTCTAAGTGTCTCTAATATTTATTAAATATTCTAATTTAATAAATATTTTTATCCTAACTTTACATTATTATATTTGGATCATCTAACATTCCCCCCTATGATCCAAAGATACATTACAACAAATACCAAGTTCATCCCTGAACTTAGTAAATTTTATTCTGCCAAGAGGTTTGGTGAAGATATCGGAGGTCTGATCTTCTGAAGGACAATAAATCGGCTTGATGACATCCTTTGCAATGAGTGATCTGATATGATGATACTTGGTGTCCACATGCTTTGTCTTTGAATGAAAAATTGGATTCTTGGCAAGCTTTTTCATTGCTGATCGTGGTTGTCGATGAATAACGAAGTAGCTTCTACTGGAGGAATGCCCAAGTCCGTAAAACTCTACGCAACCAAACAATCTCACATGTTGCTTCGTGCGGATATGTATTCGCTTGTACTAAGAAGTGGCCACCGTAGCTTGCTTCTTACAACTCTAGGATATCGTAGTTAACCCCATGTTCATTAAATAACTTTTGAGGTTGATGCCCTATCATCAATATCGCAAGAAAGTCGCATCTGAAAATGTCCACCAAGTACAAATTTTTTAGTATTTTTGTATAGAAGACCAAAATATTTTTGTTCCTCGATATAACGAAGAACTCTTTTGATCTGCATTCCAATGGTCAGTCTTTCTCGTTCTTGCATAAAGTAGGAAAGAATACTGACGCATAAGAAAGATCTGGTCGAGTAGTTGTCGATAAACCAGGCTACCAATCAACTCGTCGATAAGTAGTGCTATTCACCATTTCCCTTCAAATTTTGAAAGTTTCAAGTTTGTTTTAAGGGTAATACAGTTTTTGCAACATCGCATTCCAAATCGCTGAAGAATTTTTGCTGCATACTTACTCTGAGAAATGAAGATATGATGTGGACGTTGGAATAATTCAACTCCAAGATAGTAGTGAAGTAGTCCCAAATTTTTCATCTTAAAACCTGCATGTAACTCCTTTTTTACTTGTGCAATGTGATCATCATTGTTTCCAGTGATAATCAAATCATCTACATACATAACCAGAATCACCAGATTTTTACCTTGTTGGCATACATACAAGGTATCATCAGATTCACTTCGTTGAAAACCAACTTTCCGAAGGTACTCATCCATTTTGGCATACCAAGCTCGGGGAGCTTGTTTTAACCCATACAAAGCCTTTATCAGTTTGCAAACTTTACGTTCCTGTCCTTCAATTTCAAAACTTGGTGGTTGTGTCATGTTCACTTCTTCCTGTAAATCACCATTGAGGAAAGCACTTTTTACATCCATCTGATGAACTTTCCATCCTTGTTGAGCTGCTAAGGCAAGTGTGATTCGGATGGTGTTCCATTTAGCTGTAGGAGCAAACATTTCCTCATAATATATCCCTTCCTACAGCGCAAAATCCTTAGCAACAAGTCTTGCTTTATACTTGTCAATATCACCATTTTGCTTGTACTTAATTCGGTAAACCCATTTGCATCCGATGGGTTTAACATTCTCGTGACAATCAACAAGTTTCCAAGTGTTGTCGTTGAGAACTGCCTGATATTCATTAACCATAGCCTGTTGCCATGGAAAATTTTAGAGGCTAATATTCGTAGGTGGGCTAATTTGCCATGGTTTTTCCAAAAAAAAGATTTTCCAATTTCCATTTTTTTATAAAAATGATAAAAAAAATTTACAATATAAAATTATTTTACGTTAAAAATCGCCAAAATTATATAGACAATATATATAATATCATTATAAATTTGAATAATTTTACAAATGCATCAATAAACATTTTATAGTTTGCATATTAAGGACTAGTGAGATTCGCCAATTTTTTAAACTTCAAGATAATTTTCCATCCTTAAAATTCTCCTTGCCTGTTGCCATTCTTTATGTTTTACTGCCTCTCGATAAGTAGAAGGTTCGGTAAAATCATTTTCTATCAAGGAAAAATTTCCTTCATTTCTTTATGATCCCCTTGTTCCTATTTTATTCTGTTCATTAGGCCTTACATCTTTCAAAAGTTGAACTGCCCATTTTGGCAATTGATGTTCACTGGTTTGAGATTATGAAAAATCACCATCATTGTAAAGAGGGTTGATGTAAATTGATGTTTTTTGATCAACCGCAGGTTCTGGGGGCGGAGAGTCATTGTCAGAAGAATTGCTGCTGCTAGGAGAGTTGGATGAACTGCTATAAGACCCAGATGGTGCTGGTGAAGAAGATGGATTGGATGAATCATTTTCAGATGAAGGAAACTCAAGTTCATACCAATTTTGTGAATTTGGTTGACTTTGTAGATTTCCGTTTCTTTTATCACTTTTTGTTTCTAACTTTTGAAGAAAACTTTCAACTTCTTCAGCACTCTTACTCTCAATTTCATCAAAAATCACATCTCTACTTACAATAAATTTCCCATTCAAAAAAATTCGGTACCCTTTCTTCTCATCAGAATACCCAATCATTATGCACTTCAAGCTGCATGCATCAAGATTAGTTCATTTTTCCTTCGAAACTAAGGCATAACATACTGGTCCAAAAAATAGGAGATGTTTAACCCGAGGTTTGAAGCCAAACCATGATTCATAAGGTGTGATTCCGTCTAAAGAAGCAGCGGGAGATCTTTTTCTTAAGCAGACAGCGTTATGAATTGCTTCGGCCCAATATAAAGGACTTAACTTTTTGAAAGTTAACATAGATCGCGCCATTCCTAACAAGGTATGATTCATTCTTTCTACTACTCCATTTCGTTGTGGAGTGTAGACATTCGTAAGATGTCATTTTATGCCATTATCCATGCAATACATTTTGAATTCATTTAAGTAAATTCTCCGCAATTTTCAGTTCTAAGAGTGCCAATCTTCTCCTTTACTTCATTTTCAATAAGCTAATGAAAAGTTTTTAACTTTTCAAATGCTTCTAACTTTTGCTTCAAAAAATATACCCAAGTCATCCTGCTAAAATCATCCACAAAGAGTAAGAAATATCTACATCCTCCGAGCGAAGTTGGTAAGGGTCCACAAATATCACTGTGAACCAACTGCAAATGCCTATTTGTGTGCCATGAACTTGTAGGAAAATTCTCTCGATGTTGTTTTCCAAAAATACAATATTCACACTTTGCATTTCCTTGTTTTTGTAATTGAGAGAGACTTTTGAAGTTGAGATAGCCATATCTTACATGCCACAATCTGATTGGTGAAATGTATGTACTTGCTGCTCCTGCAAAGTCAGAATTTCTTGGAATAATTGTCCCTTTCATCCTTAATATTTTTCCATCTTCATAACTTTTCATTACTGTTTTCATGTTCTCTTTGACTGAGTTAATTTTAACTACGTCATCTTCCATAATTACCATATGTCCCTCTTGTCAAATCGTGACTAAAGATAACAAATTTTGCTTAAATGTTGGGATATCCCATACATTTGAAATCATTCTTTCTCCAATGCTAGGTAAAAAAACTTTAACTACACCTTTGCCTGAAGGAGTATGTTTTGTTTTATCAGCAAGATAGATTGAATTTAGATGGCATTCTTTGAAACTCCAAAAGAAGTCATGTCGAAAAGTCATGTGTTGAGTTGCGCCCGTATCCATAATCCATGCATCTTCATAATCACTTCTAAGAAAGGTTGAAATCTGTAAAGCTGTTGATTTTGTGTTGGTGAAGACATATTCGAAACCATCATGATCATCTTCATCATTTGAAAACTGTGCAGAGTTTGGATGAAACTTGGGAATTTTCTCAATTGAAGTTCTACAATCTTCTGCATAATGGCCAACTTTGTTACATCTCCTGCAAACAATTTGATTGAAATCTCTGCCTCTACCTTGAGACTGTCCTCTGCCTTGATACTGTCCTCTTCCTCTGCTTTGGCCTCTGTTCTGAGTTTGACCTCTGCTTGGAATTTGTACTCTGCCTTGATTATATCCTCTGCTTTTATTGTTTCCTCTTCCTTGAAAATTTCTCTTGCCTGAATTGTAGCCTCTGTTGAAATTATTTCCTCTGCTTTGACTGCGACCATGACCTTGGGCTGCTTGATTTTGATTGAAATTTTCTTTTCCTCGGTTTCTTGAACTATCAGCAGAGGAGTTACCTGAGCTGGCTTAAGTGAAGAAGACATCTTCTCCAATCTGTTTCTTCTTCCCAAAATTTTTATCATGTTGGGTTAACATGTCACTCAATTCATCAAAATTTATCTTCTCTAACTTTCCAGTGACTTGAAAAGTTTCCAAAAAATGTGTATATGATGATGGCAATCCAGCAATTAAAATCGTAGTTAAGAAACTTTCATCAACAACTTGAAAACCAACATTTATTATTTCTTGCTTGATGTTTTTAAGCTGTGAAATATACTCAAGGACATCACCACCTTCAGTTAATTTCTGTTGAAGCAATTTCAATTGAATATCAACCTTCTTTGATTCAAGTTTTGTATCAAAAATATCTTTGAATGTACATAAAGAAGTCCATGCATTTGAGGAATTTTCAATATGTATGTACATTTCATTATTAACTGAAGCTTTTATAAGAGCTAATGCCTTGGCATTTTTTACTTCCCATTTTTCCAGTGAAGCTGCATCTGTTGGTTTCTTAGGCTTGATGTTTCCATCGCATATTTCATGTCACAATTCATTATAAATAAGAGTGCTTTCAATTAGACATTTCCATGCCTTAAAATATTTCACCCCATCTAGCTTATCAAACTCAGAGAATAGATTAATTAACTCTAACATGATAGTGTTGAAGCAATGCACCAAAAGAATCAAGCAAAATAAGAAAATGAGCAACTCGTCCCACAAAACACGCCACGCCAAAAACGACACACGCCACGCAAAGAAAAAATGATCTATCGGGGCTTGGCCTTGACCCTCGTATAGTCGTTCAAAAAAGGAGAAAAATGACTGAGCTTGCACTTGGCTCTAGTCAAATTCTTATTGAGTGTTTACAATGAAATCTTTGCAAAATTTGACCACTTGACAATGCCCTTACAAATTTCTCCTTAAAAAAAAAATCTAACCCCCCTCAAAGTAAAAAATTACTTTGAGTTACAATATCACTCTTATCTCTCCAAATAAAAAAAATTACAAATAAAATCTCCTTATTACTCCAAAAATTACAAAATTTACTGTCTCAAACATTTGCAAATAACCCCTCATACCTTCTCACACCTTATTTCTCCAAAAATATTACAAATAATAATAAATTCCTTATCTCTCCAAACTACAAATTACAAACAATAGAAAATTCCTTATCTCTCCAAATTACAAGCAATAAAAAATTTCCTAATCTCTCCAAATAACAATAAAAATTACCATTGTTCCTTATCTCTTCAAAAGAATCCTCCTCACTGTATTAATAAACTCTAATTTTAAACTCATGTTAAAAGGAATTTATGAAATTCCTTTAAAAAGGATGAATTAATAGTCATTTTAAGAGTGAATGTATCTCATTTTAAAAAGTCAAGATACAATTCATAAACATACCTTAAAAGGAATGTGAAATATATACACACAACACCAAAAAATTATATACGCACAACACCAATAGAAAGTTAACACATTCACTTGACCTTCACGCTAATGGCTTCCCTCATTAAAAACTACGTAAGATTTGGACATTGAATACTGTTCTGCAACTTCCATTGGTAATGTGGATCTTTCCATTTGTAGCAATTTTGTGGTTTCTTCGGTTGTTCAATCTCATTTGCAGCAATTTCGTATGCAGGTTTTTCACTTGCAACATCTCCCTACGCTGGTGCGGCCCACACATTCCATGCTGATGTGTTTCTCATTTTTTGCTTACACAGTGCTGCTAGGCTTCCAGTCCCCAAGGAACAATGTTGCGTGCTTCACTGGTTAACACTTCTGCTGCGTGCTTCCTGATGCATACTCCGTTTCTCCGTCACAGACACAACATGTAAAATTATTACAAGAAATAAATTAATCCATAGCATTTACTTGTTTTTCAATAGAACTGTTGTGCAAGACTTCTAATTTTCGAAGATGAGGACATAGTGATTTCTCTTAGTCCAAGGTAATCAATCATTCCAAAACTCTAAATATTAGAAAGGAGAATAGATTATGCAGAAATCTAGACTTATATTATCATTGCGCCCATGGTCAAGGGCTTTATAGAATTTAACACATAGATGTCCACTAGAATACGTAGAAAAATTAGTGGTAACAATGGTTGTCCGCAGTCCTCGGTGTAAATTTCTAGAAAAAAATATAATGATAAATTTCTAATTTTTTTTTTATAAATATGAAATTAAACTGAAATTTCTTTTCCCTAAAAAACCTGAACAATTTGCATATAATCATTTGCTGGTCAATTCAATGGAGTTTTCCAAGAACTTGTAGAGCTGGAATCTTCTCCTCATATCCATTGCATTACTGGAACTCTGATACCACAATAATGGCAGAAGTGTCCTCAGACACATAATTTTATTAATCAGGAAAAGAAATTACATAAAAAATTGCAAGAGTTTACAAACATAAACTTCCACTAATTTGAAATTAGGATACTAACCTATTTATAAGCTATATGTCCTAACTTAATTTAGTTATGGACCACTTGAAAAAACAACAAGTGTCCATTTACAATAAATGATCTTCTATTCATTCTACTAACTTTATTCCCAATTTAGAGCCTAAGATACGACTCAATTCTAGAGTCCTATCTTTGCTAACAATATTCTATTTCTAAGTATCTCTAATATTTATTAAATATTCTAATTTAATAAATATATTTATCCTAACTTTACATTATTATATTTGGATCATCTAACACAATATTTAGACTTATTATGATCTTAGTTTCCCAACTAGAAGCAAGGCATTGCTTACCTTCATTGCATTTTATTTTATACTTTGTTAATAAAATTTTCACCTAGCTTAAATAAAAAGGAAAAGTCCATGGAAATGTTTTCCCATAGTCTCAAGGGTATTAACAAGGAGTGATACAATCTCAGTTGTAATTGTAAGGTTTGAATTAACTAAAAAGAAAACACTTGTACTTAAAATTTGGAACTAGAAATTGAATGGAGAAGCAATAAAAGTGTTTATAAAGGTTCTATAGAGTATCTTAAACAAGGTTCCCCATAAAATGAGTGAACCTCCTTGTGTATAAGTTGTTAAGTTGTTCCAATTGGAACACAAAAGTAACTAATTGGGCCTTTCAAAGAACACATCTCACATATAATCTTGGAAGCGAATTTGATTGGTGGATTTAAGTTATTGAAGGAAGTCAATAGTTGGACAAAAGTGAAGATAAGTTTGACAATGCTTGTTTCATTAATCATGTGGAGCATATTGTATATCTAGAATATTGATAACTTAGGATGGATATCAACCAAGAAATTTAACCACTTTGTTGGTGGTTATACACGTGTACTTTATCACCAAATAATGTTCTTGGATATATGATTCCCACTTCAAGTGACAATGTTTTTGCATATTGAACTGAGGAATCAATAATTGGACTAATTGTAGACCAATATACATAATTATATATTATATCCTTACCAAATAGTGAATGGAACCATTTTTTAAGTCCTTATCCCAAGGCATTGTACTAATGAATGGTATGCTAGTAGTTGTCCTCCAAGTTAAGTAGGTTTAATATCTATTGAATATTGCAGAGTATCATATCCTACCTCAAAGCATTCAAAAATTTCAAAGAGATAAAGAACTAATGTATAGAACTTTTCTTGTTTTAATCACTAAAAATCATATTATTGGGCCTTTATTGTATTCTATCATTAAATAGAAACACCGTATATAAGATGCCTAATTAAAGTGATGTATTTTTTCCATATAGGATTAAGATTCGAGAATTGAAGTGGTTAGTGATCAATATGTAAAATCATATCCTTACTAGGGAATCATAATGTAATTTTTTTTTATAAATTATGTGTCCTACACACCTTTTAGCGTGCTTATTTATAACTATGTGTATTTAGGGGCCAATCAATGGACCTGAATAGTTCATCTTCTAAAATTATCTATAAATACATTGTGATTTCAACATAAAGGCAATCAAGTGAGAACAATTGTGTTGTATGTAAATAATATAGGATATAATAAATATTAATGGATCATTTACAATCTATGTTATTTGTGTTTTTTTCCACAGGGTCTTGGATAGACGGTGATTGGGTGCCTTGTTAAAGACTACATGTTGAAGATGTAGCCATGCCAAGCTTACAAAAAAAAACATGTTTATGTGATTGACTTGTGCTCTTGCATTCATGAGTTGGCATAATTGTTTAGCTTAATATCTTTAGCACACAAATTTGTTAATGGTTTTCCTTTTATATCTTTATGGTTTAAATTTTCCTAAGATATTAATTATTATGGTTATGGTATACCATAGATAACACTAGCTCCATTGTCTAAATCATGTTGTATACAATAGTATTGGGTATCATGGTAAGCCATGGTGGCCAAAACCCTCATTAGGTTGGAGTATATTCCTCACCTTCAAAATCTAGGGTTATGTTACATCAATAGTGAGAACAAATTGACTAGTACATATCCCACTTGTTAGATGATGGACCTAAGCCCACCTTCATTTAACTGGTTTTAGGATTTATTTTCTATTCACTATTTCAACTATATCAACTCATATTCAAGTGACACAACATTTCTTAGGAGTTCCATGTTATTACAAAATGTATGCATATGGGGTATTCATGTACGTGGATACTAAACATCTATCTCAACTCATTGTACAATTAAGAGTAGACAAGGGAGAGTAAACAAAAAAAAATAATGTAATCAAAATTTACCCTCGTGCATGAATACTAACTAATGCACCATTAAAATATTGAATTTAAATGATTCAAACAACATTATTTGGAGGGGGAGAAAATAAACTATATATATTAATGCAAAACAACTAAATTAATATCGCCTATGTGAAAAATGAATTTTATCGGTCCTAGTCCTTCTCAATGGGAGGGTTCTTTGGTTCATTCAAGGGCTTTCTTTGACGTAGTATTAATTTGGCAGGAATTCCCCTTATCAATGATAATTTGGAGGGAAAAATGAGAAACATAAGTAAGGAAACTCATAATAAGTGTCTAGAAGTGATGACCTTATATTAAGTCTATTAATTTGACATAACTTTACATCATATCAAATGCATGGACGAGGCTTTGTATTTATAGTCCAAAATTGGGATGGGAGTTGAATTGGGTCAAGTGATATTGACCAAGACTTAGGCATAGGCTCCTATGTGCTCCCATGTGCTTGACTAAATAGAAAGGAGGACTAAGTACCATTCCATTGATGAGGAGGGAAACTTGCAATGGACATGTGTTCATCCTCCAATTGATTTAGGCAACTATTTGTATCAATGTGCCACAAAATGCAGAAATCACACATCTATATGTGTCACGTCGGTATTAAAGAAATCCTATCATGATGTGTAACAATGTAAAGGAAGTTTCATACAACCCCTAAGATGGCATGACCACTAAAAGAGGTCATGTGACTCCCAATATGGTTAATGTACTACTTAGCAATGATTTGACGTATACATATGGGCCTATAAATCACGCCTCAGGTGTATTAAGTGCATTAATGTTGGATTATGATGTCTTTTGTTAAAATCACATAAATTTCCTAGGTTGAGGAAAACAATGTGATAATGTGAAGTTGATTCTCTTTTAGATTAAAAATTTGTACATATTTGGTTGATTAAGTGATAACTACTTTGGCTACCATGACCAACAACAAATTTCCTATTTATACAAATTCTTACATGATTTCCATGGTTAACTTGATTATTTACAATTATAAACACACACACACACACTTCCAAGCCCCTTTACCAATCCTTGCACATGAATTGTAGGCTTGGATCCTCCACAATTCCAACAACCACCCACACAACTCACCCTCCCTTTAAGCACACTACGAGTTCTTCCAGATCTCTTGACACTAGCCATGTTATTTATTGCTTTTTTGTTGTCCCACTTTTTAATCATTAATTGAAAGATGTAGAACCCACATACACACTACAATATATCTCCTCTCTTTGTAGATTGAAGTGATTTGGTGATCCACTCATTGTTCTTGAATCTTATTAGTATGAATTCATGACATCTGAATAGTCACCATGAATGAAATGTTTGGTGCATGGACCATATTGACCTACTACCCAATGATGTCACAAACCAAAAAAAAGCTTCAGATGATAGTTACCTCCCACCAATCCTCCTTCACTACGTGATATTAATAGATATTGATTTTAACATCATATGTACTAGCAAATTCCCTTTGACAAATTTTAAAGAAAATGCAAAACTCATGCAAAACTCCATCTCCAAATGCTAGATGTATCAAAAATATAAATGCATAGAGAAATTGTCAATACCTCCGTTGACATTATGCAACAATGTGTTGACACAATTTTTCCTAATTCAAATAATAGTAGTAGGCCTTCTAGATTGTTAGTAGTAGGCCTTCTAGATTGTTTTTTGATGGATGCTTTTTTCCTTAAATACAATTAGCCTTATAGCACACCAAATCAACATGACAAATTATCACAATTTTTCTAATGTTTTTCTACTTGATATTAGTCTGGTCTAAATATATTGACCCTTAGCATCTATGTGCAGTAAAATCTAGAATTTTGTAGCTGAATTCTCACTTTTCACTAGCGAATACTAAATTTAGTGATCAATATTGTAGAATTATAATTAGTCTCAAGCCCTTTTTGTACAAACTTATATTAATTTTAAATTAAAATATTAATTCTTCAACATTACTTCAACTCTCCATGCCTACCGATCTCTACTGAATTCACTTGTATCTAAATCTATAAATTTATAAAGTAAAATACCATTAAATGAGATTTTTGTTACCTTGAACATTTCTTTGATATCGTTAAAAAAAAAATCCTCATTATTTATAAAACAAGGAGAAAAAAACCAAAATCATGTACCAACAAATTGTGTGTCTTTCTTCATTATAGTTATTTTGAATACCTAAAATTATGTAACTATTGGAAAAGTTCCGTATTGGAAATGCATTGCAAATTTTGCTTCTTAGTCATATTTTTTTACCCTATCCATAATAAAAGAAATCGTGTCTTTTCAATGAAATTAATACTAGTTTTTGCTGGAAACCCAAAGGGGTGCCTTTATTTTCTTCTCTTAATTTCATAGGAACACCTTGTTGATTCCCATAAAGGCTAAATTACCTTCTTGATTCTTATAAGGGTTAAATTAAATTATTCCGCGTTTTCAATTTCAAATGCAATTTCATTTAAAAAGATTTTAATTAGTAATTTTTTTGGGTATGTGGATTTCACTAGATTGGGGAATTCTACCACTTCTATCAAATCATGGTGTCACATGGGATCCTTTTAATAAGTGTGGATTTGTGATTTTGTATAGGCTTTGTGATGGACGACACACTTGACACTTTGTTTTTGGTGCGACATTTTTAAATAGCCAAATTGAAAATATTTTAATTGTATGAGATTGTTATGAGATGAATGTGATTGTGGATCAATTTTAATTGTGTTTAGATTAATTTAATTTAATCAAAATGTTAAACATTACATTATAATATTTCTTTTATACTCAACTAAAAAATAAATTAATTAAATAAAAAATTAATGTAATGTGAACATTTTAACTTTATCAAAATAAAATAAAAAATAAAAAATAAAAATGACCTTCAAAATAAAAAATAAAAATAAAAATAAATAATCTTATATAAATAAAAATTATCTATGTTATTAACTTACGGTATTCATGTGGAATATAGTCTATTTAAAAGGGAAATTAAATTAGCCTAGATTCATTTTAATTCTGGATCTACTAAGTGTCGAGAGAGATCAAAACTATTTTCACTCTAAAATAGGTTTACATATCAAGAGATATGATTCCTCTTAGTGGTTGGTAGATCTGTTGGAGATCATGCACAACAAAACAATGAAAAACGCAGCAAATAATCATGCACAAGAAGACACAGTGATTTTACCGTGGTTCACCCAAACCTCCTGGGCTACGTCCACACAACAGGGCATTGGCAATCTTATTAATTCAAACAGGAGATTACATAATTCACACACCCACACACACTCCAAAACAAACGTATGGATACTCGTTATATAGCAGAGAATATAACAAATTTCATAAATCCTCTCAACTTAAATTTAGGATGCATTAACTCCCTCCCAACAACCGGGAGCTAATCTAGGAACTAATTCCTAATTTTTGTCACCTAATGAGATTTTTTGCCTATTTTACTCAAAACGAAAAAATCTCAACAATCTCCACCCTCGACAAAAATTAGCCCCGATGCCCCGTTCTTTATTATTTTATATTTTTCGCAAGCCAAGAGAAGCCAAACACCAACGCAGCTTTTCTCCAACAAAATTGGTTTCGTGAACATGTACCGTACAGCTTTTCCTTTGTATGCACCTTTTCAAGAGAGACTCTCTCAAGAATAACTGTCTTACAAAATGGTACTTAATTGGAATATGCTTTGATTTACTATGATAGGCCGGATTCTTAGCCAAATGTATTTCACTTTGACTATCACATAGTAACCCGATGTTGTCCCCGTAACCTACCAAACTCACCAAGCAAACCTTTCAACCAAACCGCCTCTTTGCAAGCATGAGAAGCAAAGCAATGTATTCGCTTCGCAAGAGTGGATAAAGCAACAATGTTCTCAGTAGCTTTGACATCCAAATCGATAGCTCCACCTCGCAAGAGTAAAGACGTACTCCCGAAGTTGACCTTCTCTTATCCAAATCACCCGCAAAATCGTAATCAACATATCCACAAACATATTCATCGCTCCCTCGTTATAAGTGATACAATAATCACTTGTGCCTCTCGTATATCGAAGCACCCATTTCACTCGCCGACCAATGTTCTTTACCCGGATTTTCCATGTACCCGTCGACAACCCCAACCGCATGTGAAATATCTCGGTCGAGTACAAACCATCGCATACATCAAACATCCTACTACATTAGCATATGGAATTCGAGACATATAATCCTTTTTCTTCATTTGTATTAGGACATAAACCGAAGAAAGCTTTAAAATGGGAAGCTAAAGGACCGACACGAGCTTCACATTATTCATACCAAACCTCAAAGTATCTTCTCAACATACTTCGTTGTGATAGCCACAACTTACCATTGCTCCCTGCCTCTCGAAAATCTCCATGCCCAAAATCATGCCTTGCCGCTCCTAGATCTTTCATATCGAATGTCCTTGCCATCCGAGTCTTCAACTCGTTGATTTCATCAATGCTTTTGCTTGCTAAAAGCATATCGTCAACATAAAACACTAAGATAATGAACATGCCATTTTTCAATTGCTTGAAATACACACACAATGATCATATTCACTTCTAACATATTTTTCGACTCAACATGAAAGAATCAAACTTCTTATACCACTGCCGAGGCGACCGCTTTCTGTGCCATATAATGACTTCTTGAGCCTCGCACAAATTTCTCATTGCGATGCTGAACAAACCCTTCCTAAGTTGTTCCATATAAATTTCCTCATCTAGATCTCCATGTAGAAAAGAGCCTTAACATCTAGTTGTCGCAACTCTAAATCAAACAAAGCAACTAAAGCTAACACAATTCGAATTGAAACTATTTTAACAACCGGTGAAAAATCTCATGAAAGTCTATGCCTCGTTTTTTGAGAAAACCCTTTTGCAACCAACCGCGCTTGTACCCGTCCTCCGTATCATTCACACCCCGTTTCGACTTTGTAAAACCCATTTACACCCCTACGCTTTTCCCTGCTCTTCTGAAGCTCAAATCCGTATCCCATGTGCCGTTCTTACTCAAGGCCATCATTTCGTCCCTTCATGGCTGCTTTCCACTTGTCACTATTCGAACCTTTCTATTGCTTCCCGATAGCATGCAGAGGTTCATTGTCATTAGCAAGTAAATGCAACTCGAAGTAACATAATCATCATACCTTCTCAGTGGCCGTTTGATTCTTTAGTCGACCTCCTTAAGGATGTTTCGGCTGACTACCATCCGTAGGAACTTCTATGCCGATCGCGATTCGAGACTGCTTTCATGATCTAAACTCGAACCCCGTTCATGTTCTCGATTCCAAAACCCGTTCATGACTAGTATCTCGAACTATGGTCATCATGACTATCATTAGAAGTGCCGTCAAACCGAATGTGCCGAAAATCAAATAAATCATCCCGTTTCAATCTACTATCTACATCTAACCGTACAAGAGAGGATTCATCAAATCTTTACATCTCTCGTTGATGATGATTTTGTGGTAGTAGGATCCCACAATCTATATCCCTTTGTTCCAACACCATACCCAACAAAGATATACCTTTTAGACTTTGATCTAACTTAGTTCGCCGATGTTTAGGCACTAGAGCATATGCATCACAACCAAACACTCGAGTTTAGAATAATCACAAGGGTGTCCTTTCCATACCTCTTGTGGAATTTTGCAGCCTATCGCCGTCGATGGAGGATCGCTTTATCACATAACAAGTTGTTGCCACTGCTTCGTCCACAACTCCTTCTGTAACCCTGCGTTACTCCAAAGATACTCCTTCGCTCTCTCTAGAAGAGTCCGGTTCATGCGTTCAGCCAACTCCATTTTGCCGAGGAGTATAAACCGTGGTCTTATGTCTCTCGATCCCTCGCATCCTTGCAATAGCCGTCAAACTCCTTGGAAGTAAACTCACCACCATTGTCAGCTTCTAAACATTTTATTGCTCTACCTAGGTACGTTTTCTACCAATGCTCTAAACTCGCTTGAAAACCGAAAAAACATCGACTTCCTTTTCAACATGTAGACCCACACCTTCCTAGAAAAAGTCATCAATAAATGATACAAAAATACGACGAACCACCATATGACGTTGTAGGAGCTGGACCCCAAACATCCGAATGAATATAATCAAGTATCCCTTTACTAGTATGTTTGCCTCGTTTTAAATTTTTGTTTACTTTGTTTTCCAAACAAGCAATTTTTACGAAAATCTAACTTTCCAGACCTTAGATTAGGAAGTAACTTGCGATCGCCCTAAAATTTTCAACCCTCTTTCACTCATATGCCCTAATATTTGATGCCATAAGTGAATGGAACTACTCGTCATGTTCGTATACAGTAGACACATGAACCGACCTCGTTTCTTCCTTCTAACTCGAAACGCATTTCCTACTTTCTTAGCTTTCATTACTAGTAAAATACCTTTATAGATTTTCATAACTCCACCTTGAATTAGCAGCTTTATATCCATTCGTGTCAAGTGCTCCTAGTGAAATTAGATTTTTTTCTTAAGTCTCGGAACATGTCTTACATCCGTTAACAATTTAGTTGTGCCATCAAACATTTGCAGCTTGTATACTTCCTATCCCAACAATATTAGATGTGACATCATTACCCATGTACACGACTCCATCATTAATCGATCTATACGTATTAAACCATTCTCTATGAATACACATGTGGTTTGATGCACCGGAATCTAACAACCAATGTTGATCATGATTTGACATATTAACGCACAACACTTCGTCGCTCATACCTGCAAACCGCATGCCGAACCTCGTATCTCTGTCGTATTTGCCTCCTTCTTCTCCCGTCGAAGAGTCTCCTTTCTTCTCTCGTTTGCCGTCTCTTCCAAAGCTAGCTTTTCTTCAAGTGCCCCGATTTGCCACAAAACCCAAAGACTTCACTTTGCTCTTCTTCCCTTTCGACTTTGAACGTGAATCGCCGCGCTACTGCAGCATCTTTCTATGAAAATCGACCTCTAGCCATCATTGCCTCCGATGTAGAGGTGTCGCATTCGATTTCTTCCTCGTCTCCTCGTACAACATGGCTCCAACCACATCGTCAAACTCAAGGACAACTCGCATTATCGAAGCTTATGGAAGTAACAAAGTGATCCCACGATTCGTGCAATGTACACAATAGAGTTATTGCCTTATCCTCCGAATCAAATTTTACATCTAGACTTTGTAATTGTACCAATAGAGTATTGAAAAAACATTCAGATGGTCATAGAATCGAGGTACCTTCCTTCATCCGCAACCGTATAGCCGCCGCTTCGTAGATAATCCGATTTGTCAAGGACTTCGTCATGTAGAGCTTCGAGCTTTATCCACAAGCTCGCGCTGGCGTCTTCTCCGACACAATGTTGAAAGTAACGTCATCCGCGTACATAACCGAATTGCGCTCGTAGCTCATCATCCAACTCATCCCATTCATCCTCCGTCATGGAAGAAGGCCTTTGCTCCTCCCCCATCAGCCGCTTTCGCCACGCCTTGTTGTACTGTGAGATCATGCATCTTTACCTTCCGTATCTCGAAGTTGTTTTTGCCATTGAACTTCTCAATTTCAAACTGGGCATTTTGAGTTTTCGCCATCTTGTTTCTAAAAAAACACAAGTAATCTTTAACCAATTTTCAAATAAAGAATGCCCTTTTAATTAAAAAAATGCCTTTTTAAAAAAAAATTTCCCTTGCCTTCCTTTAAGGTGCTTCTCAACTTCCTTTAAAAAATAAATCGATTTATAACCACTTCAAAATACCATATAAAAAATGGCAATTCAAAACATTATTTAAATGCCACCCTTATAATATAATCGATTTTATACCATATGCAAATGGTATTAAAACAAAATTACAAATCGATTTATATTAAATTACAAAACTCCACCCTATATGCCAACTCCTTTTAAATCAATTAAAACCTTATAATTGATTTAACACAAATCGAGTTTGTTTAAAACGTTTTTATATATATCGATTTATATCCGACCTTTTTTCTTTTTAAAAAATCGATTTATAATGTAACTTTTTTTCTAAAAAAAATCGATTTATACTGCACCTTTTTCCAAAATCGATTTATAAAAAAAACTTTAAAAAAAATGGCATACGTTTTTAATACTCGCAATAGTTTTCATTCAAACCTCCGTAGCAATGTTTGGTCAATGGCCTCTCATACGCAGGAAGAAGAATACGTTGTCCGCATAAATCCTTCCGATACCATTTGGATCGTGCGCAGCTTGGACAAGATCAAGACACTCAGGGCTCAAGGCTACCTCCAAAGAACGCACGTTGCACTCAGATCAACGACCTCTAAGCACGCAAAACTTCTTTGTCAGTTTTTCGGATTCAACTCGCATTCGTTTGATCTCTTCAACGTTTTGTAGGTGCTGCCTCCACGCTAACTCCTCTCGTAGCTCACTAACGCAGCTCCGGCTCCACGCAAAGACTCAATTCAAACACATCCAAAGACTCAACCTCCAACATGCTCCGATACCAATTGTTGGAGATCATGCACATCAAAACAATGAAAAATGCAAACGAAATAATCATGCACAAGAAGACACGCGTTGATTTTACCGTGGTTCACCCAACCTCCCCGGGGCTACGTCCACACAACAGGGCATTGGAAATCTTATTAATTCAAACAGAGATTACATAATTCACACACCCACACACACTCCAAAACAAACGTATGGATACCCGTTATATAGCAGAGAATCTAATGACTTTCATAAATCCTCTCAACTTAAATTTAGGATGCATTAACTCCCTCCCAACAAACCGGAGCTAATCTAGGAACTAATTCCTAATTTTTGTCACCTAATGAGATTTTTTGCCTATTTTACTCAAAACAGAAAAAATCTCAACAAGATCTTAGAGTTAAGATAGATCTAAACTAGTATTATACTTTGTATCTAATATGGTTAAGATGATTCATACTATAATATTGGGTCATATCTATATTTGTTTTATAACATAGTGAAACACTTACGAATGAAAATCGAAAATTGAAAATTAAAGAATTAAATCAAAGTTAAAATTTTATGTGTAGATTTTTGCAAATTAATTTTGTTTCGAGAATTAAAAGTTGTTGCGCATATTAGTGGAGGCATATTTAGCTCGAGTAAACAATTTTAACAATACTTTTTTAATTATTATTTATTTGGAATGATAGAAGTTGTGATTTGAGATAATGAAATAAGATAAAATTTATAGTAGTAATTTTTTTATAAAGTGATAATTTATATAATATAACATGTATTGTATTGTTGTGTTTATTTTTTATTATATATCGTAGGTTATATTGTTTTTTATTTTGGTTAAAGTTTTGATTTGTAATTAGTTTTGAATTTATTGAATAATTTTTATGAAATTTATTAAAGTTTAAAAAAATATTAGACTAAATATTTGAATATATATATATATATATATATATATATATATATTTCAAATATTTTAGTCTAATATTTTTTAAACAATAAATTTCATAAAATTATTCAATAAATTCAAAACTAATTTAAATTGTTTATTTTTAATTAGTTAATGACTATTTTTATGTGGTTTTAAATTGACACCAAATTGGTGTATGAGACCCCCTTGTTTGTGGGACAATGGACCCACCTCACGCAATGATTTGATTGTTAAGTCTACGAAGGTATACATACTCTACCTCCCTCTAGTTTTGAACCTTTGACCTCTTAGGAGGAAACACATGCTCTTAACCATTAGACCTGCTCATTTTACCATATAACAAAGATTCTTAATCACGGATATTTACTCTCATTTTACCATGGATATTACCTTGTAACTAGGCTTTGTTACAATACCATGACGAAATTACCATGACTTATCAATACCAGTTCCTCAAAAACCATAACTCATTTCAAAATGAAAATATTTTATAAATAATAATATTTTATAACATTTGTTATATCAATTTTTAATATTATATTAATTTAAAATTATATTAAGTATTATATATATATATATATAACATTCGAGTATTCTTATTTGTGATTTTCTGGAAAGTTTTCCGGTTTTTTATGATCTAATTTGTCTAGAATGTTTAGCAAGATTCATTGAAATCATGTTTGATAGGTGAACTCACTACAATCGAAGTGCCCTGGGTTTTGGAGGGTGTTGAATCCATACATGCGAGGTCAAAAAATTAGTTTAAACAACACAAATCAAGATTTGGCTACACATTTTTTCATAGAGATTATGGCCAAAAATTCGTTGGAAACTCCAAAGAAATCATGATTAAGGAATTTCCAATGGCACCTTATAAAGGTAGTTCTAGGCATAAACACTACATATTAAACTTGTTTTCACGAGAGATTCTGGCCAACCAAGTATGGAAGAGATGTTGTAATGTCCTATTATGTTATTGTTATGTTATCTAAACACTTTTACTCAATCAAATTACATAAAAATAAAAATAAATAAAACCATCCCTAGATCCATCTTAATTCTAGATACGCGAAAACTGAGAGAGATTAAATCCCTCTTTGTGGTTGGTGATCTAGAGTTAAAATGGATCTAAGCTTAATTTTTTTACAAAGTCGATTACTATATTATGTTCAAAAAAAGAGAAGGAAGTTTTCCTTGATGCATTAGATGGTGTTGAGGAAAAACAAGGAGGGATGTAACACAAAATTTTGTGCCTTCATTGTGTCGATTGTTCACACTATACCGCATTACCGATTCTAGATAGATTCTAACAAATTGCGAAAACGGAGAAAATTTAAAAGACATGAGCAATAGAGAAATAGGGTAGAGTTAGTCGATGCTATTGGTCGTCCTATTGATGCATCAGTGTTATCATCCGGACCGAAATTTCTTACATTATTTGAGGCGGGACTAGGAGCGAGCGTTTTTCCAACATATATTTCGGGATGCGGAAAATTCTTCCACATGAGTACATCGATCTATTGCTTCCGGGGATTTATTACGAAGGTAAGAAGCTCTTTCTTTGGCAAGAAGGCTATATCCACTTGATGTTTTCTTCCATGATCTTCGAAATTTGTCCTCTAATATGAGCCATTTATGATTATAGGTACGCACAATGAAAGTTGTTTTCGCTTCTCATGGTGTTACCACTAAACAATGCGGGGGCTCGCAAGTAAGGAGGATAGAGGCGAGGTAAATGACGAGAGGTAATATTTGTTGGAGGCTACGAATCGCATGGGGGTCTTTAGAGATGAGGGGCAGGGAACGCGTGGTGAGTTCACTCAGCCACTCAAGAGGGATAAGGGGTCAATGGTTGGGGCGGGGGCGGATGGAAGCATTCGCGAGAGGGAGAGATGGTGTGATAATGTGAAGAGGGGGCGTGAATAAATAGTGAAGGCGAGTTAGGAGAGGAGGGTCGTGGTTGGGAATACAAGAAGATAGGGTCGCGGGGGAGGGGTGTTTGTACGGTGATGGGGGGCTCTTGTTCATTTTAAACAAGATCTTGCGAGAGAATTAAACAAGAAAGAAATGATGGCGGGGAGAGAATCATGTTGGAGATGAAAAAGAGAGACACCATCTTGACCAAACAATTGACCGGTTGGTCTTCTGAGGCTTTATTGGCAAATTGTACGCCTTGTTATTTTCTTGGAGAATGTGGTCAAGGAGACTTCCTTCATATCTTTTATCATAATACGACATACGATGAGTACGAACGTGTTGGAGATTTGATTATCATTTGTCATCATACTTTTCATCATACTAATGACGATGGTAGAGTCTCCCTTAACGATAGTGTTAGATGGATTGAGACTCTTTATCATTTGGAGCCCTTTTAGCGAGCATAGGCCTCGGCTTTGTTGTTTGATAGTGCTGAGCCCTCATTCAAAGAAGGAAATAATATTGCCGCGCTCATCTTTTAAGAGTCCTCCTGCCCCTACAATGCCTAGGTTAGCCTTTGATTCTCCATCAAAGAAAAATACGGTCAGATTCATTCCTTCATCCATTCAATGAATTCTTTTTTCATTGAGCCTTATCTTCCATTGCTCTTTTTGAGTGATTTGCTTGATTGGAGTGTTGCTATATCTAGGATTGTGAAGAGCTCTCCCGAGAAATATTCCTTCTTCAATTTGAAGGTCGGTGAAATTGAAATATTTGTTGTTTTTTGGATAAAATTTACTCCTTGTGAGGCTCAAGTCTTGCTTTGGGGATTCTTGGGGAGGATTTTTTATCACGGAAGATCATCTTGTTTCTTTCCAGCCAGATAATCCATAGAAGAACATATGGTATGGTGTCCCAAACCCTCTTGGCAATGGTTTCGCTCTTTTTTCTCCGGAGTATATCCCTTTTTTCCAATTGATTATCAACTGCGAGATCGAATTGATAGTTGAGAGATTGAGTTTGGAGTAATTTGTGAGTTCAGAATATTCACTCGAGAATGTCTTAGATAGGGGCACCTCACAAAGAGATGAAGTGCGATCTGCGATTATCGTTTTTGACACGGTGGGCATACGGAGGGACATGAGATACCTCTTTTTTAAGTTATTAGAGGTCGATATTTTATCTTTAAGCAATATCCAAACGAACATTTTTATCTTAGGAAGGGCTTCGATTTCCAAATGAGCTTCCATATGGGCCATTGAGTGGGGAAAGCTGGTCTTCAGAAGAGTTCCATAAACCACTTTTATAAGTATGTCAAGCTAGAAGGATCCCACTGATAATAAATGTATTGATTGTCTTTAACATGAGGAGCTACTCCATGTAGTAATTCTTTCATCATATTTGCTAGTCTAGCCTCAAGATGTGGGGGAGGGATTGGGAAGACCCAACCATTCCATGAATTGGAGCGCTCATCCGACTTGGAGATCCGATCCATAGTATTAATATCTTGATTCTGAGAAAGTTTTGAATACGATGGATGCTACGATTGTCGGTGAGGGGGAATTTGTCCCATGATTTTATCCTACGATATGTTGATCTTTACTTCCTCCTTGAGGAGCGTAGAGATATTTATGTTGATGAAAGGAATGGATTTTTTTCCATAAAGTCCAAATTCTTGAACAAGGTCTAAATGGGATAGCCTGTTGAGGAGATTATGTCTAGCGATAATGAGATATTTGGTCTCGAACTTGCTTCCACCTTTAGTGTTGTCTAGTAGGGTGTATTGCCACAAATCTTTCCCCCAAAGGCATTGTTCGGAAGATTTGGAATGTGAATGCCTAGTCCACCATGCTCATAATTTTAGGTGATCTATCTCCATTTAATTAGATTGAATTTCTTCTTTTAATTTTTCCCTCCTTGCCATAAGAAGTGCCTTAAAACAACTTCTATTTTTTGATGAATGATAGAGGATAGAAGGTGCATGAAGCAAGGAGAAGTGATACAAAGGTAAGGCGGTGAGAACAAATTTTAAGAGGGACGATGTGATTTCAAAATTAAGCCGGGGAAGATAATAAGATCCCCATTGCTACACTTTCTTTTTTAAGTTTGTCAATGGTGATGTTCCAAACCTCAGCCTTTTAGAGGACCAGAACTAATTGGCATCCCAAGGTAACCAAGGTAGTTGAAATGGTCCTGCAAGTCTTGTAGGGGACTCCGAAATTTGGTATGCTATGCATGGTACTACTTGTGGAATTCCACCCATAGATGCAACTTTTATGATATTTTATCAGCCCTCTGGAGAAAAAAGCATAAAATTGCCAAGGACGGTTAGAATCTTGGCAATAATGCAAGAGTGGCTGCGCCCATCAAGAGGGTGTCATCAGCGAATTGAGAGTGATTCATGTTCTTAACAGCATTGCTTAATTTGATTCCGGTGATGAGACCAACCTTTGTGCTTATGATCTGGGAGCTCTAGCTAAAAGACTCTACCATGAGGATGAAGAGGAAAGGAGAAAGTGGGAAACCTTGCACAAGGAACCTGCGGATGATTCAAAATAATTTCCTTAGCCTTCCATTTACTAAGGGAGATTCAAGGGTTGGAGATGCATGCATTAATAAGAGATATGAAGTCATTTTCGAATCCCATAGTTTGAAGGACGAGAAAAGAGGAAGGAGTGCCTTACTCTATCAAAGGCATTTGCGAGGTTGAGTTTCAAGATAAAACCTTTGGAGTATTTTTATGCTAGAGTGGATGGCTTTTTCAACCAATAGGATAGAGTCAGAGAGATTTGTCTGCGAGAAATGAAGATCCCTTGATTTTCGGATATGAGGTTCGGGGTTAGGGAGGTGAGGCTTAAGAGGTTTAAGGCGAGTTGCGAGGATTTTGGTTATGATTTTATAAGAGGAATTGCAGAGGAGATGGGTCTAAATATGGAGAATGGGGGCGGTTCTCTTTGGGTATAAGGAGCAAGGAATGTGGAGTTGGTGAAGCCATCGATATTCTTCTTTCCTTTATTTGCACCTTGAATCATTTTAATAAGGTATTTTTTGATGACTTCCCAAAGGTTTGGAAGAAATTAATGGAGAAGCCATCTAGCCTAGAGACTTTTCTGGATGCGGGGACCAAATGGCTTTGAGAATTTCGGTTCCTAAATTTTTTTTGTGAGGGAGTTATTAATCTCTTCTATGATTAACTTGGGCATGTAATTGAGGAGATCAGAATAATCCTCTACGTTGTTGTTTCAAAGAGGATATTTTTATAGTGGTTGTAAGCATTAGCCTTGATACCTTCTTATCATTGTGAAATTCCGCTTCATCATCTGTAATGAAGTGAGATGTTATTCCTTGTCTTTCTTACCATGGCACATTTTATGGAAGAAGGAGGTATTTTGTCCACCGGCCTCAAGCCAAATATTTCTTGATTTAAGTCTCCATTTCTCCTCATAATTTTTGTTGGCTTTGTATAAATGCCAGTATAGGCGTTTCTCCTCATCCTCTTTTTTTTCTTGATTCACTCCATGAGTGTCAATGTCGATATGAAATTCTTCTTTTTTTGGTCGATTTCATTTCTAGCTTGTCTAGTTCTTGGCTTGAAGTTTATCCCGAGTCTTTAAGCACCATACGAAATTGCTTAAGTTTTTTTCCCGAGATATACATGGGGGATCCCTCAACGTGCTGCTGCCATGAGTGAAGCACAATCTATTTGAATTTCGGGTAATTGTTCCACGAGAGAAGTGTATACGAAAGGGAGAGATCATGGGGGAGGAAGTGATCTCCTAGGAGAGAGTAACGGGGGTAGTGGTCGAGAGCGGAGAAAAGTACTAGAGGCGACTACGAAAGAAATGAGAGATAAGAGGATATACAATAAAGTGGTCAAGCCACTCCATAATGTTCCCCGGTTCCAATTCTTCAATTTCTCCGGGTGAACTTTTGATTTTGGGAGTGATGTCAACCAGGTCGTGGCTTTGGATTATAGATTCAATGGTCTCTTGAGGGATCACAATCATTATTTGGAAGCTTCCCTCTTTTTGCATTGGCGTGCGGGATCAAGTTTAGGTCTCCTCCAATGATGACATATTTATTACTTTCACTATCTATATCTTCTTTCATGGTGCTCCAACGGAGAGTTCTTTATCCTTATAATGATTTGGCCCATATATGGTGTAAACTGCTACTTGTGATCATAATGTTTTTGTTCTCTTGAGTTCTTTGAAGGATTGACTTTGATCCGGTTTTGGGTTTTAACAACTCTGATACGATTCCAAGAATTTTGATTCCAAATGGTAGCTAATCCTCGAGAGGCACCCCTGAGTTAATACAGTACCCATGTAATTCTTCATTTTGTTTATAAAATTTTCCATATCTCTTTCTCCTTGCTTTGTTTCTTGAAGGAGAATGATATCGGGTTTTTATGATTGAAGGTCTCTTAGAGATGATTTTTGAGGGTGCCCTAGTCCCCTACAATTCCAGAGGGAGCTTTCATCATTTCGGGAATGCGGGGTTAAGTACTGTCCTCCTCTGATTCATCATGATTTTATTCTTTGTTGATTTTCCCTCCAATGTATCATTCAATAGGTGCTAGATTCCAAGGAAAATATCCTTATGGTCTGCTTCTTACCGAAGGATTTTGGTTGATCTCCTTCCATGTCCGGGATTTTATGGATCCCAATCTAACCCCATGTTCTTTTGATGCGTTCCTAGTGATAACACGGGTAGAATAAGGTTCAATGGAGGAGGGAGGGGCATTCTTTGGAAGGGATTCTGAGGCCCAAGAAGAGGGTGGAGGGGAAGAGGGGGATGAAAAGGGGTTTGTGGAGGCAAGATGATTGGGGGAGGGATTGGAAGGGATGGGGAGAAGGGTGAGGAGGAGGTGAGAGGATGTAGAGGTTGGATAAGGTGGAGCCAAGGGGAGAAATAGGCTAAGAGGGTTGGGCAAGAGGAATACTTGAGTTTCTAGGATTGGTCAATCTTCTGTTTTCTTTGTTTCCCATTGGGTTTCTAAGATTAGAGCTTTCAACATCAATAATTTTAGTGCATCTATTAGAAAAATGAGCGTATTTATGGCATACCTTACACTTGAAATGGATTTTTTCGTAGTCTATCTTGAATGTGCGTCCGATTTGTCCACCTTCGAAGCAGTCGCCTCACAGTGACACTTCCCTAGATCCGATTCTATCTTTGGTTTAATTATTAATAATTGATAATTATATTATTAATTTTATCTTGATGACTCTTTGATTAGTTCCCAAAAAAACCTAGCCAATGTTTGTATACACTATATTGCGTAATGGAGGGAGATATATTTTAAGTTTGCATTTTTTATGGGTAAATTATCTTTATGGCTCCTAATCCTCCTACGATTACTTCTAAGAAAAACCTAGCCAAGGTAGAAACACCAACATCGAGGCTCGTATACATTAGTTTAATTTCAATTCGAGATGATTGAAAATCGAATATTGACACAAGGAATAAACACTTGTATTTGCGACCATATAAGACTCTTGTCATTATACATATCTCGTCTCTGTGGTTTGAGAACAAACACACAGATCTCTGCCCGGCCATATAGACTACACATGGTGCGGTCTTTTTAAACACACACACACACACATGACTTGTCTCTCTAGTTTGAATAAACACTCGTCTCGACGGTTTGAGAATTATGTGGCATATTTATACATCTAATATGTTTCACAATGTATATATACTCGTATATGCGATATAATCACTTGTCTTTGTGGTTTGAATATAAACACTTGTCTCTATGGTTTGAGATAAGCGTGACATATACATCTTGGTACGAGTTAGGTTTGGTCTCCTCGAACATCTCAAGTGTATAATTCCTTAACTCCCTCTTCTTACTGGTATATATTTGTTAAAATATGATTTCTTCTCCCCATATTTTTAAACCTATCTCTAGTAGAGGGAAGCCAAGTAAAACTACCCTAGAGAGTATTTATGAATACATTGAATCTTTAGAACAACGGAGAGAATAAAGGGAAAACAACACGAAATAAGTGGCTACAGTAAGCACGGAGACATAAAGTTGAATTATTGATAATTCTTAGCAATACTTAAAAATCATTAGAAGATAAAATTACTACATTTGAGGCCAGAAATCCAAAGAATGAAAGATATGATGCAAGATTTAGAAGAAAAAAACAATCGATAGTCAGATGATGCCACCTTGAAAGACGATATTAAAGAATTAAAAGAAAAACTAGATAATAATTCATCCCTAAGTAGCACAACAAATCAATTAGATATAAAAATAATAAAAGAGGAAATGAAAAAACTAATTGAACTAGATCATGAATGACACAAAAGAGCCCTGAACCTTATAATTGTTGGTATAAAAGAGAAAAAATATGAGGACACATTGGAAATAGTAAAAGAACAACTAAAAACACACTCACAAATACAAACAACTTATCTAACAGAAGCATAAAGGGTTGGAAATATTCTTGAACATAAGCATATAATAATTTGTGTTAAGGTGAGTTGCAATGACCAAAAATTAGATATACTTAGTAAATATCCAAGTATAAGAGGTTCATGAATCTTTATAAATAAATATCGTATTCCAGAAGATGAAGTTGAACTAAGGAAATTGGTCCAAAAGGTAAAGGATGAAAGAAAGGATGGAAAAATGAGAAATCATTAGAAATAAGAAAGCTATTATTAGAGATAGAGTCCAAAATAAAAATCATAAATAGGAATTAGGAACACTTTGAATCCTCTTATGGAACTGTCATGGTTTTCCATGGTGTAAAGGTCCTATGTTAAGTTTGATCCCAAGTGATATTGATCTTATTATCTTAGTTGAAAAATGGGAACATGATGAATCTAGGGTCCCGTACATCGATGGATTCATTCTTTGGTCTACTTGGAACAGGGAATCCTCTGACGGAGGCGTTGGTGGTATAACGTGTTATATAAAAAATAACATTTCTTCCCACATTTGGCTTCATAATATTTACCCCCTAAATCAATATGTTTGGATCGAAGTCTCTGACTCCAACACCAATAATATTTTTCTTTCAATTTTTTATTTTTATCCTATTAACTCTAACTCTTATAAGATGAATAACCTGGATAAAAATTTTCCCTTCGCTACATTAGAATAGGATATCCACAATCTAAGGAATGGATGCAACATCATTTTTCTTGGAGACTTCAATGCTCAAACTACTACTAACCAAACCACCCTATTAAGTAATAACCCTAACCCTAACCCCTTATGGATTGACGAGGATTATGACTTAGCCAATGAATTCAAAAGAAATTCTGAAGACACTAAGAACCTTTTTGGTATTGAGCTAATCAAGCTTTGCATTTCCCAAAAATTGATTATTTTTAATGGAATTAATAAATGGAATACCTATGGTCAAATGGAATGTATTCATGGGTGTGATAGTAGTGTTGTGGACTATGTGTTATCTGATATCTAGGTTCTTAACCGTATTATTAATTTTGACCTCATAAAATACCATGAGCCTGAATCTGACCACAAACCTCTATCATTAACCCTTAACCTTGATATGTACCCCACCCGCATGCAAAATAATGGTAAGCACCAAGGACACATTCTCTTTTACAATAAAAAAATGGATCTCTTCTTAAAAGATTTACTAAAGGGATTTAGATTTCCTAATGTATAATGATAATATTGACTCACATCTACCAAAATTTTTACTACTATCCTTTCAACTACCATTAAAAAATTCTCTACTAAGGTATCGTACAAAAAGAACACTAGAACTTCCAACCCATGGTATGATAATGATTTTAAGTCCGCCAAAAAAGTGATTAGAGATGCTCCTAACGAAACTATTAAGTGTGAAAAAATAAATGTGTACAAATATCTTATCAAAAATAAGAAAAGGTACTATATAAATAAGAGACAAGACCATCTTCTTAACCTCTCTAAAGTTGAGCCTAGAAACTTTTGGAGGAATACTCTTGCCTGTAAATTGAAAGATAATAATTCAACACCTTAAAGGAATGGGATATTTATATTAAGAAACTTTATGACTCCCCAGACACCTTAGGAAACATCATAAACACTCTTAAAGAGGAAGATACATTTTCCTTGGAAGATACAGAGTTCAATATTAAGAAGCTTGCTAATGGGAAAGATAGGGATATTGAATGTTGCCAAGTTGAGATTCTCAAAATGGGAAGTTCCATCCTCATCTTGCATCTAGATAAATGTTGGGTATGTGTTATATTTTTTCCACGATTAGCCCCATGTGTTGTACGCTGTGTCGGGTGCAGTAGGGGGGGGGGGGGGGTGGCAGCCCCCCCTGTCAGGGTCTGCGGCAGCGCCCCGAGAAAAATAAAATTCGATGGGTGGAACCACCCATGGTTTTGTGCATGGGTTTGCACATGGTTTTGGGGGACGATGGTTTTTGGCCCCTGGTATTTTTTAGATCTGGTCAAGGGAACTACGGTTATGTTCTAATCCAGGGTTAATGGATTAGGGTTTATGTATGCTTTGACATGTATATATATGTGTTGTAACACTGAAAGGAATATAATGAAAAATGAAGCTGGTTGTCCCGATTTGGGATCCAGGGGAAATATCTGTGTATATATTTTTTATGTTTTATGCTCCCGCTATTGTTTATTTTCTGTTTTTTAAGATTCCTTTGTAGATAATTTTTGTATAGGGTTAAAACCTACAATAAACTCCTCAACTTGGAAGTAAAACATGACTTCCATAAGATATGAACACAAAGCCTTATTGTACCTATCGTTAAAAGTGGGGATAAAAATGTGCCCTCTAACTATAGGATTGTCATGATTAGCCACATTTTAGCCAAATTGTATGGGCTCATTTTGGAAAAGAAGATTAGCACCTAGCTTGAAATCAATAGTAAAAGAGCCAAAGGGAAATTTGGTTTTAAAAGGAATCACTCAACTATTGACCACCTTGTCACTCTTAGGACCATTGTCAAGGAATGTTGTAACAATAAAACTTATCTCTTTTGTTGTTACCATGTCAGGCCAGGAGGTAACTCCATAAAATAACTCATATACAAACATTCCCATACCACTAGTTCTCCTTCTCTCAACTCCGCTCCATCTCTCCCGACTCTGTTACACAGTTTCCCAACTTCGTATACAACATAATTCTATTACCTCTATCCATGTAGCATCGTTCACACCAGAGGCCAACTATACTGCGACATTGTTCATCTCCGAGTTGCTCTTTAAAACCCTAATTCTCTCTGCTCGGTGCTCAGGCCCAGGTGAGGGTAGTGTGCAATGGGAGGTGCCACTGCGGTGGTAGAATATTTGCAGTCAGGCGACGAGGGTGGAAGGTACTGCAATTTCATAGTGGGTTGAAGCACTTCTTGCAAAAGCAAATCCTGGGCGCTGGAGAGAAAAGTTCACATTAGGTACTTTACACCATTGAGATTCTAGCCATTGATTATTCATTGTTACAACAGAATTTTCATTGGTAGAAAAATAAATAGTTGCAAAGAAAGTCTCCAAGTAATACATTTCCTAAAATCTCACAATACTTAACAACATTACATTAATTAATTTTCTATCTCCTAATGCGATGAGGTAAAGGTTTGATGCCTCCATTTCCAGCGTTGTTGTCTTTATAGATAAAATAGAGTTGTTGTCTGTGTAAAATGGTTCTTTTTGGAGGAGAGAAATGATTAGCATTGTATACTTTAAATGGTTAATGCACATGGGTTGTTTGCTACACGTTTACAAAATATTTTGCAGTAACATTGTATTGTTAGAGGGTGTTGTTTCTTCTCTACAAGTTCATAGTGGTGATCATTTTTTGACTATGAAGAAAAATATGGATAAAATTAACTCTTTATTAGAGTTATTGAGAACTCTAATCATGTCTATAGTTGAAAGTACAATGAAGATCAACAAAGACTCTCTCTCTGAAATTTAGACCTATCTCCCATATGCACAAGACAAAATAGAGTTTTTGCAACTTGAATCTCAATTACAACAAGATGAACTTCAACATATTTGTCATTCTAAATTGTTCAAGGTTGAAACAAACATCCATCAATTTCCAGTAAGTGAGGTTGAGGTTGGTTCACTTTCAATTCCCATTTCAAGAGCATATTTTTATGTAGATGCAGAAGCTCGAGTTCCACCTCCCAAGCCCATCATCAAACCTTGGGAAGAGATTTTCCATAACAAGAACATAACAGGTCTTGGATATGACAAGGAGGTGTCCTTTCATATTATAGACTATTACAAGCCCATCTAGTTTCAGAGTGTTGGATCTCTTCATAACATTGCATCTTCAGATGTTCCAAATTTTTCTCCTCTTCCACAATAGCAGCAACAAAATGTTAAATGCCAACACTGTGATCAAGTTGGCCATATGAAAGATCGCTGTTTTGATCTTCACCCATGCAAGCACTGTGGTCAGCACACTCATTCTTCACACATATGATTCATGAACAAGCCTCTTGCAAGAACAAATATTCATCTTGGATGGATCGCTTCTTGGCAATCGGCAACAACAACCAAGAAGATATTTAATTCATATGTCAAAATATATTCTAGAATATTAAAATGCCTTACAGTTGAACTTTTTCCATCATCTCACCTTGTATCTGACAGGGGGTAAAATGATGGTCATCTACAGGCTTAAAAGCCACATCAAGTGAGTGTGAGCCATAACCTGCCATTCCATATTCAGAGTTAGAGCCAGAGACACTGAAGTTCAAGTGAGCCTGATCCTCAACCTATCATTCCATATTCATTGTTGTAGCCAAAGACACAGATGCCTATGATAATTCCTTTGGTTGGTGGTCAGCCTTAAACCATCTATGCGAGGTTGAGATTCTCCCTCTTCAAAGAATTGGGGACACTTCCTCTAGCATAAGACTTCAGCTTCTTGCCAGTTTTGGAAGAGTTCTAGGAAATGCATCAAGCATTCCAGAGTTGTTGGTCATCAAACATCATAGGTTGTAGACCTCCCTTCTTCCAATTTGAAGGTATCCCTCTTAAAAAAATTAGGAGCACTTCCTCTAAAAAAATATCTCAACTTCTTTCCATATTTGGAAGAGTTTTGAGAACTGCACTAAGCATTCTAGTGTTGGTGGTCATCCTTAAACCACCTCCTTATGCCAACATTTCAGAGAGCACATTCAGCCTAGTGCTGGAATTTTGTATTACAACTCTCTTCTTGGACTCACACACACCCCTTCAGATTAAGGGGGGGAATATTGGACACCTAATCCTTCTATGGTTAGTGTGGAAGCTCAAGAGACTTAGGGATTCCAAGAGACCTTGGAATGTGAATCCAACGGTCACCCCTAATGTATGATAAATATTTACCATTGTTAATAATATTGAAACGCACACTTATCTTTCTTATGTTGTTTATTCCTGCCTATTCTATGTTGAAATTCAACAAGAAAATGCAACACACAAACTAGTGTGGGATCAGAGGTCCTAGTGATACATTAGTGTGTAAGCCAATTTATTAAATAAATTGGAAATGTGTCTAATTTAATTTTCCCTTAATCAAATTGGACAATAAATTGTAATCATATCTCATAATCACTTGTAATAGTTAACTGAGTGTGATATACTCAGTTAGCTCATGAATTTCGAGTTGAGGGTGGTTGGTGAGGCATGCAGAGTGATTCTATTTGTTTTAGAGTCCAAGTTGTAGTTAGTGTATTAGTTTAATGCATGAGAAATCATTTAACTCAATTTATGTGAGTTAAAGTCAGTCTAACTAGTTGTAACTGAGTGTTGCACTAGTGAGAGGTCAAGTGAATTAAATCAGATTTAATTCACATGTAGTGATATGTCAAGTGACTGATGATTTACTATTAGTAATTACAAGCATGTCAGTTCTGATGAAGACCCAGTTGAGACAAAGGTTAAAGGGATGTTAACTATCAGTTGTATTATTAGAAAACTGGCCAGATGCAGTTAACATACCATAGGATTTCCCATGATGTTTGTGTAGTCAAGGAAGGATGGAATTCCTAAAGAATAGGGGTTACATTTCACATGAATTGCGCAACAAAGGTAGGTTGAGCAGAGGTAGGAAATTGGCTAAGTGTTGGTCGATTTTCTGGATCAGTGTGAGACGGTTATTGGAGCGCAACAGACTCTTGTGAGAAGAGTGCATTGTAATTGTTTCATAATTCTTTGGTCGAATATAAAATAGAAGATAGAGGGGTTTTGAGCAGCAAGATTTCCCCAAGAAAAATATATGTGTCGTGGATTTATTTTCTTCTTTCTTTTACTTGGCATGATTGTGCGATCATTTTTAATTTCCGCAAATTAATTGTTAGAATGATTCAGTATCTTGCTTTAGAAAATTGCATGATCAGATTGAATTCATTGGTATACATACTATTTGTATAATTTCTAAATGGTATCAGAGTGCAGGAAATCACTATAGTGGAGAAGAAATTGAGTTTGTGTTGAATAACATTCGAATTTGCAAAAAATATTCTTTGGTGTGATAGGCGGATCAAGATGGGTTTCAATGGTTTAATATTGGAATATGCAATCGAGGGAAATTCTAATTATATTGCATGGAAAGATAGAATGGAGGCAGTTCTAGAGGATAACAGGTTGAAATAATTCATTGATAATTACATTCCCAAGCCCGCAGCAGCAAACATCGCTCTTCTTGATGCTTGGAAAAATAATGTTGCAAAGATGAGGAGGATTTTATTAGAGGGAGTTCAATATCACATTGTCTCGAGTCTCCATGGCAAAGCGACTCCATATGCAATGTGGAAGGCTTTGACAGATCTGTTTCAGAGCAGCAGTGACCACAAAAAATTGGCACTGAAGGACAAGCTCAAGAAAATCAAAATGGAGAAAGGCGACACTATTCTGAAATATTTGATGAAGTTCATCCAATGTCGAGATGAGCTTGGAAGTGTCAGAATTACTGTAGTGGATGATGACTTGGTGAACTTAGCACTTCTAGGCCTTACCAAGAGCTGGCATAGTTATCAGGACTCTATCAATGGGAGGGTGAATCTACCAGATCAGGAGTGACTTTGGTCAGATTTGGTACAATAAGAATTCAGGTGGAATACCAGGGATGGATCCGCATCGAAGACAGATGATGAGGAAAATTGCACCTTGGCTGGTAAAGAAAATAAGGGGAAGGGAAAGAAATCCTATTCCAAATCTGAGAGCGACAAAGAAGGCAAGAAGTGTGACATGTCCAGAGTGAAATGTTTTCACTGTCACTAGCATGGACATTATGCCACTAATTTTCCACAAAAGAATAAGAACAATAAGAAGGATTCAAGATCTGCAGCGGGTGAGGGTTTGGCTTCACAATTTGAGTTGGACTTCTCACTCATTGCATGCATGGTGTCTAGTGTGATGGGATCAGTGTGGTACTTGGATAGTGGTGCATCTTTCCACATGAAAGGAGACAAAGAAATTTTTAGTAGCTTGGAGGAGAAGGATCTCCATATACATATCGAAATGGGTTATGACAGGAGGTATAACACTACCGGGATTGTTACAGTTACTTTCCAGAGACATTTAGGCAAACCTTTCTTATTAAAATATGTCATGCACGTACGAGGCTTGAAAAATAATTTAGTTTTAGTTGCTATGTTGGAGGATAGAGGATATGATGTGGTTTTCAGTGAGGGGAAAGCATTCCTTCATCACGAAGCCATAAGACAAGTTAATAAGATTAGGGTTCATGTAAATAATCTCTACAAACTTGATGTTGATGGCTGTGCAAAATTTATGGGTAAAATAGACAGAGTGATGAGCCAGGATGAGGGTGAATTATGGCACAGGAGATTGGAACATCTACACCACGATGCTTTGAAGGTCATGCAACAGATTTCTACAAGGCTTCCAAAGGGTACTCTTGCGCAAATAGACACATGCAAGGGATGTACCATTGGGAAGTATACAAAGGCCAATTTTCATGAGAAGGAGACTCGAGCAGTGGAAATCCTTGAGAGAGTTCACTTAGATGTGTGTGGACCATCCTCTACAGCTTCTACAACAAAACAAAGGTATTATGTGATTTTTGTTGATGTTTTTTTCTAGAAATTGTTGGATCTACTTCATGTGCAGAAGAAAGATTAGACGTTCTCAAAATTTTGTGAGTTCAAAGCACTGGTTGAGAAAGACAAGGGGAAACATGTGAAGTCTCTTAGGAGTGAGAATGGTGGTGAGTACATCTCCAATGAATTCAAGAAATTCTATAGAAAAGAAGGAATTCAGAAAGAGTTTATTGTGCCTCATAACTGACAACAGAATGGGGTCACAGAAAGAAAGAATATAACAATTGTGGGTGTGGCATGAGCGATGTTGCATGATCAAGGCATACCATTGCATCTATGGGCAGAGGTAGGCAACACAATGATATTTTTGCAAAACTGTAGTCCTCATCGGATACTTGGCATGAGTACACCAGAGGAGGCTTTTTCTGGTAAGAAACCCGATGTTTCATATTTTAAATTTTTTAGCTCATCCGTCTATTGCCACGTGAACTAATAACTGAGATTGGAATATTTGTGGGGTACACTGATAATCCCCACAACTATCGGGTGTATTTTCCAAACAACATGATGACTATTGTGAGACGAGATATAAAATTTGATGAGGAGAAAGCCATGAAATTGTCCCTTGAGAGGGAGCTGATTTGCATGCAGATGAGGAACCTCGGTTCTAAAGGATGAACCTCAAGATGTGGAGCAGCCACATGCAGAGGATCAGGGAGTGGAAGAAAACACTCATGCAGAGCCATCCACCAGACATGGTAGAAGGCGCACCACATCAGCTGATAGATTGAGACTTGATGCGGCAGAACATGTAGGAGCACCTACATCACGGTGCAGACAGAGACAGTCTCCAGATAGTTTTACTGGATACATGGCTCTTATGTGCAAGTGTATTTTGATAGAACCATACTCTTTTGAGGAAGAAGTGCAGAAACCAAATTGGGTTGACGCCATGGTTGAGGAGTATGACTCCATCGCCAAGAACAGTGCATGGGAATTTGTCCCAAGACCAATCAGAAAATCAGTGGTTCAATTTAGATGGATCTATAAGGTGAAGCAAGCAATGATGGGAGTGTGGAGAAGCACAAGGCCAGATTTGTAGCCCAATACCCTCATGTTTAGGAGATTGACTATGAGGAGACTTTTGCACCGGTTGCGAGGTACTCATCGATTAGATATATCCTTGCACTCTCAGCGCAGATGGGGTGGAAGATACATCAGATGGATGTGAAGATTTCATTTCTCAATGGAGTTATTGAGGAAGTAGTGTACATTGAGCAGCCAGAAGGTTTTGAGACCTTTGACAGTGAGTTGCATGTGTGCAGACTCAAGAGAGAATTGTATGGGTTGAAGCAAGCACCTCGTGCTTGGTACACCAGTATTGTGTAGAAATTTTAATACAAATTATGTATTGCTTGGATTCTCTTTATCTAAAAATTATACGCCACTGTGAAATATAGAATCCTTCTACTAAAATCTTTGCGGGAAATTTAATCGCCAATTGCAAACACATGAAGAAAGTTTAATCACACATAACAAAGATGTTTTTACCGAGAAAGCATAAAGCTAAAAACCCCACTATCATATATTATATATATATCATGGATCATGAAAAAATCTCATACAAAACTCTAATCCAAGAGCTCTCAATACAATATACAATAATCTCACATTTTAATACAAAAATTGGCAAATACATGCGCCAATTTACTGCCTCCTGTCAGCCTCCCTCCAGTATGCAATCCCTATTGATCACAATCCCTAAATGAATGATATACTGACTTTCTTTGACTGCGCAATCCTCATTGGCATCTCCAATGTGTGTGTGGTTGCATGAGTGAACCCACTAATGTCACAATAGACAATCAAATTGTCCCTTTCACCTATCTCTCAATTGGGTCTCCACTAGATCTGACATACATGTAGTTAAAAATAGTAAATATTCAGTTGCATGTGAGATCACTCCATGTGAATTGATTTAATATTTAATTCACTGATCTCTCACTAATGTATCTTTAGTTACAACTAGTTACAACTAGCACAACTGAGTGTAACTCACTTAATTGAGTTAAACTACTTTACAATTCACATAACTACACATCCAACTCTGTTACAACTTCGAATCACTCAGTTACAACTAATTCCAATTGCATGTCCCACCAACCAACCTTAGAACTCGAAATTCCTTCAGCTAACTGGTTTTCCACTTCAGTTAACTGAAATCAAGTGCTTCAAGAGAATATATTAATATTTATTGTCCAATTATTATTAAGAGATAATAATAATCGACGTGCATTCTATTTTTAGACATGCAATCTATAAATAGAATTCACACATGCATATAAAAATAGAATCTCATCTATAAACAGAATTTTCTCAACCATCTATAAATAGTCTCCCGCTATAAATAGAATTTTCTCAACATTCTAAAAATAGACATACACCTAGAAATAGTGTGCGAGCCCCACCTAGTGTAGGTGATTAATTTTCACTAGGATCATCATCTTGTTGATCCTCAACACTCCCTCTCAACAAGAAAGGGATTATCCTTCACCATGATCCTGTCTCTATGGTATTTAAATTTTCTCTTGGTGAGTGCCTTCGTCAGAATGTCTGCATCCTGATCTTCCATAGGAATGTACTGAAGCAACATGATCTTCTGCTACACACAATCTCTGATATGATGATACCAGATATCTATATGCTTATATCTATCATGAAACACAGGATTAATCGAGAGTTTAATGCAACTCTGATTATCACAATGAATTAATGTAGGATCTAAATGAGAACCAAACAAACCAACCAGGATCTTTCTCATCCAGATAGCCTCACATGTAGCTTGACTTGCTGCCATGTATTCCACTTCCGCTGAAATGAGTGCCAGGGATATCTGTTCCTGCTATACCAAGAAACAACTATAGATCTGATACTGAAGACCCCTCTTGATGTGCTCTTTCTGTCCGTTGGGCTGCCTGCCCAATCTACATCCGTGAAGCCATGCAACTTCACCTCATCCATCTGTCTGTACTGTTAGGGTCCTATAAATATAGGATTCATAATTTTGAATTGAATTTTGATAGTCTTGTAAAATATCTACATACCTTACTTTTTGCAAGTTGTTTTCTCATATTTTGAAAAAATAAAAAAATCAAAAAATCAAAAAGAGGGTAAAAAGTCCTAAAAGAAAGATCAAAGGACTTAAAAAGATAGACCCCAAAAGAAAAAATATGAAATTGTGCAAGTCCAAATGCCACTACTTTTTACTTTTTGCAAATGATTATGGCAGAGTGTCAATAAATGCCATAATCCATGATGAGTTAAACTGTTTAAACTTGACTTGTCATGTTTTCAATTTCCATGTTTTAGATAGTGAATAAAGATTGGTCAGAAAATTTAATCCTGACTAATTAGTAGATAGGTAGAGAATAATGAGGAGCTCATCAGTTTAATCTGAGCCCTCGGATGAAATAAGGTAGAATTAGATAGTTTTATGCTTTCAAAAGAATAAAATGTTTCAAGGTAGCAAGCTTAAATTCACCTACCAAAAGGAAGAAAAAATGTTAGAATAATGTTGGGTAGGTAGAAGGAAGTGGGAAAAATCATGTAATATTCATCACCAGGAAAAAATACTAATTTCCCTTTCCCTGTAAAGTATTCAGTATTCCATACTACTAGCAAAAAAGGCTCAGAGAATTTCTCCGACTTTTGTTGGGACTAGACCCAAGGCTCGATGACTGGATAGTAGAAAATGTTGAATTCTTATGATAAAACCCCCTTTACCATTATTTATCCCTCATTCATACATTTAATTCATCTTCACAAGTAAAGAGTCCTTCTTACTTAATGAAACCTAAAATCCCATTTAATTAACTTCCTTCATTCATAAAGAATATAAAAAACCTCAAAAAACACTCTATCCTAAGTAAATTGGTGAAATGATGAAATAATAAGCTTCGCTTTTATTTTATTCACTCTACTTGGTCATTTAGTGTATTTTTGTGTATTCCATCTACCCTTGTCATATTAAATTTTAACTTATGCTATTAATTCCCTAAAAATACCTTATCCTATCTATATAATTCCCTTTATCTAAAATACCCCCTAAAACCCACTATTATAAAGATTTTAGACCAAAGATATTATCCACATGCTAAATTAAAAACCCAAATAATGCTGCCTTTGGTCTAAAACTAACCTTAATGTTAGGAATTTACCGCAGGAATAATAACAATTTTACTGAGAGAAATAAACATAAAGAACCCAGCAACAAATCATAAACATAAACACAATGTTTAACCGGGAAAACCCCAAATCCGGGGAAAAACCCAACCAATGAAATTTCATTAAACATTGGCCAAAACCCTGGCCAATCCGGCAAAGTGAACCTTCACCTCTCACCTCCAGGCCTACATTACAATTAAGTCTTCCCAGCCTTTTTTATAGGCTCCATTACATGCAATACCATGGGCCAAAACCATGGGTGCACAAAACCATGTGCCCCAAAACCACTACTATTTACCCTAGTCAACTTTGACTCTATCCTGAGTCAAGTTTACCTAACACTTAATTAAACACCCCGCCCCCATGGTTATTAGACCCTTCAATAGTCTAAAAACTATATAATAAAATAAATAATGAAAATGAAGACTTTCCAAGCACATCTTATGTATTTTGCAATAGAATACATTTACCCCGCTCATAGCATTTTAGCCTAAGTTATGAAAAATGTTTTATCACTTTATAAGGTTGAAAAATCTTGCAAACTCCCGCACATGTGACAATCCGCCTCTTTGCAAGCAAATTCACCTTTTAAACCTAAGGCTAATGTTAAATGTCGCAAAAAATTAAGCTTTTCCCTTTTCATATTATCCCCGTTATATAAAGCCCCACGCCTTATATAAAGTTAACCCAAGGTGCATAATTAACTTCACTTCGCGTAAATAAGCCTTTTCCCACTTCTATTATGTAAAGCCTTATGCTTTATATGATTAACCTTCCATGTATATTTCTTTAACCATGCTTAGATCCTACCACCATATGTATAAATCTTGACTTTGCATATATAAAACCTTTGATAAAGTTTACATCCATAAAAGTTTTAACTCACTTTAAAGTGCTAGCCAACATAGCAATTCCTCAGTCCCACCATTCCATTAGTTGCACCTTCCCAAGAAAATCATGACCGTTCGCTTCTTTTTCGCAGATCCAACGGCGCGAGATCGATGTCACGCTCAAAAACTGATCGTTCGACCAAAACCCAAACAGATGTGAAATGGGTTGTTTTACCCATTCTGCCTCCTATGATGTGATGAATATCTATTGGACAACATTTGTTTCAAGAGAAACCACTTACCGCCTAAACTCAACGTGAAAACCATCGCCGGGTTTCACATTTTAAACTAAAACCACTCCCGCCTTTTGATAAGACCTGAATTTAATACATTTATGATGATTCATATCAAAGGTTAAAACCTTTTATATAACATTTTTGATGTTTATTTGTGCATTTCAAATTGTAAAAAGCTCTGATAAACTATGTGAGAACCCTTTGTCCCAAATTGTCGATTTATACCCATAGAAAATCAAATTTGACTTCAGATTCCCTATTTGAAGACTGGAAAAGCCATTCTCTGCTCCAGCAAGTCAGACCAGACCTCACATTCAGACTCAAACCTATGAAACACGTTCAAGCATCCAAATACCTGCGATTTAAGGTATTTTTCATTAGATTAAAACACTGCAAAGTGAATTATAAACTGTCCATAAGTAAAGCAATCTTTTAATTAGAAGAACTCACCGAAGAAATTGCCCAAAAATGCCCAAAACAAGCCAAACCCTGGCCAATTTTTCCCAGAAAATTTCGAGTTCGAAAAAACCATTTTTGAACCCAATCTCCTCAATTTGTGACCTCTGAAGATCAATTTCAAAGACAAAAAAGGGTTTAAAGCCTACAGATATCTTAAAAAATCCTTTTTTGTAGACCAATCTATTCAGGAAACCCTTGTTTTCTGTCTTATCCCAGTTTATATCCTCTGACAAAGAAAATCAACTCCTGCAAACAAATTAAGCTTGCAGTAGTTATTCCAAAATGACCAAAAAGAAGATCACAGCTAAACTTGGAGGTTCTAAACCAACCAAGCCTGGAGGATCAAAACCTCCTAAATTTGTAACACCTAAAGTTGTTAAATCTACTCCAGTCCTCACTGCTAAATCCACTATATCAGTAAATACCCTCCAGCCACTTATAGCTGCTGTAGAAACCATTCCATTGACTGATATGAACTACAAGATTGTTGATCCTGTTGTAGAATTCAAACTCTTAGAAATACATAATTGGTGCTATGATAAATACTTGGACAAAGATGAAATGCCTATTTGGGAGACTCATTTTCCCAAATATGTAGTTCCATTGACCCACCCTGGACAAGACCTTGTGAATGTCAAAAACATTATGAACCAGACCAAAGGGCCATTTTTAATGCTGACAGAGAAATCCTTTTTACCATCACAACAGAGTCAATAAATCAAATGCTGCAATTAAAGTTTGATCCTCAATCAGTCCCCCTATCTATAGAATCTTTGACCCAGTTGTACTTAGGCCTAGAATTCCCAAATAAGTTTATGATATTTCAAAATTTTTTGCCTTCCCATGTTTACATTCTTAAGTTAAACCCTCCTTATTACACTGCCAAATTTCCCGAAGGGTCTAGACATATTATCTCAATGCTATCTTTTATACTGAGATACTTTACAGATGGATTCACTGATGAATCCATTCTTGGCTTTCTATCCACCTTATCTCTAGGCCAACCTCCAGCAATTATTTTTAATTATGCCAGATTCATAGCAGACAGTATTCATCATCCGTTGACCAAGCTACCTACTGAAGGGTTTTTTAGATACTCATCCTACTTGTTTCACTTATTTTTATTCTTCCAAGATGATATTTTCCAATTGCATTGCAAAAGATGGACTTGGAGGGTAAGCCTTTATTCATTATCTTCTAGAATTCCTTGCTCAGGAAATAGGGTAGTGAGTTCACCTACACAGATTTTTCAGACCTCTTTCTACATCCAGCAATGAACATTTTGTACAAAGCAGAGCAGCCCAGAGTCAATGAAGAAATAAAAAGAATATTGCAACTATTAGAACATAATAAAATGGGAGACTGATTTCTTTATGAAAAAAGATAAGAATTTTTGGATCCAACTTATTACCTTATAAGTTGCCAAAATATATGAACATGAGAATTTTTGCATTGGAGTATTTAAGACAGATTCTCAATTCTGACTCTATTAACTTCTTAGCTGCTAGGAAAAAGACTCAATTCAAGCTAAAGAATCAGGTTGGTCCTTTCATCATAAACAACAGAGAGGCAGGAAAAGAAATCACAAAGAGACTAGTAGAGTTTAAATTTCAAGAAAGTTTTCCATGGAACTATGATCCTCAAGGGATCCTGAGAAATTTAAGGGTAAAATGTAAACTAACACCCTTCATACATGAGCTTCAGCCAAATATTGAGAAGTTTGCCAATCAATCAGAATGGGTGGAAAACACACTGATAGATACAACTACTAATACAGAGACAACAGGAAAAATGGTTACAACACAAACCCTTGAAGTTGTAAAGAAGCCAGAGACTTCAGCCAAAAGAAACAGAGAAGAAGGATCATACACAACAGAAACAACTTTAGAAACAAAATTCAAACCGATTTATAATAAAAGGCTTAAATTTAGTTCAATTGGGAAAGAAAAGGTAATTGACATTGAAGATACAAATGAGCCAGAGATAAATAATTATGAAGCTACAATGATAATCAATGAAACTCTTGCAGAGATTGAAAAAGAGCAAACAACAGGTAAAAATGATACTCAAATGATTGAAAATCCACAAAATATGGAGGCCTCTTCCTCACAAATAGTTGAGGAAAAGGATTTAGATATCAAAGAGAAATATAAGGAGATAAAGCAGAAGAATGAGGAAATTAAATCAGAGATATATTCTCAATTCCTCAAGAAAAAACTTGGGATTCAAAATAGACTACATACAGCCTTTGATTATTCTACAAACAAAATGATTATGTCATTTTTGCAACCAACTACCTCAGCACCAAAAACAGTGGTAGATTATAAAAAGGTGGAGTTTGAGGTAGACACTGAAATTGTTCATGAGCTGGACCAAATTGAATTTCATAGACATAGCTCTGAAATGTTGTATTCAACTGTGGTGACAAAGGCAATGAGTGCTACCAAGTTGCAGAATACTATTCTTAATATGCAGGATCAAATGAAGCTAGACAAGGGATCTTTGTATGCAAAGGACCTAAGGATTAAAGCCTTAGAGGATTTAGTTTTACAAGTGGGATATGATCCCTCAAATATTCAAGTAGCAGAATTGTTGATAAAGAAAAATAATGATGATATTGCAGCTTTGAGGAAACAGCTTAAGCTTCCTCAGAGTGAGCATCCACAAACCAATGAAATCCTTCAAGATCAAACTGAAAAAGAAGAGATGATGAAGCTCATCCTCAAATTAACTGCTCAGAACAAATAAATGGAATCCCAAATGGACCAGCTTGTCCAAGAGAAGGAAATTGTGAAAGAAACTGACACTCCTATCATTCATTCAGTTATACCACTGATTACCATAGCAGTGGCTTCCACATTAGGAGAAAAACTAGCACCAAAAGAACCACTGGCAACTGTAGTGCCAGTGAGTTCAACTACTACTTCAAACACAGATTCTTCTACAACACAGGTTCAACCAACAGATGAAGCAGGTCAAATTGTTAAAGATATGGAGGAAATGTCTTTGAAAACTAATGAAATGAACAGCCTAAAGAAGATGATTGATAATCTTGAAGCTATAAATAAGTTAGCTCTAATAAATGCTAAAACTCATGAAAAAAAGGCAATTAGACTTGGAGAACAAATCAAGGGCTTACAAAAAGAGCTAACTTTCACTGAGAAAATTTCATTTGTAAAAAATCATCTATGGAAAAACATAATTGAAGCCATTCACACTCAATGGCCTTCAATTTAGGTTATATATGAGAAGAGAGACTTATTATTAGCAGCTCAGGCAGAGATTCAAAAGACCAAGGATGAGTTAACTGATAAGCTAGCTCATGCTTTAAAACTCATCACATTTCTTAACAGTAAGAACAGAGAAGAATTGGAAGAATTACAGGTATTGAACAGAACATAAACCATTTCACAGATTAAAAAGTTGGTAACCAAGAAAAATTTGATGAACTACCTGGAAGAGAAATGTGAATCAATGAACATTTCCATAAAAAAGTTTATGGTAAAATACACAAACTTAATACAGAGGGGCTTGCCATATATCCATGTTTTTAATGAAAAACTGATGCCCCAGAAGGATTATGATAATAATATCAGGGAATTTTCCAAGGAGCAAGTCGGCAAACCATTACCACAAGGCACTCCCACAGGGAAAGTCCTCCTTCAACATTTTGAAGATTTGTTCTTTGTACAACATGAGATTAAACATCTCTTTGTTTTCATGCCCACTTTTGCTAAATACACGGAGGCTGATGAGAATTTTAGAAAGCTAAAGAATGTCAAAATTCCCAATGAAGAAAAGTGGCAAACATTTACAGATTTAATGTAACAATGAGAGGTAAAACAGTGAAGAACCTTGACAAACGTTAAAAAAGAAACAGTAAAATAAAAGGACATTCTGCTGATTTTTACTGCAAAAAGATATATTTTTACAGCAATAAACAGTGGAAATATTAGTCAAAAGTGTATCAGCGTTAAAGAGCAGTGTTAAAGAGTATCAGATGAAAGAGTATCAGCTAAGGTAACTCAAATGAAGATATTTTCTAGCAGCCAGCAAGCAGGACAGCTAATCACTCAAAAAACACTTTGTTAGATAAAGTAGTTCTATTTATTTTGGATAAGAGGACAACTTGCTGATTTGTTAAGCAGCTGTCCTTCTTATTTTGTAAAGATATTTTCTATTTCCTAAAGATATTCGTATATGTCTCCTAGGATATTTGTAACTACATTTTGTATAATACTTCTACATTAGAAGTATTCAGTGTGGAATAAAATTGTTGGACTTACTATAGAATTTTTGTTGAACATTGGAGGCTATTATGTGTTGATCTCGAAGTAGTAGACTGGACAAAGCTAAACTGGCATCATAATTCAAGATCCCTGTGATAAGCTTATGAGTGAAGTACTCCCTTCTTGTCATTGTTTTCTTTTCTGAGTTTCAGGCAATTCATTATATGTTTGTTCTATCTGAATGTGCAACTAGGAATATTACTGCAGGTTAGTCTAGTGCTCCCTATTTTTAACTAGTTACCATTTAAATGTTTTCTGTTGATTTCCGATGTTAGGAATCCTTGATTGCCCCTACTCCCATTTGACCCCTGCCTCCTTATTCCATTTTTTGGATCAAAGGATCCTTCATTTCCCTTTATCCCGATCATAGCATTTCACCAAAAAACACTTTCCCAAATCTTTGAGGGTTATCCATCTTGCCCTGAATATATTTGTACCTTTTTTGCCTTTAATTCTAGTGCTGCTAGCTAGATTTAGACTCCATAGCCCAATGGACAAGTTTATTTCTCTCTAATATACCTCTAAGTGATTTTTTCCCACCAAAACCTTTAAAAAACAAAATCAATTGTTTTATCATAACTAGCCTAAAAACATAAATAAAAAACAAAGATAAATCTTAAAGAGAGAGCCCTCTCTGAATTCTAGGAAGGCTAGATCCTAGAATTTGAAGTAGGTTTGTGGTTACCTCTAGTGTTCTTGGACTAAAAACTCAAATCCCACAACTTAATAAATTACTAGAGTGATAACATGTACCATAAGCCATACTTAGATGTGCCCCTGAGATATCTCAGGACATGGTTGCCTGCCTTCCAAAAGAGCTTGGTACGCTTAACCATCACTTGACTAAGCTGGTTCACCGCATAGCATATTTTCGGCCTTGTATTTACAAAATACATTAGCGAACCCATTAAATATCCATATACAGTAGCATCCAATACCTCTCCAGATGTAGCATCCTCTTTCCTCCAGTTTACTGGAAGAGGAGTATCCATGGGTTTGCAGCCCTCCATGTGAAACTTACCCAATATCTCCCTTGCATACTTTCCTTGAGACACAAAAATTTCACCATCTCGCTGGCATATTTCCAATCCAAGGAAATAATGAAGGAGGCCCATATCCTTCATCTCAAACTCCTTTCCAAGCTCCTCCTTGCATGAGTGTATTAGCTGCTCATCACCAGTCAGTATTAAATCATCAACATAAAGAAAAATGATTAAAAGATTACCCTCCACCACAATCTAGTATAGTTTTGCATCTGCCTCACTCTTGGTGAAGCCAAATCCAGTGAAATAGTTGTCGATCCGAGTGTACCAAGCACGGGGTGCTTGCTTTAGCCCATACAACGCTCTTTTGAGTTTGCGCACATGCGACTCACCACTGAAGATCTCAAATCCTTCAGGCTTCTAAATGTAAACTTCTTCCTAAATGATCCCATTAAGGAACACAGTCTTCACATCCATCTGATGAATGTACCAACCCATTTGCGCTGAGAGAGCAAGGATGGTCCTTATGGAAGAATACCATGCGACAGGTGCAATAGTTTCTTCATAATCAATCCTCTTGATTTGTGAGAAGCCCCGAGCCACAAATCTGGCCTTGTATTTCTCAACACTCCCATCAGCAGCTTGCTTTACCTTATAGATCCATCTTGAACCTACCACTGATTTATCAACCAGCCTTGGAACAATTTTCCAAGCATTGTTTCTGACAATGGAGTCATACTCCTCCACCATTGCATCTACCCATGTGGGATCCTGCACTTCTTCCTGAAAGGAAGATGGCTCAGTCACAATACATTTGCTCATGAGAGTGATGTATCTAGTGAATCAGTGAGGAGACTGTCGATGTCTGTGTTGTGAAGTAGGGACTCCTACATTTTGTGTCGCATCAAGCTTCAACCTCTCAGCTTCTGTGGTATGCCTTCTGCCAGTTCTGTTGTTTGGCTCTATGTGAGTGGACTCCTCCACTCCATGAACCTCCTCATATGGCTGATCCACATCTAGAGACTCATCTTTGGGAAAAGTTCCTCCTCTGTATGTAAGTCCAGCTCCCTCTCAAGAAACAACCCCATGGCTTTCTCCTCATTGAATTTTATATCCCATCGCACCACATTCATTCGACTGTTTGGAAAATACACATGATAATTATGGGGTGTTTTTGTGTACCCCAAAAAATCCCAACTTCAGCAGGCGGCTCCAGCTTCTTCCTGGTGTTCTTGGTCACATTCACATAAACAGATGAACCAAAAATTTACAAGTGAGAAACATCCGGTTTCTTACCAGTAAAAGCTTCTTCAGGTGTACTCATGCCAAGTACTCTATGAGGACAACGTTTTTGCACATAAACCGCAGTGTTGCATGCTTCCGCCCACAAATGCATTGATAGGCCCTGATCATGTAGCATCGCTCATGCAACACCCATGATTGTTCTGTTCTTCCTCTCCATGACCCCATTTTTCTGTGGGTTATGAAGCACTATGAGTTCTCTTCGAATTCCTTCTTTGCTACAGAAGTAATTGAATTTGTTCGAGATGTATTCTCCATCATTATTGCTCCGCAGAGCCTTCACTTGCTTCCCCGACTCTTTCTCCACCAATGCCTTAAACTCACAAAACTTTGAGAATGATTGATCCTTCTTCTGCATGAAGAAGATCTAGCATTTACGAGAAAATTCATAAACAAAAATAACATAATACATGTGTTTTTTTGTTGAAGAAACCGATAATGGTCCACACAAGTCTGTGTGAACTCTCTCTAGGATCACCGAAGCATGCTTCTCCTTTTCGTGAAAGGTGGAATTTACATACTTCCCCATGGTGAAACCCTGGCACTGATCTAACTGAGCAAGTGTTCCCATTGGAAGTCCAGTAGATATCTTCTACATGAATTTCAAAGCTCCATGATGAAGATGGCCCAATCGCATGTGCCATAATTCGCCCTCGCTCACCACTTTTTACGCCTCGCCCATCATGGCAGCTCATCCTTTTACCTCTAGCTTGTAGAGATTCTTGACTCGAATCCCTATTTTCTTGGCTTGACCCATTTTTTTATGTCATAGGAAAGCTTTTCCATCGCTGAAAACAACATCATAGCCTCTGTCCTCCAACATCGCGACTAAGACCAAGTTTTTCTTTAGACCTAGAACATGCATAACATATTTCAATTGAAATAGTTTACCTAACTCCCTCTCAAAGGTAATGGTACCAAGTCCGTTCGCACTGTATCGTCCATCATCACCCATCTCTATATGCATTTGGAGATCTTTCTCCTCCAAGTCACTGGAAATATCCTGTTGTAGCCGCTACAACACCACGCAAAATTTTGGGTATATTTAAAAATTTCAGGTCCCCCTTTGCTTGCTCAGCCCATTAAATATTCAACCCAACCTTTAGTCAGTGACACCTCCATGACCTATTCTCGCCAAACCCCGTCACTGCGCTCACTCATACAATGCACGCTGCACCCACTTGTCTTTTCACCTTAGGGCATGCAGTTGTTTTAGGGAGTTAACTTGACATCAACCTACATTTTCATGAGTGTTCGCCCACCGCCCATATTGTGCATGAAACCTCACACTCTCCATTAATTTGAGGTTTGTAATTTGGTGGTCCTCCACACATGTTAAAACACCTACGCAATCATAGCCATGAATCAAAGGTTAAAGCCTTACTCTCTCAATTTTCACTTTGGCACATCATAGCCTGCTGTCTCTCCACCAGGTTTGAAATAATATTTTCAATCATGCACATGAACATGAGCATTATGTTACCAAGATAAGGTTTTTTTATATGAGAAGAGTAAGCCTCAAAGGCTGAACATGGCATTTGGTATGTTAATATTGGAGGAATGTCTAGCATTTGAGTCGTGTCATGATGGGCTAGTAATGGTTGCTCTCTAATCTTGAGGCTACATAGGTTGATCTTAATTTAATCATATTCGATAAATCCCTGCTTAAACATGCGACTAGAAGTATGTTATTCAATTAATATTACTCAGCGATACATTGCAAATATAAAACAACCATAGACGTTGACACCTCATAGTCATATACTGAATTGCCAATTATTGTATGTTGCGGCTCACATCTTTGGGAAAATGACATGCAGGATCAGGTAAGAAATGGAAACGAAAACTACGGGGGGCTCGAATTCGTAGCACAGCACGTTCATCCCTTGCACATGAGCAAAGAACAAATGCGTGAAAATTGAGGGAATGCTGGCTCGTGGTTAAGCCACATATTTTTCGTTTGTATTGCCTCATGCCCGAGGAGCTGCTAGCAGAGGGTAATTTCTCATTTGATGTCAAAATCATGGTTCAAACCGAAATCTGTGAGGCATATTTGGTGAACCGCGTACAGATCAACGCTCGCTATCACACAATGATTGGGGAAAATCATGCAGACACTGGTTATTGCGAGGGATGGAAAAAGTACACGTGGACAAGATAGGTATTGTGCTCTATCAGAGACGCACTCCCACCATAATTTAAGCATGAATGCCACAACACCAATGTCTGGTATCACATAGGCATTCTTTGCGGGTGCAAACATTAGTGTTCACGGAAGGGGTATACCCATAATATTACAACCACATGATTTGTTAATATAATTCGATTGTGCCATCGGACCTTTTAGAAACTCACCCCCACCATGGTCTAAGCATGCCAAATGTAGCACCAACACCTGTTATCGCATAGTTTTCTCAGCGGTGTAGATTCCTTTGTTAGGCGCTGATGCCGTGGTTGGGACATGTGGTGCAAATATCAGTGGTTACAGACAGAATAGTGGAGTAGTTTAGTCACACGAGTCACATCAATGAACCCCAACCAAGAGTACGACCTATGGCTCGTTGCGACCGGTCGCTGAGTCGCAAATATCTCATAGCAACGATCAATGCGACTCCCTTTCTATGCAACCTCTAGTAAGTCGCAAATTCTCCCACCAGTCATTGAGTCACAAGCCTAAGGTGTGAACAAAGGGTGCGACCTATCAGAAGTTGCGACTATGCGACCTCCATAGTCGCCAAGGTGCAGGATCACACATAAGAGGATCCGTAACTGGGTGTGACTCTCCAAATACGCGACCTTCACGCCACAGTTGCGACCTCATGCAAAATCAAAACCTATCAAAGAAAGGATGTGTTATTATTTGCGTCCCTAAAAGAATGGATGATCACAAGAGCATGTAAACCTTGTTTTGAGGGAGCTCCTTTTGGTTGGAGGACATTGGAAAATTGCCTCCAGTTCATCATAAACTGTTTTGGAAGAATGTGTGGCTACAATGCGCTAAATACATGAAAAAATTACGCAGCATGAGCCCCAACATAATGTCTTATTCATTTACGGGTAAAAGGGCCAACCCTTAAGAGTGTTGCATATTTTTTTCTCATCGTCGCTATTTAGGAAAATAAAAGAAGAAATAAGTGTACGGTGGGGAGACCCATGTAAAGGAATGGCTATTCCGAGGGTAAGTAGAGGTCCCCGTGTTGGGTTGAACTTGACACTAGCCATGAATTTTCATAAGTGTCCAAAAGGAGTATTGATGAGAAATAAAGAAGCACATGATGGTAGAGAAGGGAATCGCATTCCTTGGAAGTACGGGAAGATTTAGGCATGCATCGAGAACCATCAAAGGTTAATCATGCAATGCGGAGGTAGTCATAAACTAAAGAAAACACCTAAATAACAAGCATCAATGTTTGTCTTCGAAGATCTTCTGAGAAGGATTTGGACTAATAATACCATTTACAAGCTGCACATGCAACTTTTGATACATAAACTGACCACACAAGGGTCTAAACCTACGTTGTTTTCTTTAAATGAATTAATGGGATGAGTTTCTCGCATTAAATTTTATTATAAAGACTATGAACCGTGTTTCTTGTTGCAGGTAGAAGTGGTCGATGCGCAGAACAAAAGCTATGGTTTTATGGAAAGCGAGGTGGATTCTCACGAATCCGCAAGAACCTCACTTTAAGCTCAAAGACACCTGGTCACTTGCACAAGAATGATATCCAGGGCAAGACATATTGCTGTGAAAACTGGGGATCATCGAAAGAGGAATGCAGGTCATAGATTGCTCAAGGTCGCAGGTCGCAAGTAACCCCATGTCGCAGGTCACACTTAGCTCCAGGTCACAGGTTACAGATGACCTCGGGTCGCAGTTCACATATAACCCTGGGACGCAAGTCGCAGATGACTCCAGGTCGTAGGTCGCAGATTTCTCAAGGTCGCAGGTCGCAAGTGACCCAAGGTCGCAGGTCACAGATGACCCAAGGTCGCAGGTCGCAGATGAATCAAGGTCGCAGGTCGCAAGTAACCCTTGGGTCACAGGTCACAAGTAACTCCTAGGTCACAGGTCGCAAATGGACCAAGTCGCAAGCCAACCCAATAGTCGGGAAGACCAACAGTTAAGGGAAACTCAAAGGACATCTCAGCCTATATATACAACTTCGGGAAATGACCAAGAGGAGCTTTAGCTCGGCAATTGAAGTCCATATGACAGAGGAATTGTTGTTGGAGACCTAAAGGCACGCAGCTCTTGGTATCAAGTAGAGAGAGAGGTAGCGAGGCTAGGGTTTTTGTATCATGTATTGAGATGAATAGCCCATGTTCCACTATTGGGTTTTGATGAGTTGTAAACATGTATTTGACGTTGCAGCAGCATTAATAATATATTATCTTTTCTAGCACTGATTCACGTGCTTGCTTGTGGTGATAGTAATAGTTGTCTAATATTTCACTATTGTTGTACAGGTTCTTTCATGCATGCAATTGATTATGAACTAATTCACAGTGGTCGCATGTATGTTTCCTTTTGAATCAATGTTTATTTTTTCCTTCCCACGTCAGTGATATATTGTGAACTACTTTGCAGTTAACTTCTGGCGTGTTTTCTTTCATGTATGTCTGACTAGTTTTTCAGCTCACTGATCCCACTCACAGTATACCCCTGTTTTATTTTGCTGCTTAGACTTGCTTGTATCTTTGTTTATGGTTCATCAATCTTGGGCTGATTTTGCTTCAAATATTGATCATTTCACATTTGCCTCTACTCCATCGTCTTCTCATCCGACAACCAAGAGTGGAAACAGTTATGGCAGCATCTGGGCCCACATACTAGATGGGGCTCCTATCCAAAACGATGTGAGGTCTAATTAGGACCTTTAACCGGGGAGACCCCCTTGTTGTTGGCAGTACAAATTTTCCCGTAAACAAATTGGCACTAGAAGGAGGGCCAGATGACAAGCTGAGCCCTTAGAGCCTGCAGTTAGTCTCATATCTATAATGGCTCATCCCCAAATCATTCTCCCCAGATGTTCATCGGATTTATCTGGTTCTCGATGCTCAATCCCCGATGAACCTCTGTATCACTTGTCCCAGTTAAAATTCAATGGTGAGAACAGAGTTTCCATAACCGAGCACCTTTCAGATTTCTGTGAGTTTTGTGAGTGTTATGAAATTGACAATGAGGAGTTGGCTTTTGTGCTTTTCTCCCTCACTCTCGAAGGTCACATTAAGCAATGGTGCCACACATTGCTGGCAACTTCCATCTATTCGTTCGAGCAGCTCGCTGGTGAATTACAACAAGCTTTTCACTGATACGATTTTCTAAATGTATTAATAAAGTTAAATGAGATCAGAATGGAACCTCAAGAATCTCTAGAGGAGTTTTCTATTAGATTTTTTCAATTTTTTTTTGAGTTCCCTAAAAGGGATGTCGATTGGACATATTTAATTGAACAATTTCGACAGGTGGCTTTTGTTTCCCTAGAAAAATTTCAATAGGAAACCAAGACTGATCCCAGTGTTTGTTATGATGATCCTCATGTTACCAGTTGTTCAGAATTTGTCCCTAATGTTTCCTTGTCTATCTCCCTGAGTCTAGAACACATCCAGGCCTCTAAGAAGAGTATTACTATTTGTGACATTCCTTTCCCTCCTCCTCAATTACCGTGTAATGGATTTTTGACCGCAAAAGTTCTGAGTGATGATGGATGTGTATAGGAAAATAAAACCTATTGTACCACCTTTGAATCTTTCACGCACCCTGTCAAACCATAGCTTGAAAACCATATTGGCCTAACGTCTCTCCCGGTTAATGAAACCTATCTCGAGTCCATTGAATGTTTACCGGGGTATAATTCTAAATCTTATTCACATACTGATAATAAATTGAGTGATCCAGGTGGATATTGGTGGCCACCTGCCTATTCCACTTGGGGCCCCACCATTGTCTCTTTCAGTTTTTCAGTTTCGGCACAACTTACTATTTTTAGAAGTTTTTCCGATCCTGAACTTCCGAAGCAGTTTTGAGGCCCTAAATGGAGATCGTATGCTGAAGTTACGTCCCCAAGAATTTGAAACACCAATTTACCCAAATGGGGCCCATAGTTTTGGTGCTTCATATCCTAGGGTTAGTTTTTTGGACGTTTAGAGTTCTCCATTGTTTCTCAATAATAAATAGGCCCTCGAGCCTCATTGTAACAAAGTTCAAAGGTCTGTAGCTACCATATATCTTCTCAGATATTCGCTGCCAACAACCTAGCTAGTTTATTTCCATTCTGTCTGTAAGCAAATTTTAGTTCTTTGATGTTAATGAAATGAAGTGTTATTTCCGCTGCATCTTTATATTTATGGTTATATGTGTATTATTTTGCATTCCTACATAAACCTAGATCAGTGGTATCAGAGCGGTCTACTTTTTCTCGATCCTTCTTTGCATGTCCCCAACAAGGTCAGGATATAAGGAGTTAGGGCTCGATCTGGTGGAACCTTTGCAAGATCAGCCTCGCAAACCCCGACGAACGCCCATGGGGGATGAAAAGAAAGATGAGGGAGCAGGAGATCCTATAAAAATATTGCTCGAGGAGGCCCTCAAAAAAGAAAGGAATGCAATGATGGATAACTTTGCCCAGATCCTTCAACGACTGCCCACCGGCGGCGCATCTTCATCCATCAGCCACTCTAGAGGCGCGACTCCCTTTAAGGTACAAGTAAACTTTGACATTCCCATATTTGAGGGTCAAATAGATGTAGATGCTGTAGATAGATGGTTGAATCTATTAGAAGGATATTTCTCGGTTCATGACTTTTCCGACCGGGAGAATATTATTTTTGCACTCCTCAAAGCTACCCCCCATGTTAAGGACTGGTGGGAAACCTACTGTGAGAAAAAGGATGAGACAGAACCCTCTCTATTCTCAGCTGTACTCACTTGGAATTATTTCCGAGATGCAATCAAGGAATAGTATTATCCTGTGGGGAGCTATGAGGAAAATTACATACAATGGACCACACTGTGGCAACAAAGGGATCAAGATGTGCATGAGCTGATGAATCTGTTCCATACCCTGCACACAAATTTGGGTATCAAATATTCAGAGAAACATTTGGTGCTAAAGTATTGTGGTTGTCTACACAGATACATTCAGGAGGAAATGGATTTCCTTGACATCTCCTCACTTGGTACGACATACCGGTATGCTACCAATATTGAGCAGAAATTCTGTAATGTTCCAAAATTTTAGCCTCAAAGCTAAATGGAACATTAGAGTTAGCAGCAGCACTAGTCGGTGAATAAATGGGTAGAAAATCCCATAAGTCTCCTAAGGAGGATAAAAAAACTCCAAGTGTGAAAGGAGACACTCTTTTTAGCTTAATAAAACACCTCCATGTGTGAACAGGGATAAAATCAAGCTGCTTTGACTAAGTCAACAACACAGTTTTAGAGGAGGAGGAATCCAAGGAAGAATAACGCAGTTTTGGAGGGAGATGGATCTTAGGATAGAGATGGCCTAATTGAGTGGGGCCAAGGGTAAGAAAACTCATTTTTTATATAAGGAAGAGGATGTCAGAATTATTCTTCATGTCTTAGATTATTATTCATGTATGCCTAGACTTTTTCTTCCTCTTGCTATTTAGCAGAGTAGCAGTGTTGTTTAGCACCGGGTGTTCCCGAGCAGGAATCCCACCTCTTTCATTTGAGGAGCCTCATTGGGAGAGTTTGCATTAATCATTCCACATCAGGTTTTTAGGCCAAGCTTCAGCCATCTTCATCAGCACATTTTTTTCCAGAGACTGTGTAGTGTTGCTAGGTGCAGCAGTGGAAGGGATTGGAATCACGGTTCCTGAGCTAGTTTCTCATTGGAGGAAGGTTTCCTTCACTTGAGGGACCTGTTTGGAGAGCTCCAGATCTGATTTAAGATCTGCTGTATCAGACCACACATTTCCCATATATTACCAGCGTTTTTCCAGCTAGGGAATGCATTATTTTGGAGGCAGTGTTCAGTGCATGGTTTGGTGGCTCCATTGTAGTGTTTCCTTGTGATTGAGAGGTTCATCCTTTCATGGGAGGAAGTCCTTGAGCGATATACAACAGATCATATATCTTTCAGACTTCTACACTCATGTAATTCAGTGTTGCAGTTTTTATTCAATAAATTACTGAATTTCCCATTTTGTATGCAGAGTGTTTGACAAGAAACCCTTGTCGGTTTCTTTTGTATTTTGTATAAGGAGATTAGATCTTTGTTATTCAACATTTTTAATCAATATATGAGTAGATATAATTGTTTCCTTTATTTCTGAGTGTAAATCCTCTCTTAGACTGTGTAGTCCCTTATGCAACAACTTTGATATTTTGCAGTCTTGGGGTTTTAGCACTTTTTGGCAATCCTAGGTGTGGGAGATCTGTTTAACCCACCTAGTTTGATTTGTTTCAGCTCTAATCTTGGATTTAGATTTTATATTGATTAATTTATGGGATCCAAGGGTCCATTTCAGTGTTTTATTGCAAATGTTGCTGGAAATGCGTTTTTAATGCATGATTCATGAGTTGTTCCATATTTGGAATATTACAGTGGTATCAAAGCATGATCTCTAGCTCAGCCTGTGAGATCCAGATATCAGGGGAAGGAGAGATGGAAAGATTCCAGAAAGCTTCAGTATGTGAAGGAATAAAGGAAGACAAGCTTACAAATCTTCTTCCGAAATCTATGCAGAGCTTTCAAGGAGATCTGGAAAAAATGAGATTGGAGATGGGATCTCCAAAGGAGGTTGAATCTAGAGTTGAATCTAGATTTTCATATGGTGAGTGTGAGCATGCAGCTACACACCATGATGCACAGTGCAGTCAATTGCCTAGATCTATCTTGAGATGGATAGGAGGAGGAATAATGCCTAAGAGGAGAACTCTTAGTGATTTGTTATAGGAGTATGAATCTCAAAATGAGAGGTTTAGAGATCATACTGATTTCCTAGATTTTTGCAAGATCCAGTTGGAGAAGAGAAAGCAGCAAGATGTAGGTAGATTTCTTCTAACTACTTTTGTCAGATCACCTACATGTTCAGCTGGAGCCTGAGTAAATGAGCTAGATTCCTACTTGCAGCTGCACCATATTTCCGAGGGTGAAGCCATCAGAGTTGCAGCGCTGCATTTCAGAGGTAAGGCTCATGCATGGTGGATTTTTGAATCTTGTTCTTTAAAGAATGCAAACACTTCATCTTATGCCAGATTCATAGAAACATTGATGGGGAGGTTTGGTGAAAAAATTCCTAAGGCACATGAGCAAGGAGAACCTGAGAAAACAAAACCCTTGCATGTGATGGAGGAAACCCCATTTCAGAAAACCATGGGAGGAGCTGACATCTTGCATTACATATTGCCGGAAGTAAGGCCTCTAGTTCATAGTCTTGAACAAGAGGGCATAGGGATCTCTTTTTCACAAGAGGATCCAGCTGTTGAGATGTTGCCCACACACATTGAGGGAGATGAGGGCAACAGTGTTGTCACATCTAGATCACATCCAGTGCCTCATGTAGAGGAGGGAAGAGCACATGCTCCAACAAGAGGGATTCTTTTATCCTTACAAGAAGTTCCCCAAGATCTCATGCATAGAGGTCCAAGCACAATCAGTGACCAGCATGATTGTGTAGCATTGCAGGTGGATGGAGGAGGTAAGGAGGAAGAGCAACATCAATTGGTGAGAAGCACACACCCTTCTCTATTTCAGAGAGCTAATGCAAGGGCGAGGCAGACTAATTTGCGCAGTGAGGGCAAGGGAAAGATTTCTCGATCATATGTACAGTCTACTTCTGACATTGATGTCTCACTTCATGGAGGAATTCCACCGGGGAGGCCCCAAGATCTATAGTTGATGAGAGATATCTTGTCTTTGGGTTCACCACTCTTTGATTATGGAGAGGTGAAGAGTTGGAGGAGAACTTTGGCATGAGGGATGTCAGAGTAGCAGGTAGCAGCATGAGGAGAGCTTCACATGCCAGATCACCAGCGCTGTTTCTTAGGAGGATTGATCCTTATTGGAGATCTCAGCTCTTGGTAGAGTACTCCAAGGATCTTGGTGCATGCATGATTATTGATGACTCAAATGGAGATGACAGATACATGGTGGATGATGTGGTCATCTATTTCCATGGAAGGATCTTCTTGACTAGATCTTCTAGTCTTAAGGAGAAGCTTCTACATGCAGCACATGAGGACTTCTCTTCTATGCACTTTTATGCATATTTCCAGTTGATGGAGGAGTTCACTTGGGAGGGAATTTAGCATGACATATTTTAGCATATGGAGAGATGCATATCCTGGATGGTGATAGAGAGGATTTCACAGCCACCTTCCTACTCATTGGGAGTAAGGGAGAATTTCCAGTTGAGCTATTTCAGCTCAAGACTTCAAGTACATGATGGAGGAGGTATAATTTCACATTTTGTATTGTACTTATTTTCCTTGTTTGAGCAACATGTAACAAGAAGAATTATCTCTTCTTGCATATTGTATGATGATGTACTTGCAGCTACTTCTAGCATTGATCTTGGCTATCTTTTTGATGGCTTGTGGGGAAAGCCACATGATTATTGGTGTGCACCATTGACACCATATTGTAACTTCATGTTTTGATCTTATGAGATGACTGTGGCAGCAAACAAGTGGCTGGAAAAGAACTTGTTATTTCTTATTTTGATGCAGGCCAAGGATGCACTGTGCTGGTTCCATGGGAGGGACCATGATTCACTCTCCATTTGTCACTTGGAAACTTGTTCTCATTGTATTTTGCTTCCATATGTTGCTGATATGTATATGTTCATGGGTAGCTTTTTTTGGAGAGTGGGCTTGTGATTGGAGGTGCCCATTGGGAGCATGATTCTCCCCACTTTATATGCTGTACATTTCAGGAGGCACTTCATGGCTGAACTATTTGTTGGTACATCATACAAGTTGACCATCATGATCCTACTCTATGGCTTGTATGAGGGAGAGATGAGGCAGTAGAAAAAGTTGTTGTTGCTATGGTTGCACTTGGGAGAGTATGGGTAAAATTATTTCCATACTTTTCATGAGATTTCTAGAGAGAAGGAAGGCACATTCATGGTGCAAGGAGGCTACCCTTCAACATTGAAGGATCATGAGAGACTTCCATATCGGAAGAATATCTTCTCATATAGCAGCATAATGGTGGATGGCTTTAGCATATGGAATGTCAAAGAGAGGAGTCATGGAGCCTTATCGCAAAGGCCTACAACACTGTCACATACGAGTATGTCCTTATGGATGGAATATTCTGAGGAGAAGATGTATTCCTTCTTCTTGCAGATTTTTATGAGGAGATTCTTATGGGAGGACTTATTAATGGACCTCACTTTCATCCAACTCACTATGTATGGTAGGGAATGCATTTTTGTACTTGTTGATTACTCCATTGAGTATTTGTACTTTCTCACCATGTTTGTACAGTGCATTTCTCCTCAAAAGAGCAAGAGTATTTTTGGGTTTCATGGTTACTTTAGGACCAATGTTTATGATGATAGTAGCCCATATATACATGACTTTGGGCAAGTGTATCATTATTTTATCTATGTACAGCTGATAGACATTGATGCATACTTCCCCATGTTGGGAGAAAAAACATATACAGCTTGTAACTTGTTGCAGAACCACTTACCACTTGATGCTTTGAACCAGTAGTTGAAAGGACTACGCTGCATCCACCAGAGAGACCATATGTATCATCCAAACTTGCACATAACCTTCAGCCATTTTCGTAATTGGATACCATGTGGTGATTATGTGCCATTCATCTTGTATGGAATGGTTTGGGTTGACATGTCTCATGACTTTGGAGGAAGGGTCTTTGGAGACTCAATCTTCTTCTTGCCATTGGAGGGAAATCATGTTGCAGCCCGAGATCAGCATACCCTCTACACTTATCATCAGTGGAGAGGAGGACAATGTGGGATAGGCCCTCTTTCCTATCATTTTCTTTTATTCGGCCCACCTACATTTCCGGAGCACAAGGTGGAGGAGATTTTTCATGAGTTACCATGTTGGAGGGTGACTCACTTCATTTGGATGATAGCATGGGTGAGGGAAGCACTCATTCACCATGTTGGTCATCACTCCTACTTTGTGGAGGTCATGAGGAAGCAAGCAGGTTTCCATTCACACTTTCCACCTTTTATTGATGTAGACACTTTGGTTTTTCACACTTGGGAGGAAGCATCGGATGACAGTTTATTTGCATATTCTCTTGATGCAGGGATGGAGGCTATTGATGGGAGGCCACATGAGGAGGAGGGGAGAAATTGTCTATCCCTATGCATTTTCTTGAGGACAAGAAAATATTTTGGAGGGGAGGACTGTAATGTTCCAAAATTTTAGCCTCAAAGCTAAATGGAACATTAGAGTTAGCAGCAGCACTAGTTGGTGAATAAATGGGTAGAAAAGCCTATAATTCCCCTAAGGAGGATAAAAACACTCCAAGTGTGAAAGGATACACTCTTTCTAGCTTAATAAAACACCTCCGTGTGTGAACAGGGATAAAATCAAGCTTCTTTGACTAAGTCAACAACGCAGTTTTAGAGGAGGAGGAATCTAAGGAAGAATAACATAGTTTTGGACGGAGATGTATCTTAGGATAGAGATGACCTAATTGAGTAAGGCCAAGGGAAAGAAAAATCATGTTTTATATAAGGAAGAGTATGGCAGAATTATTCTTCATTTCTTATATTATTATTCATGTCTGCTCAAACTTTTGCTTCCTCTTGTTGTTTAGCAAAGTAGAAGTGTTATTTACCACCGGGTGTTCCCGAGTGGGAATCCCACCTCTTTCCTTTGAGGATCCTCATTGGGAGAGTTTTCATTCATCATTCCACATCAGGTTTTCAGGCCAAGCTTTAGCCATCTTCATCAACACATTTTTTTCCAGAGATTGTGTAGTGTTGCTGGGTGCAACAGTGAAAGGGATTGGAATCTCGGTTCCTGAGCTAGTTTCTCATTGGAGGAAGGTTTCCTTCACTTAAGGGACCTATTTGAAGAGATCCAAATCTGATTTCAGATCTGTGGTATCAGGCCACACATTTCCCATACATTCCCAGCGCTTTTCCAGCTAGGGAATGCGTTATTTTGGAGGCAGTGTTTAGTGCATGGTTTGGTGGCTTCATTGCAGTGTTTCCTTGTGATTGAGAGGTTCATCCTTTCATGGGAGGAAGCCCTTGAGGGATCTACAACAGATCAGAAATATTTCAGCCTTATACACTCATGTACTTCATTTTTGCAATGGTTATTCAGTAAATTACTGAATTTCCCATTTTGTATGCAGAGTGTTTGACAAGAAACCCTTGCCAGTTTCTTTTGTATTTTGTATAAGGAGATTAGATCTTTGTTATTCAGAATTTTTAATCAATATATGAGTAGATATAATTGTTTCCTTCATTTATGAGTGTAAACCCTCTCTTAGACTGCACATTCCCTTATGCAGCAACTCCGGTATTTTGCAGTCTTGGGGTTTTAGCACTTTTTGGCAATCCTAGGTGTGGGAGATCTGTTTATCCCACCTAGTTTGCTTTGTTTCAGCTCTAATATTGGATTTAGAATGTATATTGATTAATTTATGGGATCCAAGGGTCCATTTCAGTGTTTTATTGCAAATGTTTCTGGAAATGCATTTTTAATGCATGATTCATGAGTTATTCTAGATTTGGAATATTACAAATTCAAATAGAAGAAGCGAGAATTTGGATCTACAAATAAAAATTAAGGGAAAGGTGCCCCCAAACTGCAAACCAAAGGACAAAGCCAAGGGATGGTAGCCCAAGACAACCTGCCAAAGCCACAAGCAAAGAACAACACTGCGAAGCCAAAGAAGGACATGGGAAAGTGGTGTGAGTTCCATAAGAGCTCCACTCACAACACAAGTGAGTGTCGGGCCAAGTAGTTGCTCGTGGCCGAGATGAGGGCTTCTGAATTAGATGCATGCTCCGAATCTGAATCATAACCTGACAAGGGGAATGACAAAGGGAAGCAGATTATTGATGCAAAGCCCAATGCCACTGTTGGCACTACGAAAATCCAGAAGGAGGAACCAGAAGATCCAGAGGAGGCAGAGCGTCTCTTCCACTCCTAGTTGTGGGTAAATGGTTCCCCACTATGGTTCATTGTCAACAATGGGAGCCAAAAGAAATCATTTTAGCATATGTCGTGAAGTGGTTGGGCTTGCCGACCACAATGCACCCATAACCATACACCATCAGGTGGCTTCACCAAGGACGGGATATCCGTGTCAGCCAGCAGTGCCGCCTTCCCTATAGCATCAAGCCCTTCCCAAATGAGGTATTGTGTGACATTGATCCTATTGATGTTTATGATGTATTATTAGGCCAACCATACTTGTGGAAGCGACATGTTGTGTATGAGTCCCGGCCTCACGCTATTATTGTGACTTTGGGAAATAAGTTGTACATGATACTAGAGGTACCACCGCCTCCCACTATCTCTTTGGTTACTGCAAAACAATGCAGTAAACTCATTTCCCAAACCAGGAAATTTTTTTTCCTGATGATCTGCGCCCAAGGCAAGAAGAAGATTGTGGCCACAACCTCCAGATATGGCTCCTCTGCATGACAAAAACAAATGGACAAGGTTGTGGAGGAGTACGGGGACATATTCACCTCACCCACAAGGGTGCCTCTACACTGTCAGGTCAAGCACCCCATTGACCTAATCCCAGGTGCACCACTACCCAATGGACCGATCTATAGGCGCTCTATTATGGAGAATGATGAAATCAAGCAGTAGATTCAGGAGCTACTGCAGAAAGGTCACATCTGGCCAAGTTCATCACCCTGTGGGAGCCTGATCGTGTTGGTGCAGAAGAAGGATGGGACTTGGAGACTCTATATTGACTATCGAGCCCTAAACAATATCACTGTCTGGAATAGGTACCTGATCCCACGGATTGATGACCTTCTAGACCAACTCAAAGGGGAAAAATATTTTAGCAAGATCGACTTGAAGTTTGGGTATCACCAGGTACCAATCGAACCCTCTGATGTGTGGAAGACTGCCTTCAAAGCCAAGGAGGGCCTTGTTGAATGGCTCATCATGCCTTTCGGGTTGACGAATTCTCTCGCAACCTTCATGGGGTTGATGGATGACATCTTGTGTCCATTCACCAACTCATTTGTAGTGGTGTACTTGGATGACATTATGATCTTCAGCCAGACTTGGGAAGAGCACCTCCACCACGTTCGAGAAATCCTCCAAACACTACGACAACACAAGTTGTGTGCCAATTTGGAGAAGTGCACTTTTGGCATGACACAAGTTCAATATATGGGATACATTATTGATGAAAGGGGGGTGCATGTGGATCCAGCCAAGATCCAAGTCATTCAGGATTGGCCAGCCCCAACCACTCAAACAGAGCTTCACAAATTTTTGGGTCTTGCTAATTTCTACCGCAGGTTCGTGTTGGGATTCTGTCATATCACTTGGCCCTTGAGTCAAGTCACCAAGGGAGGAGCGAAAGCAAAATTCTGTTGGTCGGAATCTCAACAAAAAGCGTTTGTAGAATTGAAACATCGCCTCTGTTCTGCCCCAGTGCTCACATTACCAGACTTGCAACAACCATTTGAGATCGAGACAGATGCCTCTAACTATGCCATTGGGGCTGTTCTTACTCAATAGGAGCATCTAGTGGCATATCACAGTGAGAAATTGTAAGTATCCCACTTATGACAATGAAATGTATTCCATTGTGCAGGTGTGTCGACAATGGAAGCATTACATTTTGGGGAAGGAAACAATCATCCACACAGACCATCGACCCCTGTAGTTCATACAGACACAAGGGAAGTTGCAGAACAATCGCCATCAGAAGTGGTCCACATATCTGCAAAAATTTCATTTGAACGTCAAGTACAAGAAGGGTAGCACCAATAATGTTGCCGACTGCCTCAGCCGACCACCGATCGTGGCCATAACCATAGTTCTCAACTCTTGTGGGCACGAGACTTCTGATTAGTCGCTTCTCTACAAGAGAAATCCAAAATTCAGCCACACATACAAGGCACTCTTGGGGGGTACGCAAGTTCCAAATTTTCACCTCCAATATGCACTGTTATGTCACATGGGACACATTTGTGTTCCTTCAAGTGAGCGTGCTAAGATGATATGGGAAGCGCACTATAGTCAAGTCACTAGGCATTTTTGGGTCGAGAAAATAGTGGCAATACTGCAGAAGTATTTCTATTGGTCGAACCTTCGACAGGATGTCGGGAAGTACATCAGGTCCTGCATTGCTTGCGCCATTGCCAAACCGACCATCAAGAAGTAAGGGCTCTATATCCGCTACCTACCCCTAGTCGACCTTGGGAATCCCTCTCCATGGATTACATGTCAGGCCTCCCTTCTACTAAGCATGGAAACGACTATGTTTTCGTGGTCGTCGATATATTCTTGAAGATGACCATTATGGCGGCATGCAAGAAGAATATCACAACAGAAGCCACTGCTAAACTCTTCTTTGAACGGGTGTGGGTTCACTTTGGGATACCAAAGTCTATCATATCAGATCACGACAACAGCTTCCTCAGCACATTTTGGTCCAGCCTCTGGTCAATTTTGGACACCAAGCTCACCAAGACCAAATCTTTCCATCCCCAAACTAATAGCCAGACAGATGTCGTCAACAGGATGATTGTGCACATTCTGCGCATGTACAATTCAAAGAATCCATGCACATGGGATGCGAGCCTCCCCTATGTACAACACAGTTATAACCGGGCTCTCCATAGTTCAACCGGCCACAACCCCTTTCAGGTGGGCTTGGGATTCCAGCCACTATGTCCCATTGACGTAGCCATGCCATTTGCGGCTACTCCGGCCAATTCGGCTCATGTCCAGTCTGAAGCTGACAAAGAAAACAAATTCATCGAGCGCATTCAACACATCCGCCAACAGGTTCATGACATATTGGATAGAGCCAATGCTAAGTACAAGCAACGACATGATCAACATCGGGTGCCACACAACTTCCAGGTGGATGACAAAGTGTGGCTAAATTTGCAGAAGGAGCACCTCACTGGACCCCACCGCAAGCTTCGCCCACTCCGATATGGTCCGTACACCATCACTAAGGTTTTAGGGAACAATTCCTTTGAGCTTAGTCTTCCACCATTCCTTGGTCTGCACCCAGTATTCAATGTAGACCGCCTTCGTCCCTACTTCCCACCTCTACTGGACACCTCTGACATTGCAGAAGAACTCACACCAAAAGAGTTAAACACAGACTGCATGGAACATGCCACCATAGATTGTATCATGGACATGCAAATCAAGAACACTCGCCAACGGAAGATCCAACTTGTTAGGTAAACATGACTCGGGGTAGAGTCAATGTTGGCTAGGGTAAATAGTAGTGGTTTTGGGGCACATGGTTTTGTGCACCCATGGTTTTGGCCCATGGTATTACATGTAATGGAGCCTATAAGAGGCTGGGAATACTTCATTGTAATGTAGGCCTGGAGTTGAGCGGTGAAGGCTCACTTGGCCAGATTGGCCAGGGTTTTGGCCAATGGTTAATGAAATTTCATTGGTTGGGTTTTTCCCCAGAGTTTGGGGTTTTCCCATATAAACATATGTGTTTATGTTTATGTGCTTTACTGCTGGTTATGTTTATTTATTTCTCTCAGTAAATTGTTTATTTAATCCTACGGTAAATTCTAACGACTGGTATCAGAGCAATGGTCCAGGGTTTAAGCTTGAGAGGGATGTTTTTTTGTGGCCAAGGTTAATCTGGACGCTCTAACGAGATAAATTTTGATGATGGCTCTAAGGTTGAATTTATGGATCGAAATATCATAAACGAAGATGCGGCTGATCGCGTGAAAATTTTGATGATATGATCATTTCGTGGATTTATGCTCAGGTAACCAGGTTCAAATGTGGAAGCTTTGCCATCAGGCTGGAAATGAATCACACCCTGTTGGATTCTCAGCTGTGGATTTTATGAGAAATTTAGCGTCCATGGCCAAAGGAGAAAGCCTAGTCGTAGTTCCCTAGCCAGATCATAGCCGTCTAAAGGCAAGAAACCCTCTTGACATAAAGCACGAGCACCTGGAATTCATAAATTTTTTTGAACATGCCAACCCTAGCCAGTCGGAGCCCAAATCTTGGTCCAAAATTTCGTGTAAGATGTTTCCCATCTTTAGAGAAATGCTGGGCCATCTCAAAAGGAAGGTCAGGCAGCAATGTGCCAGCTTCGAGGTTCTCACAGCCCACCTATGGCAATCCCATGCTATTGCAGTAGAGAACCCCTTGGAGAAAACCTGCATAGTGTTATTTGCAGCTGACATAGGATCGAGGATGAATCCACCGTTGCCCAGGGAATTCGCGGGCAATGTGGTGTTTCCAGGGTATGCTCGAGCAACGGCCAAGGAGCTGAAAGAGGCATCGCTCGGCTGGTGCGTGCAGAGAGTCCAGGAGGGTATAGGCAAAGTGACTGATGAATACATTCGCTCTGCAATAGATTGGATGGAAAACGTGTTGGCGTTTTCCAGATACGCAAAGGGGAAAAAATATATGAATTATAGCGCAGCTGTGGAAATAAAATGAAGGCAGTGATGACGGGAGAATCGCTGAGGAACAAAATGATGTTGCACGGAGAAGGACAGAGATCACTACAAGGATCTAGACTTAGAAAGGAGAACCAATAGGCGGTCCAAGTCAAAATCCGCAGAGAGAAATTTGAGACACAGACACTTCAAGTCTAGATCGAGGTCCCCCTACGACAGCAGGAAGAAAGAAAGTAGTCGCGTCAAAGAGAGGGTGCAGAGGGGGCGTTAGAAAGAAGCTCAAGATGTCACTGCCTAGTGGCGGCCTCGATAAAATACGCAGAAAACACTGGTGCCAAGATCCATTCTTGCTTCCAAATTTATATTTTGTGGAGATAACAATGTTAGTTATTGGAGGTGGAAAACGTTGAGTTGGTGCAGTGTTCGTAGAATTGTCTTGTTCGTGTGGACTCCTCGATGGTGGAGGAGAAATACAGTGTGCCGAGGCTATAAAAGGCTCATTCTCTCACATTTTTTTTTATCCAGTTTCGTGAGGGCCATGTCAAAATCGTGGTCGATGGTGGAAAAGAGCAGCTTCACCAAGCAACCAAGCAGATAATAGAATGGACCAACAAAATCATAGAGGGCAGATTCATGTACAACTATGATGTCCTCTTTGGAGAGGACATCACGAATGAATGTAGAAAATGAGAGAGGATATGAGCACGTGGATTAATTAAATGATGAACCATGTATTTGAAGAGAATTCCTAGAGAACTGGTGGTTACAGAGGTTGGTGACCCATGTAATCCGGTAGATGGATTCTTTTTATATGGACATTGATTTCATATTTATAAAGACAGTAACAATGAAACAAAAAAAAAATTATTATGGAGTTAATTTTTACATGTAAATGGGCATACTACTGTAAGACCTGGTATGGCATGCATACCCCTGGATAATCACTGGTAAAGTCTGGGTTAGACCTAGGTGATAGGGGGGATGTCAAGTTAAAAATTACCCTGGGTAAAAAATTTGAGGGGGGAAGAGCTAGAGTGAGTGGGGTTGTCTCACTTAGCAGGTTTGGATGGATTTAGTCAATAATCCCCAAGTCAATTTTAAGGGGGGAATTGTTAGGTAAACATGACTCGGGGTAGAGTCAATGTTGACTAGGGTAAATAGTAGTGGTTTTGGGGCACATGGTTTTGTACACCCATGGTTTTGGCCCATGGTATTACATGTAATGGAGCCTATAAGAGGCTGGGAATACTTCATTGTAATGTAGGCCTGGAGGTGAGTGGTGAAGGCTCACTTGGCCAGATTGGCCAGGGTTTTGGCCAATGGTTAATGAAATTTCATTGGTTGGGTTTTTCCCCGGAGTTTGGGGTTTTCCCGGATAAACATATGTGTTTATGTTTATGTGCTTTGTTGTTGGTTATGTTTATTTATTTATCTCAGTAAATTTTTTATTTAATCCTACGGTAAATTCTAACACAACTATATTGGGTTGTCAAAGTTGGCCAACTCCTGCACCAAGGCAAGTGGTTCACTAGGGACCAAGTTTAGCAGAAGTTTCCTCATCTCATGGAGGAACTCAACGCAATGGGGACCATTGCTTCCTAAGGGGGTAGGAATGATCCGGGTGGATATTGGTGGCCACCTGCCTATTCCACTTGGGGCCCCACCATTGTCTCTTTCAGTTTTTCAGTTTTGGCACAACTTACTATTTTTAGCAGTTTTTCGGGTCCTGGACTTCTGAAGCCATTTTGAGGCCCTAAACAGAGATCGTATGCTGAAGTTATCTCCCCGGGAAGTTGAAACACCAATTTACCCAAACGGGTCCATAGTTTTGGCGCTTCATCTCTTAGGGTTAGGTTTTTAGACGTTTAGAGTTCTCCATTGTTTCTCAATAATAAATAGGCCCTCGAGCCTCATTGTAACACAGTTCAGAGGTATGTAGGCACCACATCTCTTCTCAGAGATTCGCTACTAGCACCCTAGCTAGTTTATTTCCATTCTGTTTGTAAGCAAATTTCAGTTCTTTGATGTTAATGAAATGAAGTTTTATTTCCGCTGCATCTTTGTATTTATGGTTATATGTGTATTCTGTTGCATTCCTACATAAATCCGGATCATTGAGTCTTGTCCTAGATAAATTTGATTTCCTTACAAAATCATTGGACCATGATAGGCATGTGGGATCATTGGACTCTCTGAATGACACTGATGTGCGAGATGAAGGTCCTTGTACGGTTGATACCCCTGCATTTGAATCATTTCATCCATTATGCCCTATTTCATTTCATGAGTTTGCCACACCAGTAATTTCTTCAAGTCATTCAAATTTGTCCTATACTGGTGTTGACGAAAATCACGAACACGCGAGTGGTGTTTCACAATCACATTACAAAGTTGATGAATATCTTATGTCTGATATTTTTCATCCACAATCTTTAAACAACCAAAAGAGTGATTCCATGTCTCGACAACCTCAAGATGTTCATCTTGCTAATTCATCCCCATTGTTAAACCTAGAGGAGTCTAATATACCAGATGCCCAACCTAATCAAATTGATGGCTCCAATGATCGTTACTTATTTGAAAACATATTCACTCACGCCTCTGAGAACTGTCTGTTGTACTTATCTGTCGACCATATGAAGCCACCAAAATTCGATTTTCCACCTTGTGATGATTCAGGGACCCATCAAGAAATCAGAGCTATTCAACTTTTGCTGACGGTTATCTCAGGTTCTCACGATCCTAATGAGACCCATGAAACAAGTCAAACTATGGATTCTCGATGTAGGGTTTCTAAAATGACAGTGCCCACGTATCACACTCCTCTCAGCACAACCGCGCCGGATGTCAGCTCATTTGGGAAAGTCTTCCATTCGAGTGATATTTCTTTGAGCACATGTTTCTATCCCCTAAAAACTGATATGCAACAACCAATATACCCTAATTTATTCACTGGAAGGGAAACACCAGCCATTGTCTCCAATATTTTCGGTTGTTTCCCCCTAGTACCAGTTGGATTCAGGCACAAACATGTGATGTTTTTCAAACCTCTCTATTGCCTAAAAATTTTCTGGTCAATTCATCCCATCCTGGGAAATCTGAAGAATCTGATACATTAGATTTTCAACCTGTCAATGCGCAAACATTTGGCTGAATTAATAATAATCCCACTGAAGATTGTCCAATCACCAAAAATAATGATCACATCCATTCGCCAGTTGATCTCACGAAACCATCGAAGTTTGCAAGACCCCCGCTCGAAGTTCTAGGGTTTGTCCAGGACGGTGAGGCACTTCAGCCTCTACTGACGGTTACTTCAGATCCTCACAGCCCTGAAGAAACCCAGGGACGACTTCGAACTAGGGTTTTCAAAATTAGGGTTTCTGCACTTGGATTCGCAAGCACCTCAAATTCGCTTGACAGATGCCTATTTTTTCCATTCCATCAAATTGATCATCCTCAACATCATGATGAGATTCCTAGCTGGTTTGACAGATCCTATCCGATGAATATACCTACAAATAGGAAATTTTTTACCTCACTTCCATCGGATTTAGGGTTGTGCACGCATGGATGTGTGTTATTTATAGATGATTTTAGGTTTCAAGTACATATTTATGTGCATCAGGATGAAAGTGAAATTCAGCTTGAACAATCCATTCTGGCACATTCTCTGTTAAGTAGCCATGACCCTCTTGTTGTTGCACATGCTCTTCAGGTAAGTCTTTTTGTTGGTGCACAATTTTGTATGCTGGCTCTGATTGTGAACACTATTCTTCTTGCAGGATGGGAACTAATGTGGTGGCTGCACTGGAAATTTGATTTCACATAACCCGACCACCTCTTTGGTTAAAATAGGGGTTTAGGTTTAGGCTAGCTAGGATTAGTCAATAAAATTTTGTTAGTTCAAGTTGTTAATTAGGTTTACTTGAGAAATTTTTTCCTTATGGTTTAAAATTATGTTCGTTGTATTCTCTTACGGTCAGTAGCTTTATGCATTATAATTTTCCATTTATTTTGCACCCATTTCTCTTTTAGTTTTCTTATTGCTACATAATGTTTAGATAATCATTGCATATGCTTTGCCTTATCTTCTCCATTAGGCCTCCGAAAGGTCGAGAAGCATTTATTCTATATTAATTGAACAATTAGATCTTCCTTTCACTCCACCTCCTCAATTTACCTATAAATATCATAAGAGGAGCCCATTGTAATTGTTGGTTGAATACTTATTGAATGTAAATAGTTGTTGAGGCTGCTGAAGCTTTGTTTTGTAATTGAAGAAAGATAAGCTGAGAAGAGAAGTTTGAAGCTATAAAGACTTACTGGACTTGAAGATTGTAACTGGTTTGAACATCAAATATACAAGCTGATTTATGGGATCCTGGTCTATGTCAATGGTGATGTTTTTCTTATGTTTTTCATACTTTCCACTTTCTCTGATAAAGAACAACAAACGTAGATTAGGATTTACTTTTAAAGTACCCTAAATATCACTGATAAGATTTATCTTTATGTTTTCTTCTAATTTTGTTTTGAGGATAATTCAATAGAGTATAACCAGTGAAGTGTTGGTGAGCCCATGTTTCCTTAGTACAACTTGAGATATTATCTTTGAAAGTTCTTGAAAAGTATGCTAAGTAAATTTGAACTAGAGAATTCTATGGTTAGCCCTTTCCTCTAGTTTATCTCCAATAGTTGCTTTGAAAAGATCCCTGAGAGTATGCCAAAAGCAGGATAGTTTCAAAGTCCTTGATCTTAGGCTGCCCTTTGTTTTCTTATATGTTTTCTACTTTCTGAAGGTAATCTGTTAGATTTCTGGATTGTTGTCTGAAAAGTGTGCTTTATTAAAAGTTTTCCCAAAGAATTCTATGGTTTGCCCTATCCTTTGGCTTGCTTCAAACAATTACTTTGAAAGGCTTTTCTTGTTTAGTGAAGTTAATATATTCTTAAATGGTTATTAGCTTTGCTTCTTTCACAACACTTTAATGTTCCATGCCAAAAAATAAATCTAAAGAGATCCTTTGATATAGATGACTTACCCCATGGATCACTCTTGAAACTTGTTGTGCAATTAAATCCTTGTGTGCCCAATGGATTGATGCTATCTCTTACTTATCCTATCAGCTGAACCATTCTTTCAACCTTCTCACACCTTTACCCTTCAAAATACTTCCTTAATTTTGATGATATCCATCCCAACCAAAAACAAACAAACCCCTTCTGCTTCACAACTAGCCTAATATCATATCATAAGCCCTAAAGATATATCCTTTGAAAATACTTATTTAGAGAGATCCCTCTCTGAATCCAAGAGGGCTAGATCCTAGGATTCCAAAGTGGTTCTGATGTAGGCTTTGCAGTGTTTGTTCTTTCCAATATTGAAAACTACGAAGATCCTAACACCCTCTGTGCCTAGACTAGCCTTCTTACTCCCCCTTGCATGGGTTTAAAGCTGAATGGATTGCTTTTACCTCTTTGCACGCATCGAAATCCTGATGATCTTTCTTACTTGTTTTGCCTTGATTGCTGAAACCCTAACTCCATTGTTTGCATGAGGTTGTGGTGGTTACCTCAAGAGGAAAATTCTCTCAGAACAAGTCATCAAAGTCATGTTCTCAACATAATTCCCGTGAGTTTAAATTCATTAGCCAGGGAGATATGAGTTGATTTCTTGTGGGGAAACCTAATGAGTTTGAATGGCCTATACTCGTAAACTGAGCCTTGTGCCCAGCATAGTCTCGAACATCTTGATGATCTGTTTTGCACGTTTCACTTGTGGGTGGTAGATGGGATGTGAAGGCTTGGCATAAGGGAAAACCCAAATCAAAATATATTTCAGTTTCTATCAAACAAGAAATAACCTCTCTTGCCCGTAAAATAAGTCGGGATCCCTCATCCGCCCATGAAAAATAAGTGCCATGAGCAAATGAAAATAAGTGCTACAAGCACATGAAACAAATAAGGGTAAAGGATTGAGAAAGGCTTCTTGCGCAGAGAGGTAACACAACGACTCCGCCAAGGTACTGACTAGGCTCACTGGCAGCGGAGCAACGTCTGTGATTTCTTGAAGTGACTCCGCCAGGGTACTTTCCAGGCCTGCTGGCAGCGGAGCAACACCAGAAACGTATTTTAAAATTCTCAATATAATAATCCTGTTGCCTTGTTCTCTACATCATCATCAAACTACTAGCATTCGTGAACTCCCGCTTTGACGTTTTCCGATTAACAAGACTTAGTTGAGGCACAAGGATTGGGCATATCTGTAAAGGTCAAAGTAATACAAAGAGTACCCGCAGACACATTCAATATTCCCTTGCATCACTATTGAGACTCATATTATTGTTGGGACATTGACAGAGATGCTAGATTCTACCAGTGGTTCGCCATTTGTTGTAGCTGCTACAACACCACCCAAAATTTTGGGTATATTTGAAAATTTCGGGTCCCCCTCTGCTCGCGTGCTGCTCGCTCAACCCATTAAATCTTCAACCTAACCTTTAGTCAATGACACCTCTGTGACCTAGTCCCGCCAAACCCTGTCACTGTGCTCACTCATACAATGCATGCCGCACCCACTTGTCTTGTCACCTTAGGGCATGTAGTTGTTGTCGGGAGTTAACTTGCCATCAGTCTACATTTGCATGAGTGTTTACCCACCACCCATATTGTGCATGCAACCTCACACTCTCTGTTAATTTGAGGTTTTTAATTTAGTGGTCCTCCACACATGTTAAAACGCCTACGTGATCATAGCCATGAATCAAAGGTTAAAGCCTTGCCCTCTCAATTTTCACTTTGGCACATCATAGCCTGTTGTCTCTCCACTAGGTTTGAAAGAATATTTTCAATCACGCACATGAACATGAGCATTATGTTACTAAGCTAAGGTTTGTTTAGATGAGAAGAGTAAGCCTCAAAGGCCGAACATGGCGTTTGGTATGTTAATATTGGAGGAATGTATAGCATTTGAGTCGACTCATGATGGGTTGGTATTGGTCGCTCTAATCTTGAGGCTACATAGGTTGAGCTTAATTTAATCATGTTCAATAAAGCCCTGCCGAAAAATGTGACTAGAAGTATATTATTCAATTAATACTACTCACCGATGCATTGCAAATATAAAATGACCATAGACGTTGACACCTCATAGTCATATACTGAATTTCTAATTATTGTTTATGTTGCGGCTCACATCTTTGGGAAAATGACATGCAGGATTAGGCAAGAAATGGCAATGAAAACTACGGGGGGCTCGACTTCGCAGCACGAGACATTCATCCCCTGTACATGAGCAAAGAACCAATGCATGCAAATTGAGGGAGTGCCGACTCATGGTTAAGCCACATCTTTTCCATTTGTATTGCCTCATGCCTGAGGAGCTACTGGCAGAGGGTAATTTCTCATTTGATGTCAGAATCATGGTTCAAACCGAAATCCGTGAGGCATATGTGGTGATTTGCGTACAGATCAACGCTCGCTATTGCGCGATGCTTGGGGAAAATCATGCAGACACTAGTTATTGCAGGGGATGGAAAAAGTATACGTGGACATGATAGGTACTGTGCTCTATCAGAGACACACTCCCACCATAATGTAAGCATTAATGCTGCAACAGCAATGTCTAGTATCGCATAGGCATTCTCCGTGGGCGCAAACATTAGTGTTCACGGAAGGGGTATACCCATAATATTACCACTGCAGGATTTGTTAATATAATTCGATTGCGCCATTAGAACTTTCAGAAACTCACTCCCGCCATGGTCTAAGCATGCCGAACACAGCACCAACACCTGTTATCGAATAGTTTTCTTAGCGGTGCAGATTCCTTTGTTATGTGTTGATTCTGTGGCTAGGACATGTGGTGCAACTATCAGTGGTTATAGATGGAATAGTGGACTATTTTAGTCACACGAGTGGCATCAATGAACCCCAACCAAGAGTGAAACCTTTGGCTCATTGCGACTGGTCACCGAGTCGCAAATATCTCATAACAACGATCGATGTGACTCCCTGACTATGCGACCTCTAGTAAGTCGCAAATTCTCCCACCAGCTGCTGAGTTTCAAGCCTAAGGCATGAACAAAGGGTGTGACCTATGAGAAGCTGTGACTATGCGACCTCCATAGTCGCCAAGTTGCAGGGTCGCACATAAGAGGATCGATAACCGGGCGCGACTCTCCGACTACGTGACCTCCATGCCACGGTTGCGACCTCATGCAAAATCAATGCCTATCAAAGAAAGGATGTGTTATTATCTGCATCCCTAAAAGAATGGATGATCGCAAGAGCATGTGAACCTTGTTTTGAGGGAGCTCCTTTTGGTTGGAGGACATTGGAAAATTGCCTCTAGTTCTTCATAAATTGTTTTGGAAGAATGTTTGGCTACAGTGCACTAAATACATGACAAAATTACGTAGCATGAGCCCCAACATAATGTCTTATTAATTTACGGGTAAAAGGGCCAACCCTTAAGAGTGTTGCAGATTTTGTTCTCATCGCCACTATTTAGGAAAATAAAAGTAGAAATAAGCATACGGTGGGGAGACCCATATAAAGGAATGGCTATTCCGGGGGTAAGTAGAGGTCCCCGTGTTGGGTTGAACTTGAAATTGGCCATGAATTTTCATAAGTGCCCAGAAGGAGCCTTGATGAGAAATAAAGAAGCACATGATGGTAGAGAAAGGAATCACGTTCTTTGGAAGTACGGGAAGATTTAGGCATGCATCGAGAACCATCAAAGGTTAATCATGCAATGCGGAGGCAGTCATAAACTGAAGAAAACACCTAAATAACAAGCATCGATGTTTGTCTTTGAAGATCTTTTGAGAAGGATTTGGACTAATAATACCATTTACAAGCTGCACACGCAACTTTCGGCACATAAACTGACCACACAGGGGTCTAAACCTATGTTTCTTTCTTTAAATGAATTAATGGGATGAGTTTCCCACATTAAATTTTATCATAAAGACTATGACCCATGTTTCTTGTTGCAGGTAGAAGTGGTCGATGCGTAGAACACAAGCTATGGTTTTCTGGCAAGCGAGGTGGATTCTCACAAATTCTCAAGAACCTCACTATAAGCTCAAAGGTACCTGGTCACTTTCACAAGAATGATATCCAGGGCAAGACATCTTGCTGTGAAAACTGGGGATCACCAAAAGAGGAACGTAGGTCGCAGATTTCTCAAGGTCGCATGTCGCAATTAACCCCAGGTCGCAGGTCGTAGATTACCTCAAGTCGCAGGTCGCATTTAGCTCCAGGTCACAGGTCATAGATGACCTCGGGTTGTAGGTCGCATATAACCCTTGATCGCAGGTGGCAGATGACTCCAGGTTTTAGGTCAGAGATTGCTCAAGGTCGCAGGTCGCAAGTGACCCAAGGTCGCAGGTCACAGATGACCCAAGGTCGCAGGTCACAGATGACCCAAGGTCGCAGGTCATAGATGACTCAAGGCCATAGGTCCCAAGTAACCCCTGGGTCGCAGGTCCCAAATGGACCAAGTCGCAAGCTAGCCCAATAGTTGGGAAGACCAAGAGTTAAGGGCAACTCAAAAGACATCTTAGCCTATATATACAACTTTGGGAAATGACCAAGAGGAGCTTTAGCTCAGCAATTGAAGCCCATATGATAGAGGAACTATTCCTGGAGAGCTAAAGGAACTTAGTTCTTGGTATCAACTAGAGAGAGAGGTAGCAAGGCTAGGGTTTTTGTATCATGCATTGAGATGAATAGCCCATGTTCCACTATTGGGTTTTGATGAGTTGTAAACATGAATTTGACGTTGTAGTAGCATTAATAATATATTCTCTTTTTTGGCACTGATTCGTGTGCTTGCTTGTGGTGATAGTACTAGCTATCTAATATTTCACTATTGTTGTACGGGTGCTTTCATGCATGCAATTGATTATGAACTAATTCACAGTGGTCGCATGTATGTTTGCTTTTGAATCATTGTTTGTTTTTTCCTTGCCACGTCAGTGATTATTGTGAACTACTTTGCAGCTAACTTATGGCATGTTTTCTTTCATGTATGTCTGACTAGTTTTTCAGTTCACTGATCCCACTCACGGCATACCCCCCTTTTATTTTGCTGCTTATAATTGCTTGTATCATTTTTTATGGCTCATCAATATTGGGCTGATTTTGCTTCACTAATTGATCATTTCACCTTTTCCTCTGCTCCATCGTCTTCTCATCCGACAACAAAGAGTGGAAACAATTATGGCGGCAGCCAGGCCCACATACCGGATGGGGCTCCTATCCCAAACGATGTGAGGTCTAATTGGGACCTTTCACCGGGGAGATGCCCTTGTTGTCAGCAGGTACAAATTTTCTCGTCAATAGCTCCTTATCTCCCGTCATGTGGAAGGAAGCACCACTATCAAGATACCACACCGATCCAATTGCACTTGAAACCAAGCATTCGATCAAAGAGAAATCAAGTTCAAATTGCGAGGCGAGGGCCTCACTAGCTGCAGCTCCAACAACCTTCTTGTTCTTCTTCTTCTATGGGTAGTTAGTGGTGAGATGCCCATGTTTGTGATAGTGAAAACACTTCACTTTGGACAAATCCAGCTTCTTGCCTTTAGACTCAGATTTTGAGTAGAATTTATTCCCCTTCCCTGTCCTTGCCTTGGAAGCCAAAGCATAATCCTCTTCATCATCATGCTTTGATGAAGAGCCATCTTTGGTGTTCTGCCTGAACTCCTCCTACACTAGATCCGACCACACTCGTTCCCAATCCGACAGTTTTTCCCATCCGTTGACAGAGTCTTGATAATTGTGCGAACACTTAGGAAGCCCCAAGAGATCCAAGATCACCAAATCATCATCAACAACCATGATTCCCACACTCCCTAGTTCATCCCAACATTGGAAAAACTTTGTGAGATACTTAGGAATATTTTTTCCCTTCTCCATATTGATCTTTCTAAGTTTATCCTTCAGCGCCAGTTTCCTATGGTCGTTGCTGCTTTGGAAAAGATCTATTAAAGCCTTCCACATAGAAAATGGAGTGCCTTTCCCATGAAGGCTTGAGATAATATGGTCTCACACACCTTCCAACAGAATACTTCTCGTCTTCGCTACTTTCTTTTTCCATGCGTCAAGTAATGCAGCATCTGTCGAAGTGGGCTTAGGAACATCACTGTCGATGAATTCCTTCAAGCCATTATCTTCAAGCACCGCCTCCATCCTGTCCTTCCATGCAATGTAGTTCGAGCTTCCCTCAAGTGCATATTCTATCCTCAAACCATTGAAATCCATTTCGATGTTTACTCAACTGTCGCACCAAGAAATTCTTGTAGCAAATTCGAACTGTTTCCACCAACAAACTCAGCTACTGCTTCAAAATTTGAATCTTATTTGCTCCGATACCATGTAGAAATTTTATTATAAATTATGTATTTCCTGGATTCTCCCTATCTAACAATTATATGCCACTGTTAAATACAAAATCCTTCTACTAAAATCTTTGTGGAAATGTAATCGCCAATTGCAAACACATGAAGAAATATCAATCACACATAACATAGTTGTTTTTACTAGGAAAGCATAAAGCTAAAAACCCAACTATCATATATTGTGTATATATCATGGATCATGAAACAATCTCATACAAAAATATAATCCAAGAGCTCTCAGTACAATGTGCAATCGTCTTAGACTGTCATATAAAAATTGGCAAATACATGCGCTAATTTACTGCTTCCTGACAACCTGCCTCAAGTATGCAATCCCTGCTGATCACAATCCCTAAATGAATGAGATACTACCTTTCCTTGACTACAAAATCCTCATTGGAATCTCCAATGTGTGTGTGGTTGCATGAGTGCACCCACTAATGTCACAACAGATAGTCAAACTATCCCTTTCACCTATCTCTCAACTGGGTCTCCACTGGATCTGACATGCATGTAGTTAATAGTAGTAAATATTTAGTTTCATGTGAGATCACTCCATGTGAAATAATTTAGTATTTAATTCATTGATCTCTCACTAGTTTATCTTTAGTTACAACTATTTACAACTAGCACAACTAAGTTTAACTCACTTAACTGAGTTAAACTACTTTACAACTCACATAACTACACATCCAACTCTGTTACAAATTCGAATCACTCAGTTACAACTAAGTCCACTCGCATGTCCCACCAACCAACCTTAGAACTCGAAATTCCTTCAGCTAACTGGTTTTCCACTTCAGTTAACTGAAATCAAGTGCTTCGAGAGAATAGATTAATATTTATTGTCCAATTATTATTAAGAGATAATAATAATCGACATGCATTCTATTTTTAGACATGCGATCTATAAATAGACTTCGCACATGCATCTAAAAATAGAATCTCAAATATAAATATAATTTTCTCAACCATCTATAAATAGACTCTCGCTATAAATAGAATTTTCTCAACATTATAAAATTAGACATACACCTAAAAATAGCCTATGGGCCCCACCTAGTGTAGGTGCTTAACTTTCACTAGGATCATCATATTGGTGAATCTCAACAGATTGAAATATATTTCAATGGGTTGGGCTTCACAAAGAGTGAAGCAGATGTGAACCTATACCAGATTTTGGTTTATGGTAAGATTTTGATTATCATACTTTATGTTGATGATATTATTTTGAGAGGTGATGAGAAACTCATAACTTATTGCAAAGAAGACCTTGCAAGAGAGTTTGAGATGAAGAACATGGGATTCCTTCTCTATTTCCTTGGTTTGGAGATATGGCAGCAGGATGGGGAGCTATTTTTTTCTCAAGGCAAGTATGCAAAGAGATTTGGAGGAAGTTCCACATGGAGAGCTGTAAACCCATGGAGACTCCTCTTACAGGAAACTGGAGGAAGGAGGAGGCTACATCAGGTGAGGTAGTGGACACTACTATTTATAGGCATCTTGTGGGTTCACATATGTACTTGGTGAACACATGACTAAACATATTCTACACAGTTAACTATCTTAGTCAAGCTATGGTTAAGTTGACCGAGCTCTTTTGGAAGGCGGGGAAGCATGTCTTGAGATATCTTAGGGGCACTACAGAATATGGATTATGGCACAAATGGACAGAGGGAGTGAAGCTTCAGTGCTTCACCGATGCAGATTGGGTAGGAAGTCCACCAGACAGGAAGAGCACATCAGGAGGGATCTTCAGCATAGGACTGACACCAGTTTCTTGGTACAACAAGAAGCATAGATCAGTTGCACTCAGTTCAGACGAGGCAGAGTACATGGAAGCTAGTCAGGTTGTATTTGAGGTCATATAGATGAGTAAGATACTTGTTGGTTTGTTCAGTCATCAAATGGATTCGACGGTGATACATTTTGATAACCAGAGTTGCATAAAACTCTCCGTTAATCTAGTATTCCATGATAGGTCCAAGCCCATTGACATCTGGTACCACCATCTCAGATATTGTGTTCATTGACACATTATGTTACTTCAATACGTTCCCACAGAGGATCAAGATGCAGATATTCTGACAAAGGCACTCGCTAGGAGAAAATTTGAATACCACAGAGGCAGGATCAGGGTAGCTGATAATCCCTTTCTTGTTGAGAGGGAGTGTTGAAAGTCAACAAGAAAATGCAACACACACACTAGTGTGGGATCACAGGTCCTAGCAATACATTAGTGTGCAAGGAAATTTATTAAATAAATTGGAAATATGTCTAATTTAATTTTCCCTTAATTAAAGTAGACAATAAATAATAATCCTATCTCATAATCACTTGCAATAGTTAACTGAGTGTAATAGACTTATTTAACTCATGAATTTTGAGTTGAGGGTGGTTGGTGTGGCATGCAGAGTGATTCTATTTGTTTTAGAGTCCAAGTTGCAGTTAGTGTATTAGTTTACTGCATGATAAATCAGTTAACTCAATTTAAGTGAGTTAAAGTCAGTCTAACTAGTTGTAACTGATTGTTGCACTAGTGAGAGGTCAAGTGAATTAAATCAGATTTAAATCACATCCAGTGATCTGTCAAGTGACTGATGATTTACTATTAATAGTTGCATGCATGTCAGTTCTGATGAAGACCCAGTTGAGACAAAGGTTAAAGGGATGTTTACTATCAGTTGTATTATTAGAAAATTGGACAGATGCAATTAACATACCATAGGATTGCCCATCATGTTTGCGTATTCAAGGAAGGCTGAAATTCGTAAAGAATGGGGATTTCATTCCACATGAATTGTGTAAGGAAGGCAGGCTGAGTAGAGGCAAGAAATTGGCTAAGTGTTGGTCGATTTTGTCTAGATTAGTTTGAGACAGTTATTGGAGTGTAGAAGACTCTTATGAGAGGAGTGCATTGTAATTGTTTCATGATTCCTTAGTTTAATATACAATAGAAGATAGAGGGGTTTTGAACAGCAAGCTTTGCCTAGGAAAAATATCTGTGTTGTGGATTGATTTGCTTCTTTCTTTTACTTGGCGTGATTGTGCGATCATGTTTAATTTCCGCAAATTAATTGTTATAAGGATTCAATATCTTGCTTTAGAACATTGCATGATTGGATTGAATCCATTGGTATACATACTATTTGTATAATTTCTACATTCTATTTTTTAGTTTAACAGATTTTAGAAAATCTTTCGACACAGTTCCTCGGGAGAAGTTAAGGCAAAGAATCGATGAGATAATGGTTCCTCTCTAGCTAATGGTTGTTGTTACTAAGTTATATGAGAACATTATTTCCAAGCTTAATACCACCAAAGGTTGGTCTCAAGAGACTAAATGAAACATTGGTTTTAAGCAAGAATGTCCCCTTTGCCCTACCCTTTTTGGCATTTACATTGAAAATCTTGAAGAGTGTTTAGAATATGTTGGTTGTGATGGACCCAAGCTCACTCGTATAGTCATTACCCTTCTCATTTATGCCTACGATATCGTTCTTCTTTACAAAATCCCTGATGATCTTGACAAGTAGCTTAGAACCCTCAATGATAATTGCTCCAAGATAGGTATGATTGTTAATACTCAGACGACTAAATTCATTATAATTAAATCCAAAAATGTCAGCTACGATAGTTTCATTTATGATAACAATTACTTAGAGAATGTTTCTTCATAAAAATATTGAGTTATTGCCATTCACCATAAGCTCAACTAGAACTATAACATTGAGAAGAGGATTATAGGAGGTTGGAGAGTTTCCTATGAGCTTGAAAATAATTTTAAGTCGAATGATCTTTGGATTTGGAGTAAAAAATAGTTCAACTTCAAAACTCTCATTACCCCTGTTATTTTATATGGATGTGAGGTGTGGGGTTGCGATATATCTAAAGAGTCGTGGAGAAATACTGAAATGATCCAAAAACAATTTATAACCTACAACCTCAAGATTAAAGGCAATACTCCTTACTCTATTCTCTTGATTGAAGCTAGCATTTCCCCCATTGAAAGCATGACTATGTTTGGGTATCTAATGTATAAGAAGAATTTTTCTAGCATGGAAGACAAAAGGCTCCCAATAATTTCTTATAACTCTAGTCAAAACCCCATCTTTGGCTCAAACGAGGTTGGCATAAGGATTACAAGTCCTAGATTGATCATTGGGGGAAGGAAGATATCATATCAGAGAATAAGGATAGTATTAAAAATATCATTACTTCCAAATTTAAGGATAAGTTGTGGAGTGATAAGGAGTTCATAAATTTTGCTCAAAATTAAAAGTTACAGGATTGGGTTGAAACCATAAAGGTTAAGTATATCTCGTCTTCCTGATTCTGGCACCATGAACTGTTCGAAAAAATGATGTCATATGAGGGAGATATCTTGTTCTGATCGAAATCCCAAACAGGTAAAATTTGCGACAGGTTTGACTGGGATGCCCAGTCAGTGAGGTGGATTTCACAGTCAGCAAAAGGAATATTTTGAGGAATATTCCTTTCCTCATAATCAATTAGTGGATGAAAAGTGGCACCTTTTTATTCGTCGAATGATATTGTACATTGTTATGAGGGCCAAATCAGGGGGTGACACGTGGCCAACCCTGAGGCTATCATGTGTCCCCGAAATAGCATTGTAAAATTTTTGGGAGAGGTCTGTAGGGTTCGGCCCCACGACCTCTAGTAGAGCACGCACTCACCACACTGCATGAGCTACAAGTGTTTCTTAACATATATGTTTCACAGGTTTGTTATAAATTTTATGCAAATTCCATTTGGGGGTTGGGACCACCGGTGGTCCCAACCCGCCAGTGGTCCCCGCGATCGTGGTCACATATAAAAATGCAACCATAACATAAATTTCAAACTCCGATGGTTAATCGTAACCTCCAACCACAACCATTTCTGCAGTTTTATGTTAAGCCTTGTCACATGGCTATGTTTACTACTAACTCTCTATGCGGTTAAGCCATAACTCCGACTTCAACTCCGGTTTAAACCTTATCAACCTGTGGTTCCGCCTATAGTTCCACCAATGGTTATGTAACCATGTGATGTGGGTCATGTGCCCAACCAAAACACATTTAATGTAAACAGTTAATTCGGCGAAGGTTTAGAGCACACCTAAATTTGGGCGGAGTTGGCTATTTTGACTCCAGTTAAGTGGAATCCTCCACATTTAGTGGAGTTTTTCTAGGTGTAACTAGTAAAGTGAGTAGGAGACTTAATTTTCACCCATTCATAGTGAATGAATAGTAATTCTTAGCTAATTGGAGCATTCTGGAGCCATTGGTGAAGAGAAAAAAACCATTAGAGGCCTGTAACTACATGTATTTTCAAAATTTTGAGCATAATGAAAGATGGACATGCCATTGGGAGCTGGACCAACAGATGTAGCCCAGGAGGGGTGAACTGCTTCATCATTCCTGCTGTTTAAATGTTGTGTGGTGACTTATTTCTATTTTTTACACTTTTGTTTAGTGTTATTTGTGCTTATTTTCATGCTTCTAATTCACTAAAATCATCTACAATTCATGGTTAAAATCCTCAATCCTTAAGAAAACTAATGAGATAAGTATGCACATGTTTATAAACTGAAAAGACACTTAGCACAACAAAACTAATAAAGTCCTTTCAGATCAGATTGGTATCATAGTAGAGTTTATTCTCTGGTGTTATTCAGTGCAAATAATTATTTAATTGTTTTCAAGTTTTTAGATGCTTACTAGGCTCAAGCTCAAAAGAGGAGAAGGAAAATTGGTGGGAGCAGAAGGGTCTCAAGAAGAGCCAACGCAAAGGAGAGAAATATTGCCACAATCTCCATCACCTATTTCACCTCCTAAGGAAGCAGAAGCTAGATTAATTATGTCTCATAGAGAAGGAGAAATCCATGAAGAAGTTGATCCCAAAGAGGAAGAAAGAGTGTTCAGGAAAGTAGTCCTTGACATTACTGAGATGGTTAGAATCCTTTATCAAGAAAGGAATGAGAGACTAGAAGGAGAAGGATCCAAACTTCACAAGGAAGGACAGGGATCTTGAGGAGGTCACAATGATGAAGATAAGTCAAAGAAGGGAAATGGAGGAAATGGAGGCAATGAAGAGCCATCATCTGCACCCTCATCATCATCATCCTCTACTTCTACTTCATGACATCAGCCACACAAGTCAAAGAACACTAGTAAAAGTCATTTATTAAAACTTGATGTAAAGTTTGAATTGCCAATGTTTAATGGTGAAGTCAATGTAGAAGAAATTGATAATTGGATTAGGAAATTGGAGGTCTATTTGAGAATCCAGAACCTTCAAGATGATGATACCAAAATCCAATTAGCTTCATTGAGAATGGAAGGTGCAACACTTGTTTGGTGGGAAGCCAAGACAAAGGAGGAGATCAAGAAACATGGCAAGATTATTCTATCATGGTCATATTTTAGTATTGTTGTAAAAAAAAAAATTATCCATTAGCTCATATGCAGAAAGCTATAATGAACTGGAAAAACTTTAGGCAACTGAAGGGACAAAATTTGCAAGAATAGACCCAAGAATTTAGGAGAAGAGCTCTCTTATTAGGGGTAGATTTGCAGAGCCAATATACTTTTCTCAAGTACGTATGAGGCTTAAATAACTACCTAAAACATAATATTCTAATTTTTAACCCCACCAGTTTAGATGAAGTATGTGTTCAGGCCACACATCTAGAAGCTAGAGGGAAGAACATTTCTGAAGAGGGTAGAAAGAAACCTCTTAAGGGAAAAAACACAGAGAAGACCTCAAAAGGTAAAAGCAAAAAGAATGCATCTGTTAAGAAAGAGGGAGAAAAAGTGGTTTGTAAACATTGTTCAAAAGGAGGCCATGATGAAAGTCATTTTTGGAAATTACATCTTGAAATGAGGCCCAAGAAATACAATAACAAAGGGAAACATAAAACTGTAGCTACAACTCAACATGATTTAGGAGATGATTCAGGTGATGAATATAATATTACAGCCATGGGATTGAAGAACATGAAGGGAAAATAAATTGAAACTAAACCTAGTACTAGTACATCAAACTGTCACATACATGCTCCAAATGAAGAAGAAAGAATTGCACTGTTTCGTGTGAGGGTCATATCCAAACATATCAAGATTGACACGTTTTTTTGGCAGTGGGTCACAAGAAAAATTAATCTCTGAATACTTGGTCAAAAAAATTAACCTTGAGACCATACCACATCCATAACCATATCCATTGGGTTGGATTTGTAAGGATGCAAATTTACAAGTTTCAAATAAATGCATATTGTGGTTTGCAATCACTACACATTTTGTTGACACAGTTGAATTAGATGTGGTTCCGCTTGAAATAACAGGTATTTTGTTGGGGACTCCTTACTTGTATGACAGGAAAGTGATATTATATTGCCATGAGAAAAAGTATCATTTATTCAAATATGGAAAGGAGTACATTGTTAGAGCACATCGCAAGAAGACAAACATTGCTATGGTAAATGTTGGACAGGTAAAAAGGCTGGTAAATTCAAGTAAGAATTTTTTTCTTCTTATGATTAATCCTAAATATGATGTTAATCATGAATCATTTGAGGGATGTGATCCTAAGTTGAAATAATATTTATATGATGTAGTTAATGCACATCATGAGATGTTTCAAGAGCCAACAGGATTGCCTCCAAAAAGAGATATTCAACATGAGATTCAGTTGTAGCAAGATTGTCCTTTTCCAAACATCAGTATCTATCGCATGTCGATAATGGAGAATTCTGAAATAAAGAGGCAAATCAAAGAGATGTCACATAAAGGAATCATAAGGCCAAGCACTTCTCCATGTGATTCACCCATAGTCTTGATACCAAAGAAAGATGGGACTTGGCGTATGTGTGTAGACTTCAGAGCTTTGAACAAGATTACGGTAAAGAATTGTTACCCACTCCCAACGATAGATGATTTGCTTGATCAACTGAAAGAATATTTTTTTTTCACTAAGTTAGATTTACGAAGTGGATATCATCAGGTAAGAATTGCATAAAGAGATATATGGAAAATTGCATTCAAAACCAAACAAGGACTCTTTGAGTGGTTAGTTATGCCATTTGGTTTGTGTAATGCACCAACAACTTTCATGCATGTTATGGATAGTGTTTTTCATCCATTCCTTGATGAATTTTTGATTGTTTACTTATATGACATATTGATTTTTAGCAAAACAAGAGAAGAACATGTCTTGCATGTGAATAGAGTGCTTGATATTTTGAAGAAAGAGAAATTTTTCTTAAGATGTCAAAATGTGAGTTTGGAAAGAATTATTTGGTTTATTTGGGACACATTGTAGGAGGAGGAGAATTTAGAATTGATCCTTCTAAAGTGGAAGCCATTTTGAATTGGCCCACACCCAAAATAGTAACCGAGGTAAGAAGTTTCTTAGGTGCAGCTCAGTATTGGAGAAATTTTATTGCTAACTTTTCTTCCATCACAACTCCTATGCATGCAATGAAAAGTGTGAAGAAAGACTTCCAATGGGGAGGCAAACAACAAGATCAGTTCAGATCTAGTCCTTGCATTACCGAATTTGAGGCAGCCATTCAAAATTCAAACCGATGTTAGTGATTATGCCATGGGCGCAGTACTTTTGCAGTATGGTAAGCCTATCACTTTTCAGTCTGAAACATTTAATGGTGCTGTGACAAATTATCCTACATATGAAAAATAACTATATGCATTGGTACAAAGTGTCAAGAAGTGGAAACACTACTTGATGGGTAAAGAGACTATTGTGCATACCGATCACCAACCATTACAGTACTTGCAGTCACAAACAAAATTGGAGCAATCAAGAAATTTCAGGTGGATGGGATGTCTTCAACAATTTCACTTGGTTATAAGGTACAAGAAAGGTATTTTCAATAAAGTTGTTGATATGCTTTCAAGACCAATCATTAGTGCATCTACTTTACTAAAAAATGATTCTATTGTACATGAGAGTTACATAGAACAATATGCACATGATGTTGATTTTCAAGATGTGTATGCTAGTCTGAGTGAAGGGAATCAAGTTGAAGAAAAATATTATCACATGCATAACAATTTGTTGTTTCATTTGGGCAAGCTTTGTATACCACAAGGAGAGAGGCTAAGTGTAATGAGAGAAGCTCATTCATCTCTTATTGTTGGACACTTTGGGGTAAGCAAAATAGTGGCACATCTACAGAGGTATTGCTATTGGCCTCGCATGATAGATAGTGTGTCACGTTTTATAAGAGGTTGTTCTACGTGTGCAACAAGTAAGCCTAGTAATAGGAAGCTTGGGTTGTACACGCCACTACTGGTACCATCAAGGCCATGGGACAGTGTCTCCATGGAATTTGTTGGAGGTCTACCTATGTCAAAAAGAAAACATGATTATATTTATGTATTTGTGGATAGATTCAGTAAAATGTGTATACTTATTCCATGTAAGAAAACCATTATTGCTGAACAAACTGCCGAACTTTATTTTCAACATGTTTGGGTTCATTTTGGATTGACAACTTCTATCGTTAGTGATAGGGATTCCAAGTTCATTGGGAATTTTTGGTCCAACCTATGGAAGATGATGGACACAAAGTTGAAAAAAAGTACTGCTTTTCATCCGCAAACCGATGGAAAAACCAAGGTGGTGAACAGAACCATTGTGCATCCATTGAGAGGATATTGCAGCAAACATCCTAAGTTGTGGGATGAACAACTGCATTATATTCAGCATGCTTACAACTAGGCAAAGCACTCTTCAACTCAAACATCACCTTTTGAAGTATGATTTGGGTATTTTCCAAAATTTCCATTAGACTTCATCTTTGGGAAGGATGTTGCAATAGATGGCCATAGTGATATTGACAAGGCTCGAAATTTCATTGAGAAAATTCAAATTATAAATCAACAAGTTCAAGAACATCTTGAGAAAAGTCAAAGCAACTATAAAGAGAGGCATGAAAAAAATAGAGTTGATCACAAGTTTCAAGAGGGAGATAAGGTATGGTTGCACATTATCAAAGAAAGGATACAAAGGGAAGGTAAAAACCACAAACCCATTTGCTATGGTCCATTAAAGATCATAAACCAAGTTGGTAATAATGAATTTCAACTTGACTTGCCTTCATATATGAAAATGTATTCAATTGTTAATGTTGAAAACTTATTTTTGTATGAGCCACCTTTGATCGATGATCAAGGAAGTGATATTAAGCTACCTTCTATTGAAGATTTCTCGCCAGAATTTCTGGATGAGCTCAAAGAAGATATACAATTCTTGATAGGAGGACAAGAGCATCCAAGAGGGGAAGTTTTGACTACCTTCGAGTTGGGCTCAAAGGCAGTAAACCAAGCAAGGAAAAGTGGATAGAGGTTGGAAAGGTGAGGGAGTTGTACTCTCATCTACTGAACACGTAATCAAGTCTTTTGGGGTCCAAAAACTTCCAAATGGGGAGGAGTCATCAGGGGTTCATAAATTTTGCTAAAAATTCAAAATTACAGGATTGGGTTGAAACTAGGATGGTTGCGTAGATCTCATCTTCCTGATTCCAGTGCCGTGAATGGTTCAAAAAGCCAATGTCGTATGAGGGAGATATCGTGTTCTGATCGAAATCCCAAATAGGTAAAATTTTCGACACGTTTGACTGGGATGCCCAGTCAACATGGTGGATTGCACAGTCAGCAAAAGGAATATTTTGAGGAGTATTCATTTCCTTAGAATCAATTAATGGATGACAAGTGGCACTTTTTTATTATTCGAATGATATTGTATGTTGTTATGAGGGCCAAATCAGGGGGTGACACATGGCCAACCCTGAGGCCGCCACGTGTCCCCGAAATAGCATTTTAAAATTTTGGGGAGAGGTCCACAGGATTCGACCCCGCGACCTCTAGCAAAGCACACACCCACCACACCGCATGAGATACAAGTGTTCCTTAACATATATGGTTCACGGGTTTTTTATAAAGTTTATGAAAATTCCATTTGGGGGTTGGGGACTGCCGACAGTCCCAACTCACCAGCAGTCCCTGTGATCGTGGTCAGATATAAAAATGCAACAATAACATAAATTTCAAACTCATATGGTTAATCTTAACCTCCAACTACAACAGTTTCTATAGTTTTATGTTAAGACTTGTCACATGGGTATGTTTACTGCTAACTCTCCATGCAGTTAAGCCATAACACCAACTTTAATTCTGATTTAAACCTTATCAACCCGTGGTTCCACCTATAGTTCCACCAATGGTTATGTAACCGTGTGATGTGGGTCATGTGCCCAACCAAAACACATTTAATGTAAATGGTTAATTCGGCAGAGGTTTAGAGCGCGCCTAAATTTGGGCAGAGTTGTCTATTTTGACTCCAATTTAGTGGAGTCCTCCACATTTAGTGGAGTTTTTCTAGGTGTAACTGGGAAAATGAGTAGGAGACTCAATTTTTCCCATTCAGAGTGAATGAAGAGTCATTCTTAGCTAATTGGAGCATGTTGGATCCATTGGTGCAGGAAAACAACCATTAGAGGCATTTAACTACATGTATTTGCAAAATTTTGAGCATAATGAAAGATGGACATGCCATTGGGAGCTGGACCAACAGATGTAGCCTAGGAGGGGTGAACTGCTTCATCATGCCTGCTATGTAAATGTTATGTGGTGACATAATTCTCTATTTTACACTATTGTTCAATGTTATTTGTGCTTATTTTTATGCTTCTAATTCACTAAAATCATCTACAATTCATGGTTAACATCCTCAATCCTTAAGAAAACTAATGAGACAGGTATGCACATGTTTATAAACTGAAAAGACACTTAACAGAACAAAACTAATACAATCCTTTCAGATCAGATTGGTATTAGAGCTATAGATTATTCTCTAGTGTTATTTAGTGCAAATAATTGTTAAACTGTTTGCAAGTTTTTAGATGCTTACTAGGCTCAAGCTCAAAAAAGGAGAAGGAAAATTGGTGGGAGAATAAGGGTCTTAAGAAGAGCCAAGGAAAAGGAAAGAAATATTGCCACAATCTCCACCGCCTATTTCACCTCCTAAGGAAGCAGAAGCTACATTAAGCATGTCTCATAGAGAAAGAGAAATCCATGAAGAAGTTGATCCCAAAGAGGAATAAAGAGTGTTTAGGAAATAACTCCTTGACATGACTGAGATGGTTAGAATCCCTTATCAAGAAAGGAATGAGATACTAGAAGGAGAAGGATCCAAACTTCACAAGGAAGGACATGGATCTTGAGGAGGTCACAATGATGAAGATAAGTCAAAGAAGGGAAATGGAGGAAATGGAGGCAATGGAGAGCCATCATCCGCACCCTCATCATCATCATCCTCAATCCTTAAGAAAACTAATGAGAAAAGTATGCACATGTTTAGAAACTGAAAAGACACTTAGCACAACAAAAATAATACAGTCCTTTTAGATCATGGAATGATAAGGAGTTAGAGGGGAAAAGGAATATAAGGTTTTACAAGGAGGTGATCAATCCCACTCTATCTAACCAGAATTATCTTTCTTTTTTTACCAGTGCTAAGAAGAAAATGAGCATTTCAAAGATAAAAACTAATTCCCATGAGCTTCGAATTGAAACCGTGTGTTAGTCTATTCCCAAAGCACCTTCGGTTGAAAGAACTTGCCTCCTATGTGATACTAAGAGATTCAGATATGAAAAACACTTTATTTTGGATTTACCGGCCCTTACTAATATCTGTTCCCCTTTTCAAAAAAATTTCCACACTACCAACCTTCTTGAATTGTTAAGTCAACAAAACTACAGTGACCTCTGAACGGTTCTCTCCCTTCTTTTTTATCACAAAAATAAAATATTAATTAATCTCAATTAATCACTCATTTCTTAAGGTATGGTAGACCATATTGGTCTTAGTGGATATTAATCATCATCATCATCATCATCATTAATTTAATTTAATTTTTATGTAATTTGACCCAACCAAAATGTTTTAATTCATATATATATATATATATATATATATATATATATATATATATATATATATATATATATATATATGATGATGATGGTTACCGTCCGTTGAGACCAATGCGGTCTATTGGACCTTAAGAAAGGAGAAAGAATGTAAGTTTGATTCTTTAAAATATTGTTTCTATGGTCAAAGAGAAGGGAAATAAGTGTTCCAAGATCGCTATAGGTGGGTTGGCTTAATATGTCAAGAAGACTGGAAGTGTGGCAGATGGTAAGGAATTGAGAGCGAATGTGAGTAAGAGTAGGGCAGTCTAAAAGGAAGTGCTTCTCATATTCCACCTGCTTAGAGTCACAAATATGACAGATTCTATCCTTCCATGGGGTCTTGGGAATAGACCATTGGCCGGTCTCACTTCGAAGCTCATGGGAATTAGTTCTTATGTTAGCGATGTTCATTTTTTTCTTATTTCTGAACAACATAGAGAGATAATTCTGAGTATCAAGGGTGGGGTTGATCACTTCCTTATAGTATCTTAGCTTCGTTTTATCCTCCAGCTCATGATCCTCTAACAAATTGTCTTTACACTTGGAGGTAATAGCATTTTTGATATTATATTTTCTTTCCATACTGAGCTCCTCCTTAATTCCCTAATGGTTGAGCCAGGACTGGGCATCCTTATGCCTCCCGCGCTTGAGGCGAAGGTGAGGGTTTTGACTACAGTTAGAAGAAATTTTAGGGAGCCTTATTTATTCCATGATTTCAAGCTTCTTCTTATACATCAGATATCTAAACATAGAAGTACTTTCAATGGGAGACAAATGAGATTTGATCAAGAGGATAGGATAGGATTATTTCCCTTCATCTTAAGGTTGTAGGTTATGAATTTATTTTGAATTGTGTCAATATTACTCCATGACTCTCTAGATATACTGCAACCCCAAACTTCACATTTGTGTAAGACAACAAGGGTGACAAGGGTTTCAAAGAGGAACCTATTTTTACTCCAAATGTAAAGATCAACCGACTTACAATTGTTTTCAATCTCATAATAAGCTTTCCAGCTCCCAATAATCCTTTTCTCAATTCTATAATTCTAGTTGAGATGACAAGTGAACTCAGTACCCAAATAATTATAAGAATAAACCCGCTCTAAGTACTGGTTATTATACATGAAACTACCATGGGAGATATTTTTGGATTTAATGATCATGACTTTAGTCTTGTCAGTATCAATTGTCATACCCATCTTGGAGTAATATTCATGAAGAATCTGGAGCTTCTTGTCAAGGTCATCATGGATTTTTGCAAGAATAACAATATCATCGGAATAGAGGAGAAGAGTAATAAGAACACCAGCAAGCTCAATTCCCTTGCAACCCCAAAGATTCAGACACTCCTCTAGCTTATCGATGTATATGCCAAAAAGGGTAGGGGATAGGGGACACCCTTTCTTAACTCCAATATTGCATTTAATGTCTTTATACCAACCCTCATTGATCTTAAGCTTGGCAGTGATGGTCTCGTAGAGATGGATCATAACAATCCTTAGCTCAGGAGGGACCATGATACCTTTAAGTCTCTCCCAAATTTTATCTCGAGCACCAATGTCTAAATATTTTCTAAAGTCCACAAAGAAACATAAGAGATCGACTTTACTATTGTGACATTCCTCCGCAATGATTCTAAGAGTGATTAGATGGTCAATAGTCGAGTGATGTATCCTAAAACTAGCTTTTCCTTTAGCTCTTTTTCCCTGGCTTTCAAGCCAAAGACTAAGCTTCTTCTCCAAAAATGAGCCCATAAAGCTTGGCCAGGATATGGTTAACCATAATGGTCATATAGTTAGATGGAAGACTCTTGTCCCCATTTCTAAATATAGGTACAATAAGGCTTTGTGTCCAAAGCCGAGGGAAGCCATGTGTTACAACCAAATTGAGAATATTGTGAAGATAACGAATGAGGATAGATCTTCCCATTTTAAGTATCTTTGCTTGGTATCCTTCAATATATTTAGCTTTCCCATTAGCGAGATTATTAATACCAGACTCAATGTCGTCAAGAGAGAATACATCCTCCTTAATTGGAGTGATTAAGGTGGAGCCCATAGTGTCTTGAGAGTCATACAACTTCTTAAGATAGTTGTCCCAGTTTTATAAGGGGATAGAATGGTTATATTTGGTTTTACGGACAAGAACATTCCGCCAAATGTTTTTGGGCACGACTTTAGAAAGTGGAGAAGATAATCCTGTCTTTTATTAATATATTATCTTTTCTTCCTCTTGATGATATTTTTGGATATATTGATATTCTGCAGCTTATTGATTTCATTAAGAGCATCTCTGATCGCTTTCCTGGCAATTTTTCAATCTTTGTCATACCATGGATTGGAATTTCTATTAGTCTGCTTAAATGAAATCTCATTAGAAAACTTGCTAATGGTGTTGGAAAGGATAGTAGTGAAATGGTAGTAGATTTGATCAATGTTATTATTATAATCCATGGGGCCTAAATCCCTCTCTAAATCCCTTAATAAGAGGTCGGTTTACTTCTATCGAAGCGAATGTGCCTTTTTCTTTCATTGGTCTCCTGCATGTGGGTGGTAATATATATATATATATATATATATATATATATATATATATATATATATATATATATATATTTTATTATGTAATGTGATTGAGTCAAAAAGTTTACATAACATAACATCACATCACATAACATAACCTTACAACATCTCTTCCATGGTAGGCTAGAGAGCGCCTCTCGGCACAATACAATTATTGAAAATTAAAATAAAATGATAGAATTATTTAAAATAAAATAATAAAATAGTCAATTTACCCTGGGGGTTTTTGGGCTATGTTGTAATTTCATGTTATGTTATTTTTATGTTATGTTATCTAAACATTTTGACTCAAATTACATAAAAGTAAAAATAAAATTAAAATTAAAATTAAAAAATAAATTAAAATAATTTAAAATAAAAATTAAATTAAATTGTAAAATTTGATGATCCCCATGATATGAAGTATTATGTAAACAATGAAATTCAAGGTTCAAAATCCCATGGGTTAAGCCATAGGAAAATTAAAATAAAATGGTAAAATAGTCAATTCACCATTGAAGGTTTTTGGGCTCTAGGTTTTGACAAGCCATGGTTTTTCCAATGGTATTCTTCTCTAAAGTAGCATATTAAAGGCATAAAATGATCCTCATGATATAAAGTATTATGTAAACAATGAAATTCAAGGTTCAAAATCTGATGGGTTATGCCATAGAAAAAATAAAATAAAATGGTAAAATAGTCTGTTGAAGGTTTTTGGGCTCTAGGTTTTGACATGCCATGGTTTTTCCAATGGTATTCTTCTCTAATGTAGCCTATTAAAGGCATAAAATTATAATTAGTTTTTCTAACAACTTATCACTCTCATTTTTAAGAACTCAAAGGATTTGACAACAATCTCGAATGCATATGAAACATAAAGGCGATGATTCAAGGCTTTGAAACTTGCCATGAGATAATTCCTCTCAACTCCTTTTCATTTAAATATATTAGTGATTCAAAAAATAATTATAAGGTCATTGCTTCCTTTGTAAGAAAACACCTCTAATGAATATGTTGATAAGTGAAAGGGGATTTTATATCATAATTTTGTATTTTTATAGTTGGGGTGTATTTATTTTGGTAGGTGTCCCTTTCTAGGAGGAAATGCTTGCAATGAATCTTGTGAATTTTCTAAACAAGAGGACATTGAAAGAAACATTCTTTGGAAACTATAAACCTCATTCAGAGTTTCCAGGCCTTGTAGAGTTTCCTCTACTTTTTTTCTATGTACATGACAACACCAATCTCTGCTTGCCATTTATGTTTTTAATATATCCTTGTTTGATTTTTACAGAATCTTGAACTCAGTTGGAAGTAATTAAATTCTTAATTGATCATTCCTTGTTTCTTTGAAGACACATGAACTAGATAAATTTATTACCCATCACATTTCCTTTGTGGATATCAACGAGGCATTTGATTAGGATCTTGGAACTGTGATTAAAGTGACTGAGTTCATCTTAATTCTAAACAAACAATGGTTTTTTTTGTCTACATACTAACATTATTACAGGACTTTCGCATATGTATGATATATGTAGGGGAATAAAAAGTAGGAGGTTCCTTAGTGGCCCCACAAAGATAGAGTTTCAAAACTCATAACCTACTTTTTTTATCACAATCAATGAAAATTTTCTAATGAGTATAATTATATTTTCAATTGAAGACACATTGATTTCATTGGGGTTTAGTCCCCACCATCTCTCATATTTTAAATATAAGGAGTTGAGGATGGAAACGACCTTTCACTAAATTAAGTTATCCTACTAACTTCCAAGCTCAACTCACTTAACATAATCACCACCTTGGGTGGGAAAATTGTCCTTCTCGTAGGCTCACCATAGTTACCAAAATTTAAAAAATAATTATATTTCCAATTCCTATAGAATATTTTTTTTGGTTATTTTTCACATTTCTAAATCCTTTTGTTATTTATCATGTCTCTAGTTGTAACTAATTCTTTACTTTAATTTTATGCATATCATATTTAAATAGTTAAATTAAAAAATTTATAATATATGTCAAAGAAAAATGTGAAGCGCAACATATGTAACTATATTTGTCAAAGTTTTAGTAATATTAAAAATAAGAATATTTTTATATATATAGAGATGTGAAATTTATTTAAATATAAATAATATTATTAAGTACCAACATAGTTTCATGTTAACTCTAATTCTATCAATTAGTTGAGAGGAATCAAATCTCTTGAGTTGCAAACCTTTCCTCACGAAAAACTACACATATTCAATAACAAGTTTTGAAGTCATTACAACAAAGGTTATCATGTCACTTGGAAAAATTAAACATGAGTGGGGAGGATAACAATCATTCCTCCCAACTGTCTATTGAATCCCATTTATTATTATTATTATTATTCTTTTGTGTAAGCTAATACCCATGGGGGATTTGAACCGGTGACCTATCACAAGGAATACATTAACAATACACACATGTACACAATCCAAAACCCAATAAACTCCCATTTATGTTTATAATTATATTTGCATAATTACATATTTTATGTGAATTCTTATCCATTGCTATGGTGCTACAATTTTATGTTTGTAAAATTGCGATGTTATTATTTTTATTCTTTGCGATTATAATTAAAGTTTTTTTTAATGAAAAAATTAATAGCTTAGGGAGGCCTATTTTGTGCAAGGATTATGATGAGTCCATTGAAAATTTGACTAATAGATGTGCTTATGAAATTCAGTTATGGTAGGGATAATAACTAATTGTAGGTTTAAGAGGGTTATGGAGTGGTACCTCTATTGGTGATGCATTAGAAAAATGGTACATAGATTCAATTGTAAAAAATGATGTAGAAATTCAATGCTCGAAAAATTAAAGTATTTCTTTTTTTAGTTGCTTGGGCTCATGATGCTTAGATTTTTTCATAAATGCATAATCTTCCTATTTGTTTTGATGTTCAATGTCTAAACGTTCTACATGGTTCAATTAGAAAAGGATAAATTCATTAAAGAGATTTGAGAGGAGCAATTCGATAAAATTGGTGTTTGGGATTTTTTTTTAATTTTGAAATCAAGGAAATCCTTCAACTAGTAGAGCATGAGTGCCTTTTATGTCCAATGATCATATCATGAAGTTCAAAATTGTATTAGAAAGTGGATCAAGTAATTTAGGAGAGCACATGGCATTAAAGTTGATAATAACACTTGTAGTAAAAAGGGTGTTAAAAATATTCAAATATTTGGACATTCACTAGTTGTTGTGAATTAGATGGTGTCCTATAATTTCGATAATTATACTTTTAAGTCCTATATTTAATGCGATTTATTTGGAATTAAAGATCTTAACAACACTAGTAATAGAAAAGGGTCCTCGAAATATTCAAATGTTGACTCACAAGTTGTTGTGAATTGGATGAAATGTCTTATAATTTGAATAGTTATACTAAGCTTGAGCCCTATATTTAATGACATTCAATAGGTGCTAAAGTAGTTAATAATACTTGTAGTAGAAAAATGTGCTCAAAACATAATATGTTAAAAATATTTAAATATTTGGAGATTAACTAGATTTTTTCAATTGAATGAAGGGGTCTTATAATTTGGATAATTGTAATTGCAATTCTATATTTAATGAGATGGAGATGTGTTTTTTTTTTTTTTTAACAAAATATCATTTTTCCATGTTTTTGGAAAGAGTACGAAGGATGCACATGTTGTTTAAAAGCCTAGATTTCTATTGAATGAAGGCATATGTCACATTTAGGAGTCTATGATTAGACATACTAGTGAATATTTTCATAATCCTTTCTATTTTCCATTTAGTTGATCAATCAATCTTACATCTCATTTAGGGAATGTCTATGTGGTTATATGGTTTTTATGAGACTCTTAAATGGTATAGTAGATTATATAACAATATAAAACCAAAATCAAAGAACATGAAATTCTTATTAGTAGAAATATACCAACTTCTTCTTCCATTGTCTCCTAGAACCCTTCACTAACACCCAATGCCCTCTTATATGGATCACCATATTTTATATTAAACTTCATGTATACATTGCATAGAAAATTATGAAGGACACTAATTCCATTAGATTGACTTACTCAAACATAAATATTAAATTTGTTGGACACCTAATCCGCTAAGGGTTAAGATGTGGAAGTTCGACAATCAAAGGGAGTCCAAGAGACCATGGAATCTAGAATCCAAGAGTAGCGCTAATGTATTATGAAATATGTATCATTGTGAATAATATAATCATCTAATTCTTATCTTTCATATTGTGTTCACATCCATGCATGTTTAACATGGTATCATAAAGGGCGATTGATGGCCCTGCTCCAATTTGAGCCACTGATTTTGTGGTATTTTTATGCATGAAAGTTCTACTATCAGTTTTGAATTTAATGAATGTCCCATAAGCTAAATTTTAGTTGCATTCTCTGCCATTTCTATCCTGCTCAATAACTCCTATGTGTAGGTAGTCCGCTCCTAGTGTGGATTCTGCGGATTTGTGGTATTAGCTCTACCTCTCTGCACCCTGTGTTACTCCATTGACTGTGCTGGTGTCTGAGCATAAAATTTTGACAAAGAATGTGGTGCGATGAATGTGTCTGCATTGCTTTGTGTAGATTTATTGACTCTATAAAAAGGTAAGTATGTCCACATATGCAATGATAATTTATTTTGAATGTAATGCTATTATGGGTAATGATCACTAAGAAGCAAGAACAACATGTATTTGAGATAAAGGTGATGTGGTTGCTGGTTGTAATACTTGTTATTCCACCACCTCTCCTTCTAGTTATCCAATCTCAACCTCCAATTCATCCTCACAAATATCAGCTGCAGAACCAATTGGAGTAGCAAGAACCTCTTGAATTAGTTTCAAGTTCTCTATGTGCCCACAACATACGCTGCCCACAACATACATAGCTCTAGTGCCAGGCTCATGTCTTAGCCATTTATTTTTTTATCAAATGGTTCTTTGGCATTTCCTATGATCTTTTATTCTTCAGCTTTATTGCAGCGTTTACAAAATCCAAATTCACATGCCTTCGTGTGCTCTGACCCATTTCACAGTCAGTCAACTCCTTATACACTTCCCATATGTTGTCCTGACTGCACTCCACACTGTCCATACAACGCTCCTCCATGGGTCCATATAAGTCAAACTTTGTCTCATATACACACCACCTATGTTGTAACTCCTTCTCCCATGAAAGCTCTTGTAATATCCCAAAAGGGAGAATGCAGTGATACTGAAACAAAATATAAGAACTACAAAAAAGTAAACAATAAATCTATATACACATCAGAATGCACAGAAATAGCTGAGCCATTTTATTATGTTGGAGGTGAAAAATAAAGTACAATAGTGCTCAAAATATGAGACAGTCAAGCCACAAGGGTGGCCCAGAATGACCCTGCAATGATTTCCTAAGAGGGATTGCGCAACTGTTGAACTGCTGGATGGTAAACTGTGTTGTCCCTACTGCAACTATTGGGACTACAACTGCCTAAAAGATATAAAGTCAGATCTAAGCAGAATGGGAGCTTTGATGATGCTGAAATTGTAGATCTAGGCTCAATGATGGATTCCCAAGATAACCTAGAAAGGTTTTCTTAGATCTGTAAGTCTAAGAAAACCACCCTCTTAGGGCTTCACATATATGCTACTGGGAATGCAGATCTGAAGCTAGATCTGATGATATGATGGATGCAATGATGCACAATCAGATGTATGCAAGAAGGGTAACCCTTTCACTAGATCCTTGGGCTAAAAGCTCAAGATCTAGCTCCTCCAATCTCCTCCACTAAAAATAGCTGATGTATGAACAACAGCTTCAAAAAATTGCGTTGTCAGAGAGGGAGGATCAATAGCCTACTGTTGGATATGTCAAATCAGCTCCTAAATAATGAAAACAATGGATCCAATGTGAGGAGATGACCCCTCATAGGATTTCCAGCTAAAATACTGGAAACTTCCTTCCTCCAATAGATCTACAGGATTGAACTACACAATCCTTGAAGGGACTGCTACTGCATGGAGGTAAAACCAAATTTCCTGAATGCTGGATGTAGATTTGCTGCTCCTAAAAGGCTGAATGTGAAGAAAAAAGTGGTAGGATGAATCCTCCACTCGTTTCCTAGCTGAATGCTAGAAACAACCTCCTAAATATGGCACCAATGCCTGATAAGGAATGAAGAAAAATCCTCTTTCCAGAGCTACTCAAAGAAAGAGGTGGGATTCCGGCTTGGGAACACCCTGTGTGTAATATTCCCAATTAGCCCAAGCTAATGGGAATATACAATTTTGTTTCATTTTTCTGTTTCATGAATAAAATTGTAAAGGAGGATTAATAAAACTCCAAATCAGAAAAATAAATCAATGCCACATGTGAACAAAGCCAAATCTGGGATATTTACATAAGCACACTTAGGTGTGAAAGAGGTTGGATCATTTGACCAAGTCAACCAGGACCAAATCAACAGCGCTGTCTAGATACAGTGAATCTCCTAGATACACAACACAGTTTTAGTTGGAGGCTACACATGTGAAAGGAGCTAAATCATTGAGATGGTTTAGAGTTTGGCAGGACTTTCATCTTATAAAAGAAAGAGGACAACAACAAAAGAAGGTTGTTGATTATGTTATATTTCTGAATATATTGTCTGCTTATACATATATCATTCTCTTGCTGCTTAGCTGAGAATAGTGTTGTTTAGCACTAGGGTGTTCCTGATCGGGAATCCCACCTCTTCCATTGAGTAGATCTTAGAGGAGTCTTAGTGATATTTTCCACTATCAGGCATTTGGCCAAGCTCATCTTCCAACTACAACGCAGATCTTGTTGAGGGTTTGGTTTTCCTTGTAAGTTGTAGCAAGTGGAGGCTAGATCTACTCAGATCTAGACCAATCTAGTGCCTCTTTTCAGTGGGAAAGCCTTCTATCACCTTGACAAGAGAGTATTAGATCTTTGGAGTTGCATTTTCAGATCTTGGCATCAGGCCAAACCAGTACTAGAGCCTATAGCGCAATTTACATTCTAGTACTACGTTATTTGCAAGTGTATAGTTGCAGGGTGTTTTGACACACTTTTGGAGGAGAGATCTCTGGTGTCTGGGTTATGCCCTTCAATGTGGTGATCCATGGATTATAGATCTAATCGATGTTCTGTTCAGATATGATCTGCTTACTATTGTATTTACATTCAGAAATTCCTGAATATTACTGCATATTTGCAACTTAGATCTCAGATCTACTCTTTTTATGTCATGTTTTTCTCAAAACCCTAAGGGGAATTTGTAAAGGAGCTCTTCTAGTGTATAGATATGATATAGATCTAATATTTTGTACACAAATATTCTCTAGATCTGGAGTGTAATATAAAACTGTTGCAGCTCATTAAAATAATGTTGTCAAGCCATTTTCCAGTCAATACATGTGTTGCAACCCTTCTTTTTGAGGAAATTCTTCTATTCTTGTCTTATGTATCCTGTTATACATTGTATGGGCCTCACTATGGATCTGATTTATTGATGTATATATGAATTTTGAGCCTTCTTCTTGGCCTCCTATTGTTTCTCAGTGAAACTGCGTTATTTTCTTGGATTATTGTTGCATATTACTGCAGTCCCATTCTTGGGTGTTTGCCACCCATACTAGGTGTGGGAGGTCCGTTTACCTCACCTAGTTTGATTTGATTTTTCTATCCTCTTGGATTTAGATGCTATATCTCCATATATAAGGGATCCATGAGCTGCAAATTCATTTCATTACACATACTTCTGAAAAATGCATTATTCTAGCAGGTATTGTTGAATCTTCCCTTTTGGGGATATTACAGTGGTATCAGAGAAATCATCTTGGCATAGCTTGTGATTTTCTTTCTTAAAGAGAAAATATTTCTTCAAAAGAAGATGAGCCTCTCACTAATAGAGAGAAGAGGTATCTAAAAATAAGAAAAAAGAAATTTGATTACACCAATGATGATAAAGACAAGGGAAAAGCCCCTGAATCTGGAAGTGATGAAGATGGAAAAGAGTTTGCAAAAACCCTTTTGAAAGCCATGCAAGATCTTGCTAGAGAGATCAAAGAGATGAGAATGGAAAGAATCAAGGAATCTCCTAAGAGATTTCATCTTGGAGAAAGCTCTGGCATGTCTCATCACTGGAATGATCAGCTAGTGAACCAGCCACAAGCTCCACAACGCTCTACCATGCCTACTTTTTTGGTTGTGGAAAATGAAGGTCCTCAAGAGCAAGCACCCCTTGAAGACTAATTTGAAGAATATGAGTCTGAGAATCAGAGATTCAAGGATCACTTGAGTTTTCAAGAGTTTTGTCACCTTAAGGACAAAAGAAGAAGACCAAGGCATCAACATAGAGATGGTGGATTCACTCAGAATCATGATCGATATCACTCTATGGGTAGATTATTTTTACCCAAGTTTGATGGGTCATCCACTTATTCTGCCAAAGCATGGGTAGAAAAACTGGATATATACTTTCAGTTGAACAAAGTCCTTGAGATGGAAGCTATCAAGATTGTAGCGCTGCACTTTGAAGGTGAAACACACAACTGGTGGTTCCATGGCTTGTCGACATTGGGTCATGCCAATGTGACTGCTTATTCTGAGTTCACCAGAATATTGGTGGAGAGGTTTGACAGAAAGGATCCAGAAGCACCTTTCATGAGCCTTGCAAAGTTGAAGCAGTCATGTAATACAGAGTCTTATATTTCTGAATTTTTGAGATTATCTGTTATGGTTCCTGACTTGTCTGCAGCAAGAAGGGTGTACATGTTCATCGATGGCTTAGATGAACCTCTACATGGGTTGGTTAAATCTATAAAGCCCACTACCTTGCATTATGCCATTGAGAGGGCTAGCGACCTTCAAGATGCCTTGCCAAAAGCAAAGGAAAAATTTCAGAAAAAGCCCTCTTTCCCTTCTAAAGGAAAGGAAGAGGAAGCTTCTCCTTCAAAGGAGAGCTCATACAAGAAGCCTCTTGATGATGAAGTCCGAAGAGATCTAAGAAAGAAGAAGCTATGCTTCACTTGCCAAGAACCATGGGTACCTGGACATAGATGTGTTGTTGGTAAAGCACATTATATAAAGGTCTTCTCAGATCTTGAAGAAGATGAAGATGATGAACCAAGAAGGGGTCACAACGCTAACAATGTTGAAGGAGATCCAACACCATCAGAAGATGGGAATGGAGCATTTGCTCCTATTTGAGGAACTCTTGCATATTTGAGAGAAGTACCTAAGTACTTGACCTTACGTGTTTAAGGTTCAATCATGAATCAGAGGGTTTCTGTATTGATTGATAGTGGGGCTACCCACAATTTCATTAATGCCCATCTTGTGCAAAGGAGGGCAATACCCACTGATACTTTTGAGGGATTCTCTATTTTGGTCCCAGGAGATAGAACAATGAAATGCATGCATTATGTCCCATCACTTTCAGTCACCATGGGATCCTACACCTTGGTGGATCACTTCTTTGTAGTTGAAATACTAGACACCAATGTCATTTTGGGTGTTCAATGGTTGATTACATTAGGGAAAGTCACCACTGATTGGGAGGCTTTGCAAATGGAATGGGTGGACAAGAAGAGTGGTGCACCTCAAATTATCAAATTCATGCATAATACCCCTCACACAACACTTCTACACACAAAAAAGAGATGAATTTGTGCAGTGGAAGCAAGGACCTCACTGTCCCATCTATTATGTTCATGAGATTTCTTCAAGGGACACTCCTATCTAGTGGAAAACCACCTAGAAGGCCACCTGATTCAGTTTTGGTGAGAGATCTCTCACTATTTGTTGCTCCAAAATCATATCCAGGAGGGATGGGAGCATTAGAAGACTCAGCTACAGCGCTAGAAGGTTTGGGCAAGCACAAGAAGGATGGAGATTTTCTTCTCTCATCATCATCAATCCCCTTCATTTCTAATTCTACGTTGTTGGAGGAGAAGAAGGGAAGGTATGTCCTTCCTACATGTACCTTTGGCATAGGAGATGTCAAAGAGGAGATCAACAACATGACAGGAATTCCTGTTGATGCATCATCAATGTTGTCATTGTTGGGGAGTGTAGATCTATATTGGAAATCCCATCTGTTGGTGGATTATTCCAAAGATATTCACACTTGTATGATGCTTGATGACCAACTGCATGAAGAGGGCTATCAGGTCCATGAGGGAGTCATCTATCATCATGATAGGATCTTCTTACGTAGAGCCTCCAAGCTTAAGGAGAGGATGCTACATAGGGCCTACAAAGAGTTCTGTTTCAGCCCTACCTATTCTATGAAGATCTACAACACTATCATGATATGTTTTAAATGGGAAGGCTTTGGAGGATAGCTACATCAAAATTTTCTAGAATGCATGAGCTATGTGGAGTTGGGGGAACCAAGGGACTTTATGCAAGAGTCATTTCAGCCATTTCTTCCTTTTTTTGAGAGAGGATAAAGATCCATGCACAACTCCATGTGTAGGAGAGACATTGTTGGTGAAGAATCTAATTATGTAAAGCAAGTTTCATTTTCTGATTTTACATATTCTTTCACCATGTTTATGTAGGCTATGACTCCAAGGAGGAGTGATGTATCATATGAATCTCATGGCACACATTGGGCCACTAAAATTTCTGAATTTGGCCACTCCCTTGTTGTGCAAAGGGAGGTTTTCTTTCATGATGGGTGCTTCCCAAAGGCATCAAACATATCTCACATTTTCAGCCATGGTGAGATGTCATGTGTAGTAAGTAAGTGGTGGGGAGACCACTTACCATACCTTGATCTAATGCAGGCAGGAGATGCACTGCACTGGTACCATATGTGGGACTATGACCCACCTCCTCATGCTCCAATTTATGTTTGTATATATGTAATGTTGCTTCCATACCTTGATGATATAGTTGTACTTTTTATGGGATTGTATGGAGGGAGGATGGGAAGCTTGCATGTACCACATGGGATGGAAACTCTCTATGTACCTTATGCTACATGTTTTAAAGAGAGTATTGGTTCAGGAATATTTGTTTCAGTTGAGTTCTTGACTCCTTGTGGGATGGATTATGTACATCTCATGATGACTTTGGAGGAACAATTCATGGAGGTTTGGATTGGTGAACACTTAGCTTGTGAAGAAAGCTTGATCCTTGATGGTGTCACCAACGGAGGAGGAGAAGTGTTGCAGCACTCACCCTATCAGTTGCTTGAGGACAAGTAACACTTTGGAGGGGAGGACTGTAATATTCCCAATTAGCCCAAGCTAATGGGAATATACAATTTTGTTTCATTTTTCTATTTCATGAATAAAATTGTAAAGGAGGATCAATAAAACTCCAAATCAGCAAAATAAATCAATTCCACATGTGAACAAAGACAAATCTGGGCTATTTACATAAACACACTTAGGTGTGAAAGAGGTTGGATCATTTGACCAAGTCAACTAGGATCAAATCAACATCACTGTCTAGATACAGTGAATCTCCTAGATACACAACACAATTTTAGTTGGAGGCTACACATGTGAAAGGAGCTAAATCATTGAGATGGTTTAGGGTTTGGCAGGACTTTCATCTTATAAAAGGAAGAGGAGGACAACAGAAGAAGGTTTTTGATTATGTTATATTTCTAAATATATTGTCTGCTTAGACATATATCATTCTCTTGTTGTTTAGCTGAGAATAGTGTTGTTTAGCACTAGGGTGTTCCTGATCGAGAATCCCACCTCTTCCATTGAGTAGCTCTTGGAGGAGTCTTGCTGATCTTGTCCACTATCAGGCATTTGGCCAAGCTCATCTTCCAACTACAACGCAGATCCTGTTGAGGGTTTGGTTGTCCTTGTAAGTTGTATCAAGTGGAGGCTAGATCTACTCAGTTATAGACCAATCTAGTGCCTCTTTTCAGTGGAAAAGCCTTCTATCACCTTGATAAGAGAGTATTAGATCCTTGGAGCTGCATTTTTAGATCTTGGCATCAGGACAAACTAGTGCTAGAGCCTACAATGCAGTTTACCTTCTAGGACTACGTTATTTGCAAGTGTACAGTTGCAGGGTGTTTTGACACACTTTCGGAGGAGAGATCTCTGGTGTTTGGGTTCTGCCCTTCACTGTGGTGATCCATGGATTACAGATCTAACCCATGTTCTGTTCAGATCTGATCTACTTACTATTGTATTTACATTCAAAAATTTCTGAATATTACTGCAGATCTGCAACTTGGATCTCATATCTACTCTTTGTATGTCATGTTTTGCTCAAAACCCTAAGGGGAATTTGTAAAGGAGCTCTCCTAGTGTACAGATCTGATATAGATCTAATATTTTGTACACAGATCTACTCTATATCTGGAGTTTAATATGCAGCTGTTGTAGCTCATTAAAATAACGTTGTCAAGCCATTTTTCAGTCAATACATGTGTTGCAGCCCCTCTTTTTGAGGAATTTCTTCTATTATTGTCTTTTGTATCCTGTTATACATTGTATGGGCCTCATTGTGGATCTGATTTATTGATGTATATATGAATTTTGAGCGTTCTTCTTGGCCTCCTGCTATTGCTTAGTGAAACTACGTTATTTTCCTGCAGTATTGTTGCATATTGCTGTAGTCCCATTTTTGGGTGTTTGCCAACCATACTAGGTGTGGGAGGTCTATTTACCTCACCTAGTTTGATTTTTTTTTTCTCACCTCTTGGATTTAGATGCTAGATCTCCAGATCTAAGGGATCCATGAGCTGCAAATTCATTGCATTGCACATACTTCTAAAAAATGTGTTATTCTAGCAGATATTGTTGAATCTTCCCTTTTGGGGATATTACACTGTGCTAAACAACAATGTAAACTCTGCTAAACAACCCAAGTCTGCATAGAAATTTCCCAAGACAAATATAGATCTAAACAGATCAAGAAATGAATAATCCAAATCATGCCTTCCCTTGTGCCTTCACCTTCATTATATGCATGAGCCTTCCATAGCCTAGGCCCACTCCAAATCTGCGCTGTACATGTGGACATAGTCTCCATGTTTTACTGCGCTGTGGCCTCATGTCCTCCATCAAGTTCACATGGGGTGATCACCCTCTCCATCATATGTGCATTAAATGCACCACTTACTCCACTATCTTATCATAAGTGCTTCATGATCTTCTTTGAATGCACTATGATCTTAGTTGACCTTATCAAATATCCTCATGATTTTATATTTAATATCCGTGATTTTATTAGACTGTTTCATCCTCCATAATATATCTCATAAATGAGACATGATCTCCATTAATGGAGCTTCTCCACTACTCCATGATTTTAGATCTAGATCTAGAATATCCACATACACACATTAAAAGTGGATTTTACTCACCTTTGAGGTTTGTGGGTCCCTCCACCCTTTTATTTGCTTAATTTATTAAGAAAATAAAGAACTCCAATGTTCCAAATATAATGTGAAAATTTGGGAATATTACAGTCCCCCCCCCCCGGAAAAATGTTGCTTGTCCTCAAGCAACTCCAAAAGCAGATGCAAAGTCATCTATTCCCCTCCGAATTGCATCCACATAAGGAAGGCTTCCTCCATTTGCTGCAATGTGTTATGCATGTTTGGTTCCAAAGTTGTCTTTCAAAAATATATAGAATGACCTCCAACTGTATGGTTAGATGTCCCCCTTTCATCATGAAGTACCAAGTGAAAATCATATGATGTCCAAAATCATCATTAATACATGAGATACATAAAATAAAGTGGCTCTTTCCATAAAGGAAAAGCTACATCTCACAATACATCTCTTCATCCCATGCTTTATGAGTTTGATTGAGCATTAACATGCTCTCATCCTTAGCCTTGTTTGCCTTCTTGGATCCAAGCATCATTCCAACATTATGAAAAAGAATAAAAGGAGATATATGGGTATACAAAGATGTCAAACCATATTCTCCCAATAGTAGCCACCGGAGTAAGGCCCTTTGCTGCCATCCTCCATCTCCTCCATGTAAGATGGACAAGAAAAACTCCCCCAAAAGCAACCAAAGCAACAAGTTATCTTGCTACTTTCTCTCCTCCTCGTGTGCATCATGGAGTAAAAACATACTGATAGACATGTAGACTATCACTTCAGCCCAATACAAGCAAACACCATCAATACACATCATGAGAGCATCATGCCAAGTTCTACCCAATACCAAACACATAGACATAGGAGATGTCGTGTGGTGGCCAAACTCTCTCAAGGGAACCCAAAATGAACATGCCTTATTTTCCTGCATTCTATCCTTGATACATAAGGCATGAATCAAAAAAATATCAGCGCTGGAATCTTCCTCCTCTTCCTCATGCATCTCTTGAATCATGCATGGGACTCTATGTGTCAAGAGCTCAAGACTATCTTACAAGGTTGTAAGTGTCTCTTCTCTGGATGCAAGTACTTCTACAGCTAGTGGTGAATGTAGTGACTTCTTGTCCAGAGTGACAAGATTGACATCCTCCTTTGTTTCCTTAGGAAATGTCTCTTTGTGACACATCTCTGGTTTTCTCACATCAAACTTCTTCCTCAAATTGTGAAAGAAATCTGAATATTTAGTCACCTTTGCATGCTCCATGTGACCAAACCACCAATCATTTGCTTCACCTAAAAGATGAAATGTTGCAATTTGGACATATTCTTCTTCAGCTACAGGATGTAGCCTGAAAAATGCATCTAACTCTTTCCTCCAAGCCTTAACAGTGCTTGATTAAGATCCATCAAATGTAGGCAAATAGAATCTATTGTGCCTCTTCCTTCTATTGCTGCTATAGGATCCTCTTTCTTCTTTGATTTGGAAGAATTCTTGGAGAGTTAGACTCTCTTTGAATGCTCTAGACTATGCCTTGTACTCTTCAAGATACAGACTGAGAGTCTCATGAGTCTCAGGTTCTATTCTTTCTTCATCTCTACACCTTTCACCTTCTCCAAAGAAAGTGGGCATAGTGGATCTATGAGGAGTTCTATGATTCTACGGTCTTTCTTTCTGATGATAGGAAGTACTTGGACCTTCCTCATCAATTTTTCTTCTTGGATCTTCTTTCTATATTTCCTTCTTCATTTGATTGACCTCCTTGGAGAGATCGAAAATTTGTGATCGAGTTGGCCATATGAAATATCACTGATTTGATATTCATCCATGTAAGCATTGTCATAAAACTACTCATTCTTCACATAGATGCTTCAGAAACAAGGCTCCTGTAAGAACAAAGATTCATCTTGGATAGATCACTTCTTGGCAATGGGCATCAACATCCAAGAAGATGTTTCAATCATATGTCAGAATCTCTTGTAGAATATTAAAATGCCTTGCAGTTGATTTTTCGCCATCATCTCACCTTGTATCTATCAGAGGGGGGAAGTAATGGTCATCTACAAGCTTCAAAGCCACATCAAGTGAGCATGAGCCACAACTTGCCATACCAGATTCAGATTTGTAGCCATAGGCATAGAATTTTAAGTGAGCCTGAGCCACAAGTTGCCATACCAGGTTCATATTTGTAGCCAGAGACGTGGAAGTTCAAGTGAGACTGAGCCACAACACGTCACACCAGATTCAAAGTTGTAGTTAGAGATAGAGATGCCCATGAGGATGCCCTTGGTTGGTGGTCAACCTTAAACCATCTATGTGAGGTTGAGCTTCTCCCTCTTCAAATAATTGGTGACACTTCCTCTAGCATAAGGCTTCAACTTCTTGCCAATTTTGTAAGAGTTCCAAGAACTGCATTAAGCATTCCAAAGTTGGTGGTCATCCTTAAACCACCACAGGTTGAGGGTCTCCATTTTTATACAAGTTGTAGACCTCCCTTTTCCAGGTTGAAGGTCTCCCTCTTCAAAGAATTAAGGATCACTTCCTCTAGCAAAAGACCTGAGGTTCTTTCTAGATTTGGAAGAGTTCCAGGAACTGCACTAAGAGTTCCAGTGTTGGTGGTCAGCCTCAAACCACCTCCTTATGCCAAAATTTCAGAGAGCACATTCAACCTAATGTTTCCATGCATATTTTTGCATGTTTTGTATTCAAAATATCTTCTTGTACTCATACATACCACTTCGGATTAAGGTGGGGAATGTTGGACACCTAATCCGCTAAGCGTTAAGGTGTGGAAGTTGGACACTCAAAGGGAGTCCAAGAGACCTTGGAATATGGAATCCAATGGTCACACCAATGTATTATAAATATGTATCATTGTGAATAATATAATCATATAATGCTTATCCTTCATATCGTGTTCACATCCATGCGTGTTTAAAAAAATTTAACCATCTTTTGTATTAAACTTCATTTATAAATATGCATAGAAAATGATTAAGAACACTAATTCCATTAGCTTGACTTGCTCAAACATAAATATTAAATCTAAATTATGCATATTTGTTCATCATGTTACCCAACATAAACTAACTTGAAACCTCTCGCCAACAAAATGCGAATTATAACTTGTTCAATCTACATTCTTTAATATGACAACCAAAGCCTCCCCTTCTACTCTATCATATTATTAATATCTGCACCTAGTCTAAATAAAAAAATATAAATTACATCTTATTATTGCATAAACCATATATACTTCATAAACAATAATCAATATTGTTTATAATTTATAAATAAATAAATTAAGAAATTTAGATAATTGTCTTCTGGATCCATCACATAATTGAAAAAATTGTTAACACTTTTCAAACCAACTAATGTGGTTCATCATCAAAATAGATGAAGAAATTCTGATCTGAAAAAGATATAAAAAAAGCTAAGTTAAACACAAAAAAAAGATTAGAAAAAAATATAATAACAACTAAAAAAATAATAATAAAATAAAATTATAAAAAATGAAATTAATAAAATATATAAGAGTAATAATAAGGGAATTAGGAAATACTTTAATGATGAAGAAAGTTAAATTATGAATAAATATTTCAAAACTAACACTATTATAATTTGGTATTTTAATTTATATTATTTTTTTTAATTTTATTTTAATTCTAGGTTTGATTCTTATTGTTATTGTTTTTTATTTCTTCCAAAGTTTGACCTATATTAATTTTATCTCATTTGCTTGACCCGTTTTTCTTGACCTATATATATTTTTATAAATTATCTATATATAATAGTATTATTTTTTAATTATTTATTCCTAATTTTATTTTCATCATAATTAACTTATTTCCTAATCCTTTTATTATTACTCTTATTTATTTTATTAATTTGACTTTTTATAATTTTATTTTATTATTATTTTTGTAGTGGTTATTATTTTTTTCTAAAGACTAATTGCTTTTTGTGTTTAGCCTAGCTCTTTTTATATCGGTGTCAAAATATTTTATCTATTTTATCCTCATAATAAACCACATTAATTGGTTCAAAATAAATTATCTAACTATTTTTACTCACAAAAACTTTTATTCAAATAAAATTTAAAAATTATTAATTAATTTTTTCCACATCTTAATCTTTTAATTTTTATTATATATTTTTTCATTTAATTTTTAAAGTTCAACATCATCATCTTCTTCTTCTTCTTTTATTTTATTTTATTTTATTATATATATATATATATATATATATATATATATATATATATATATATATATATAAACTTCCAAACAACAAAATGTGACTCATACCGTGTTCAATCGACATTCTTTAACATTCAACTCTATCACATTAGTAATACGTAAACCTAGTCTAACCCTAAAAAGATATCTTACCATATTTATAGAGATAGATTACATCACGGTGTAACATAAAAACATGTATATAATTAATTATAATTTAAAAACAATTAAGTTTTCCAAAATCAAAATATTTTAATTTTCATTATATTATGATTTGTATTTTCATTAATTTTTTAAAATTTTAATAATATTAATATATAATGTTGATGATTAACATTTACTAAAATTAATATAGTTCATTAAATTTTAAAAATATAAGATTACTCAGAATTTTTTAGCTTTTTATTTTTATATTCTAAAAGCATTAAGAGAAGCATTCTAATATTACCATAGTTTTGTCAACTTAAAAGTTTAATATGGTTGATAATGTGACAAATATTTTGAAAACTAAATCGAATGTGAATATAACATAAACAATTTAAGAAAAAAAAGTTTTTCATTTTTAGCTTTCTAAATATCACAAAAGATGACAAACCTAGTTTGACCAATACCTAGTTTCACTACAAAAATCATGAGGATTTATTCTTATTTTAATCATATATATTTTTTTTAACGTTCTTTAAGACAAAAAATACATTTAATTTTTGAAATTAAAATTAATTACCTTTTTTACCCCATATTGCTTTCTTTTTTCCTTCTAAATTTTTATCAACTTACAACTTATACAATAATAATATTTTTACTATTAATTTTATATTTTCCAGAATCTTTAAATTCACCATTATTTATAATTATAATTTATTTTAATAAAAATGGTTTTTTTTTTCTTTTCTTTGTAGAATCTATGAGGATTTCGAGAGACACACTTTGATGTGGATATAATTTATACTTTACTAATTTTCTCTTCATAACGACTTAAAACGACGTTTAGTCTTTTTGGTACTTTTTGGTACATTGTTAGGTCTAAATCACTTTTATGGCACTATCGAAGTTTCGTGTTGAAATTGTATTAGTTGATTTGGATATATTTAAATATTAAATAAATATTGGGTTGAGGAAGTATAAAAAATATATGGTCAGCGTTGGAAATTTTGCACCCATAAAAATGTATACATGTTTTATAAACCACTTCGAAGTGGATGTGTGTACCCATCATATTTCCCTTTTCATCTTGTGAGTGGTTTGTATTGTAATCACAATGAAGGTAGGATTGGTTGGAAATTGTGATATATTGTTTTTATACTAGCTGGATTGGTTGTACATTTTGATTATAAGACATCTTTGTGGCAAGTAAAATGAATCTATTCATAAAATGATGATATTGATGATGATGTTGGTGGTAGTTGATGTCTAAATTTTGTTTATCAATTTTTAATAAAAGTTAGAAATTGTTTAGTTTGTTTGATTATAAGACATTTTTATGGTAGGTATAATGAATTTATTTATAAAATGATAATGGTGGCGGTTATGGTTGATGTTCATTGAGGTTGAATATTGTTATCAATTTTTAATAAAGATAAGAAATGGTTTAGTTTGTTTTTTAAGAATTGTAGTTTTGTCTTCAAAAAGTTTTAAGAGAAGCATTTCTAAATCATTAAAATTTTTTACTAGTTAAAAAGTTTGGAAGATCAATATTGTAACAAATATTTTAAAAAATATGATTTAGAAATATAACACTCATTTTGAAAGGTCAGTGTTACAATTTTACTGAAGCTTATGATGGAGATCAATTCCAAGATATTTGCAGGAAGCGAGTGGCCCTCCAACATGTTTTTCCATGCACAAAATTAGCATAAGTGATATGCTTGGATTTAATTATCATAACCTTCATTTTTTCTGTGTTAATAGGCATACCCATACAAGAGAAAAATTACTTTAAAATTTTTAGTTACTTGTCAATATCATAGAGACTCCTCCCCATAAGAATGATATTTTTAGCATATAAAAGAAAGATGATGACTATATTAGCTAGAGTTAGGCTTACACAACTTGCTTCTTCAAAACAACCCTCTAATTTTGTTGATGTATATGCCAAAAAATGCAGGGGACAAGGGACAAACTTACTTTAATCCTATATTACAATTAAATTGTTTCAACTAGTCATCACTGTTCTTAAACTTGGAATTAATGTTCTTGTACAACCTTATTGCAACAACTCTCAATTCAAAAGGAGTTTTTAGTTCTTCTAATATATTCCAAATGTTTGTTTTACGCACTGTGTCAAAATCATTTCTAAACTCAATGAAACAATATAGGAGATTGATTTTATTATTGCAACATTAATCCATAATGGTCCTAAGCATAACAAGGTGGGCCACAATTGAATGAAAACTTGTGAATCTCACATTTTCTTTAACTCCTTTTTTGTGGATTTCTAGCCATATGCCAATTCTTTTTTTTTTTGTAATCATAAATTTGGATAAAATGATACTAATCATAATGGTCCTATAATTATCTAGGGATTGTTTTTATACCTAGTTTTAAACATAGGTACAATAATACTTCAAGTATATGGTTTACGAAAACTCTAGTTGACAATTAAATTAAAAATCTTGTGGATGACATGAGGGATGATGATAGACCCTCCAAATTTTAATATTTATGCTTAGTTTCCTCTTTTGTGAGTTGCTTAACTCAAACTCGTCTTCTATAGAAAAATATTCTTCCTCAATATACAAAGGTTTAAATGTTATCCATAATATAAGAAGATTCATAAATATTTTTAAAGTAACAATTCTAGTATTTGTTTTCTTTAGTTTTACGAGTCAATATTTATCTCTAGAATTTCTTAGGACCTATCTTAGAGAGGTGTAAAACCTTTTCTTTCTTCATTTTTATATAACACTTTTTTTTTTCATTTTAATTAGGGCTTTGTATCTATTTATCCTCTCAAATTTTAAGGACTTATTAGAAACACCCCTAATGGCTTTTTATAGCAATCTTACACTCCTTATCATAAAAAAGATTGAGTATTCTATTTTCCATTTACATGACACCTTGATAAAGAACTTGGTAGTGGAAGTAGAAAAAGTTGTCTTAAAATTATAATAGAGATCTTCAATATTGTCCTTAATTGATAATAAGCTGAATTCATTATTTAAACTCTTAAAAAAATTGAAAATCAATTATTTTTTGTTATCATAATTCTCTTTTAAAAAGTTTTTATACATAATAATATTTAGAATTAATTAAATATTTATAATTATAATATAAAAATTTACTATTTAATTATTTATAAAAATATCAAATTTCTCATACTTTATAACAATGCTTTCCAACTCATAAATACAAAATTTTTAATTGAATATCAACGACTTCATTAAACCATTACAAATCAATTAAAAAACTACCAACTTAATTGACTTAATAACAAATATTTCTCAACCAACCTTTTACATGCAAATTAGAGCTATCACCATAAATAAAATTATCTACCATGGATATTGGCTATGCCTCCAAAGTACAATTTTTAAATAATAAGCAATTATTTATCAATGTATTTAATTATTTTTAATAATTTAAAACTTTCTTCCATTAAAAATATCCAAATAATTTCTGGTTATTACAAATATCCAAATAATTTCTGGTTATTGCACTTGCCCCCAGCAGGTATTACGCATTGGGTTTCTTTTGATGTTGACATTAATTTGGCTATTTGCGAATTTTTTTGATAATTTTCAATAGTTAAACATTGAAATTTTTTATTGTTTATTTATTTAAATTATTTAAATTTATTTTTCTGAGTTCTTATTGGTCCATACTTTCAACATGTTATTGGAAAATACTTTATAAAATGTGCTAAAAAAATACAAAAATACCATGCATAAAGTGCACAGCACTATCAAGCAATGACTTTCGTTTTAACTAGTTTTACAATCTTCCTCATTTGCGAGGGTTTATTGCGATACGACACAAATTCAAAACCTGACAAACGTGCTAGCCTGCATGATAAGTGGGGGCTTCATATTTTGTAAACATTGATTTTATGATACATGATAAATTAAATTGAGAACTAAGAGACTGACCTACAAAAGTTATTATTATTATTATGCATGCAGTATTTTATTAATACGAAGGATTAGGCATACATGTTAACTCATTTTATTTTTATGATACATAAATAATAAACTATTTTGATATTTATCATAATTTACTAAATTTATATTAATAAAAATTATATAAATTAAGAATATTTTACCATTACAATTCAATATTTAATAGCATAAAATATTAAATAAACATAATAATATAAAATAATAAATAAACAAGCTATTAGCACAAATAATTTAAAGAGAAATAGTAGATTGAACAAAATAAATATCTACTATATATATATTTATTAAGTATTAAATTATAATTAACTTAAATAATTTTTTTTTTTAACTATAATATATTTATAATTAGTTAATCTATAATTGAGCATTTTAAATGTGATAGATTCCAATTTTAAAGTGTTATCCATATGTTCTTACTAAGTGAATTAACAATACACTGAAAACAATTACTCATAAACATACTCAAACTCAAATTATAATATTTCTATATTTACATTAAGAGACCGGTAGTCGCTACTTGTAGCCTTGTTACAAATAGCTTTACTACCTACAATTAATATTCAACCTAATATATTTTAATGCACAATCCTCATTGTTAACTTTATTTGAGGAGAAATTAATACTATAACTTATATAACAAATAATTTATTAAAACTCCAATAATATATTAAAGCTCATGTAAGATCAGATTGGTTTTTTTCATTAATTACATGAATCGAAGACTTTTACATTTACAATAATTAAAGCATACAAATTGTTTGCAATAGCATTATTACAATCTTGCTGCTTTCAAGAACAAGCCACTCATTCTTATAAATTCAGTAAAATCATGTTATTTCAGTATTGCTTCTTCCACATTAGGCCACGCATTCGTATAAATTAAAAGCGAGCTCGTTGTTAGCTTTTTAAATCTTTCTTATATATTTATTTATTTCAAAGTAAATTAATAAGAATGTATAGAGTGGTGTTTGATAAGAGGTATTTAGATTGTTTCATTTTTAGCGAGCTTTAGTTTTTTATGAGTTTTTTTTGTTTTGTAAGTTTAGTAGGGTTTTTTTAATTTTTATTAATAAAAAAACATTAGGCTACATCATATTAAAACTTGATGGCCTCAACCTGCCCAAGGAAACCAGGTTTGTTGGCCACCTTAAAGAGTTATAAGCCAACTAGTACTGAAAAAGTTTAAACCTCTTACTATCAGCTATGTCCAGTGTACTATATCTTACATACTTTAACTTCAAATAGTAAATGCTATTCGCAACAGGCATAGACAAAAACCTGAGATAATACTATGTTAATCATCTGATGACTCAATTGGTGTCGGGTCCTTTACACTAGAACTGGGCATGTCCACCTGGTGCATGGTTTGCAACTGACAATCTATGCGGCCAAGACGAACAATACCATGATGCTGAGACACGCGAATTTCTTCGATCTCTCTCCTTATCTCTTGTAAAATGGAGGTGGCTTTTGGGTCTCTTCCAATTTCCTGTATACTCATGATTGTCTTGGCCAGAACACATTTAAGCATCTAGTAGGTATGGATAGACTGGTGGAATAGTGACAGTTTTCTTCTTGTGTTACGAGGGTCTTTTAGAAATCCATTTCCTCCTCCTGTATTTCTCATTCCTCGGTATTACAGTGTCTCTCCCATCCAAAGATAGGGTTTTGGACCTGCGATGGAATTCCTGTAGAAAAGGCATCAAAGAGGTTTTCCATTACCTCTTTTCCTGACTTTCTTCCTCTCTTGCTAGGGCCCACAATAGGCTTGGCTTGTTTATGTTTCCCTTTTCCTTTAGCCTCCTTCTTGGCCATTTGTCCTTTAACCACATTTGCATGCAGTAGTACTGACCATTGAATAAACTGACAGTGTTGTAGCAAGTCCTTGCTCAGTGGTTGAGTAACACCTGTATAAAATTTATAGAAACCTGTATATTGCAGCATAAAGTCAATAACTGTTTTATACTAACAACAGTGAAAAGGACCTGCACTGTCGGGCGTGACATCCTGGCAATCAGTAGAGCAATAGCCGTCCATGTTCCCCCTTCTCAGAAGTAGACAATAGAGAAGGGTGGTAGGATTGAAAACTTTGTTCTGACATGAATGGGAATTCATTGCAAGATGCATACACATCAACTACAACATTCAAATAGAGAGATTGAAATTCCTCAGCACCCAGACCCACAAATAGGAAAACCCCTCCCAACTCACAAATCTGATAAGGTAAGGACAAAACTTCAACACAGTAAGACAGAGGTCCATTGAAACCAAACTACAACCTCTGTAAACATAATTTAATCTTTTAAGAATTGGCTTAGACCTTGGGACACGAAGATCCACCCACATCCCTGACAGAGAATCAACGACATGACGAAATGAATGAGGGGGAATAGGTCCAAAATACCAATTGTGTCGAGCATAGTTGGCAAGGTAGTCATTCAGAGCCATGCACTGTAATTCATAATTATGGAACAAGAAAGCCAAAGCCCTGACATTACACACAGTGTGTGGGGTACAGGGAGACTCTAGACTCGAGTACATGGGCTAGGAGGATTCAAGTGGAGATTCAACAGCCAAAGGCATGGAGCAAAGAAACTCAGAAACATGATACAAAGGACTAAAACAAAGAGGCTCTAAAGTAAATGAACCTGAATCCCCCTGAGTCGAAGCCATGCAGATAAAATAAACGAAATTTGAACAAAGACTGTAGCATTTAGAGTCTTGACCATGCAAACCCCCAAAGGCTTTACAACCTCCATCTAAAACCAGACAATGAATTGTGGAATTCCAGTTATACAACAAAGGAAACATCTCTTCGCAGATATGTGTATTGCAATAGACCGGAAGAATTGTTAAGTTGACCACGACATACATATTTAGGAGACAAACCACATACCAGGTGACAGGGTGTGATTGCAATGCAACAACCTTCTCTTGCACAAAGTCTTCTCCTCCTTCCTCTAAATTCTATCGGAAAACGATACTGCCCTTTCCTTCACCTGCCTTCATAAACTCCTTAACGTGTTGGTGTTGTTTCCCATACCATCCTGACAAGGTTAGTTGGCCTTCACCATATACGTCGCCAGTCATTATATCATGTGAGTGGTGGTACTGCCCCTCCGATCTCTTGTCGTCACTATCCTCGAGTGTCCGTGTCATACACGCTGCCTGTGTGGCACCCTGATCGAGGAAGTTTTCTCATGAGCTTTATTTTCACACATTCTTATATTTTTTTGTTTGGAATTTTTTTTGGAAAACTAATAATTTAGGTTTTTAAAAAATTGGCTAGAACCCTTTTTAGAAAAGTTTCATAGACAAAGCTCCCCTTGTAAAGATGGAACTTAGACTTATGACATAATTCCAATTGGAACTAGATCCAAATTATTTGGAAATGAGGTGCTTTGAGTATTGTTTATCCTACACCATGCAAAGCCCAATAGATGATCACAACAAAACACATTGAGCAACTAGGCACCCGAGTCTTTCTCATCATGTCAACTTGTTTACTTCTCAACACATTCTCTAAAATTTTCATTTTGTTATCCATGATGATCACTGTTGGGGTTCCCATGTTTTGGCCAAGTTGACAGAGACCATAAGATGAGACAACATAGAACCACTTTCAGACCTTAGGATCTAGCCCTCCTAGGTCCAGAGAGGGATCTCTCTATGATTATCAGAGGATATATGTCTTTGAAGTTCTCAATTGTGATTTTAGGCTAGTTATAGGCTCAAGGTTGTTTGTTTGATTGTTTTAGTTTGGTTGTTAAGAATCAGGAAGGAAGGTTTCACCATAAGACAAGGATGGGTAAAGAAGGAAGCTAGGCAAGAATAGATAACTCAGGGAACATCAAGGCCATTGGGCAATGGATTCAAGAAAGGATTTACTTATGTTCAATGTGTAAGCTTCAGTTGGGCTAGTCATCTAGAGCATTTGGATCTCAAAGACTGATTGGTGGGATGGAACACTAAGGAATGAGAATGAAGGGTGGAAAACCATCTGATTCCGTCTATAGATCAGGCCAGAGGTCATTTAACTCCGGGCCTGCTTGGACAAAACCATAGGCAACACAAGGGGTCTTGAAAAGGTTTATATTGGACAGGCAGGTTATGAAGAGGCAGCGACAGGCTTTACACCTCACAATGTTCCTAACCTCTTTCAATTAAATCTTAACAAAGACATCTGAACACTGATTCTATCAACTTGCACATCAGAGAGCAGGCAATAATCATCCACTACACTGGTTTAGTCAATTAAAAACAATATTCAGATACACATATAAGCAGAAAACATTAAAGACTGAGAGAGCTGGGACATAAGGTACCTAACAAGGGTAAATCTTATGTCATGCGTTCAGATGTCAGTCAGAAGAACATGGAATGAAATGGAAATAAACACATAGATAAGAAAAACATCACCAACTACTGTAGATCAGGATCCAATGAAAACTGCTTATCATGTTAAACACAACACCAATCAGGTACATCACTGCCCAAAGCTTTTACATTCAGCCTGAATACATCATATTTCTCAGCCTGTCATACAACTATTACACAGGAAACTTGGCTCGGGACAAAAATGCTTCCAATTCACTGATAATGCAACAACAACCATTACAATGATATCCCTCTGTGCTTTATAGCAGAAGAGACACAGAGGACCGACTGAGGAGGTAGGTGAATTTTAAATGTTACATTTAAACACAACAATGAATGCAAGGCCGAGACCCATTCTGCTTGATGCACTGTATATTTAATCATTGTCACCTTCCTCGTGAAAGAAAGATTTGCTCCGGATATGATTTGACCTTTTGGCTGTAGTACTCCAGGTGATTTGAACAAAATGAAAGAACTTGCTGAGAGGTCTGCCTCATGGTTGTTAGATTGTTTTGAACCATAGCTGGGATGAGAAATTCCTTCAAGGACACGGCGCATAATAAAGACTGTATGGGAGACCTGTCCTTTATGGAAAAACATTCTGCTGATAAGAAAACCTTGATATTACCTCTTATTGATGTTCAGGATCTCTAGAATCGATCCTCGGGGTCTTCAAAATGATGCTTTGCCTCTTTAAACCTCTGTTTCAGGGCTCAAGATCTTCGTTGACGCGCATTAATCCCTCTGCTCTGTACTGAAAATCCTTGCTGCTTCATTACTGCCTCTGTCCAGTTAGCTCGATCTTTAAATGGCGCCGGAAGGATTTCGGCGTTTGAACTCTGCTCTCCATTAATGTGAGTCCTGACGGCCCCATTCCTTGACTTTCCTGATGGTACTGGGTCATTAGATTTGATCCTGACTGCGCCGCTCGCCATCGAGGTAGTACATTGAACAGCGGCGGTCCCATCCTCTAGAAACTCTGCAACACAACACACTTGTGAAGAAAACAGTGGACGGGGCAATGGATGCAGGGTGAACGAAATGGCGGTGCGGCGGTGGCGGAAACAACGCTATTATGTAAACGAACGATGAAAATGCAGTGGAGTGGTGGAATGCACGGACAATAGGGTTTGGTAGAAATATGCAGCGCAGACCGTTAGATCCTGGCCTGGAGACGAAGATCAACGGTGGAGATTGATCCATGGGATGACTTATGGACATGGCGGAATACATATGAAACATGAAATTTTAATGAAACATATGAAACTTTAGACTTTGGTGGATACGTATGGAAACGCAATGAAATGCAATGAAATGGATGTATGAAGTGGGACCTAGCGGAGGCAGAGGGCGATTAAACCTGAGCCATCAGATCCAGGAGGAGACGGACGGCGGAGATGCAATCGGAGGATCACAATCACAAGGGGCACAAAAGGGAGACACTCACAAACTTCCGATTGTGATCGACAGGGGAGAGCGATAGCCGTTGGATCATAAAGCAAACGGACGGACGAGATCAAATCGGAGGACGGGGGGAAGTTGTTGCGATTGCGATCGGAGGTCAGGGCGCGATTGAGCGCTGACCGTTGGATCAGTGGGAGGATGGACGTCCCAGATTGAATCGGGAGATCGCAATCGGGATTCAAATGAAGCGGTTTGCTATCGGCGATCGGGCGGAGAATGCGATTAAGCGCTGGCCGTTAGATCGCGGGAAAATGGACGACGGGGATTTAATCGCAGGGGAGACGGAAGGACTTGCGATTGGGGGAAATGGGAGTGCGATGGCCGTCGGATCTGCGGGAGGATGGACGGCCAGGATGAAATCGGAAGGCGGGGAGAAGGGGATGCGATTGCGATCGGAGCGCTGTTGCGATTAAGCACCAACCATCGAATCTGGAAGGGAACGGATGGCTGTGATTGAATCGGAGCATCGCAATCGGGAGTCGGAGGAAAAGGCTTGCGATTGATCGGAGGCTGTTGTGATTGAGCGCCGACCGTTAGATCGTGGAGGAAGATCAACGGCTCACAGTCCATCGGAGGAGAAAACAGAAAGCGAGAAGGGGATGAAGCGATTAGCGCTGGGCCGTCGGATCGCGGGACGAATCAATGGTGGGGAGAGCAATCGGGGGACCGGCGGAAAGACTTGCGATCAATCGGGGGTGTCAGCATTAGTGTTCCGATTGCGATTGGGAGGAGGCTTGCGATTAGCGCTCCACCGTCAGATCTCCGCGGAAGATCAACGTGCGGAATGCATCGCCAGGCTTATCGTAGGACTTATGTGTTAAAACAATTACATCGGGGGTTTTCACTTTTACAAAGGATTTTTCCTCCCGCCGATAGTTCCGATTGCGATTAGCGCTTGGGACTTAAGCGCTTGGTCCCAGCGCACGGGCATGTGGGGAAGTGGTTTGAAAGGGGCTAGAGGGAAGGGGGCCAGGCCTTATAATAAGGTCGAAATATGGGTTTTTAACCCATTTTAGTGGATTTTGAAGGTTGGGAAGGGGAACGATAAGGGGAAAAATGGGAAATAAAGAGTAAGGGAAGGACTTAAGGGGATTTTTTTGGGGGGATTTGAGGGGTAAATGGAGAAATAGAAAGGGAGACAAGGGGGGATAAAAAAAAGGCTAAATGAGGGTAAAAGAAAGGGAATTCGGACAAAAGGAAAGAAGGGGAAATGATGTATGTTGCAGGGGTAAAGGAAGGAATGACATGCCCTTTTAAGCAGTTTACTAGCAGAGGTGGATTTGTATTAGGCACAACAATTGAGAGACTTCAAGGAGGATGGGTTTTCAGGGGAAAGGCATTCCTTGAAGGCTCAAAACAATCTAGCCCCCAGCTGACTTGTCAAAAATTTCATAGGGGGGGCTAACAGTGGCTCCACATGGGGATGGCTTTTTCTTAAAGGAGTGAAGAATTCAGAAAATGATCTCTTGGTGTAGGCTAGATGCCTGCTGCTATAAGCCATCTTTCTTCTTTCTTTAGATTAGCTGCCACAATATATTAGATACACAAATCAGCAGAAACATTTTCCCAACCAATCTACCTACCCAAACTAGAACTCTAACAATTTTCCCTTGGGTGCATTTGAACTAGCAGACCCTTTTACATTTTATTTTGCAAAACAAAAACAAACCTATTCTAATTCTACCCTTATTGCTCCATGAGGCCAGATTAGACTGTTGGCCTCATCTATTTCTCTACCTAAACTACTACCTATTGGGATTAAACTGTCCAACAGGTTTCTTCACCTACATTCTAAGACATGAAATTTAAACACAGCCAAGCCAGGATTAGACTGTCTGACTTGCTGGGCAGAAACTTGAAAAAAAAAAAAACTAAGAAGGCATGGAATTCTGCAACTGTGAAACATCCTTTTTTATTTCTTGTGACTCAGGTTTTGAGCATATTTGAGTCACTTCTTTCCTTTGATCCAGCTTTGATTTTGGGCATATTAGAGCTGGATCTTCTTTCGCTGCTGATCCAGATTTTGAGCTTGTTAGGACCAGCTATTCTTGTTCCTTCTGGCTCAGATTTTGAGTTTATTAGAGCCAATATTTCTGCCTCAGAGGTTCATGTTTTGAGCATGTCTGAACCTCTCTTTTCATTCTGTTTTTTTTTTTTTTTTGGAACAATTTCTTCACTTTTTTGCTGAAAATGAAAATTTGCAACGGTATATACAATGGAAATGAAACTGGAAATGGAGAATTAGCAGAAATAGTGTTTGAGCATCTTGCCATTGACAGGACCCCCAAACAACTCGGAACCATCAAGTTCTTGCAAGAAAAACGCATTAGGACCCACAGTGGCTTGAATGATGAAGGGACCTTGCCACAAGCTGTCGAATTTGCCATGTTTGCCTTTATCCTCTCTTCTTGAATCCCACTTCAGGACCTTGTCCCCAACCTTGAAATTTGTTGCTTTGGTTCTTTTGTCAAACTGTCTCTTCATGTTTTCCTGCACTCTGACAGCTCTGTCATAAACTTGCTCCCTTGTTTGCTGAAGATGGATTGTTTCATTAATTCTCCTTATCATGTTGTCTTCTTCTGATTGGATTTCTTGAATAAGCTTTACCACTGGTATTCCAAGGCTAGTAGGAAAAACTGCTTCTGTCCCATAAACCAGCTGGAAGGGGGATATGCCAATAGATTTCTTTGTAGTGAGCCTGTCTGCCCACAAGGCATGTATCAGCTTTTTATGCCAAGACCTTTTATTCTCTTCCAGCAGCTTCTTAATGATTGTAACCAGGCTTTTATTTGATGATTCAGCTAAGCCATTACCCTGGGGGTAATAGGCAGTTGAATGTCCAAGCGCAATTCCGTACCTGTGACAGAAATCAATCATTCTTTTGGATCCGAAAGCAGCAGCATTGTCAGTGATTATTTTCCTTGGGCAGCCAAACCGAGATAAGATGAAGTCTTCTAGGAACCTAATGATGACAGAATCAGTGGCATGCCTAGTGGGTATGGCTTCAATCCACTTAGTGAAGTAATCAGTAGCAGTCAAGATCCACTTGTGTTGCCCAGAAGAAGAGGGGTGGATTTCTCCAATGAAGTCTAAGCCCCATTGCATGAAGGGACCTTCTATGGTGATAGGTTGTAGAGGGAGGGGAAGGAGCTTTCTTTTGCCTTCAAAAGTTTGGCATTTGTGGCAGGTAAGGACCATTTTATGGACATCACTAAAGAGTGTAGGCCAATAGTAACCAGCCCTGAGTATCTTATTTGCAGTGGCCTTCCAACTCAGGTGGCCTCCACACTCCCCAGCATGGAATTCTTGTTTGATTTTTTTGGCTTCAATTTCAGACAAGCATTTCAGTAAAAGGCCATTTGGATTTTTCCAATATAGACTCTCATTCATAATCCAGTAATTTCTAGCTTTGAGTTTTATGAACCTGGCCTTTGTTTTGGACAGTTCCGGAGGGGCATTGAGATGTGTGAGCACATAAAGGATATCAGCATACCAAGGAGAGTTCTGAAACTGCTCCTCAACAATTGGATGGGGTAATCCTTCCTGCTCATCCAGGGCATTCATCATGTTAATATCAAGGGCCTGTAGATTAGATTCAGCCATTAACTGGGCTAGGCCTTGACCTTTGATCAGCTTTGTGGGTTTGATTTCAATGTCATACTCTAAAATTGTAGCAATCCATTTGCCCCTTTTCCCATCTGGGTCTTGAGACAGGATATCTTTGACCACTATATTTGGCACGTAGGCAATGGTGTGGGAATGCAGAATGTACACCCTAAAGTCTTTTAAGGCCTTAATCAGGGCATAGGCCTGCTTTTCCATGATGTTGTACTTTAAGGGTGCATCTCTCAAGGCTTTATTGAAGAAGGCTATAGGTTGTTCCTTACCTTCCGAATTTTTCTGCAGCAAAACTGCTGCTATTGTGTGTGGGGAAGCAAATGAAAATATCAGAAAATCTTTTGAGAAGTCAGGGCTGATAAGGACAGGGGCTTGGGTGAGTGCGAGCTTTATTGACTCAAAAGATTTTTTGGCTTCAACAGTCCACTTGATTCCTGCATCTTTCTTTAGCATTTCAGTCATTTTCCTAAGATGCTTAGCAATATTGGGGATAAATCTTCTAAGGAAATTGATCTTCCCAATGAAGGACTGTAGCTCCTTGATGTTTCTTAGATGTGTAATTTGAAGTATTCCCTCAACTCTCTGGGGGTGTATCCTAATCCCTTTCTCGGATATGATGTGGCCAAGAAGCTTACCTTCTTGCAGCCCAAAAACAGTCTTCTTAGGATTTAGGGACAGACCGTACCTTCTACATTTTTCAAAAACTTTCCTCAGATGTTTTAAGTGTTCTTCTTCTGTTTTAGAAAATAAAGTTAAGTCATCCAAGTAGATAACTATAAAGTGTCCAATCTCATCTGAGAAAGCAATATCCATTGCTATCTAGAAGGTAGCTCCAACATTCATCAATCCAAAAGGCATTTTCACATACATGAAGGTGCCCCATGGAGTGGTAAAAGCTGTTTTGAGTTGATCTTCTGGGAGTACCAGAACTTGGTTGTATCCTGAAAAACCATCGAGCAGGGAGATTCTTTTAGAGCCCACTACCTTCTGTAAGATATGTTCCATTCTAGGCAAGGGGTAGTTATCTTTCAGGGAGGCTCTGTTGAGGTTTCTGAAGTCTATGCACAGTCTAATCTCCCCTGTTTTCTTCCTTACAGCCACTAAGTTTGACACCCAATCAGAAAACCTTACAAGGACTATAATGCTTGCATCATACATCTTCTTAATTTCCTTTTCTACTGCAGGCAATTGTTTTGGATTAATTCTTCGAAGTTTTTGTCTAAAAGGCTTCTGATTTTCCTTTAGTGGTATCTTATGTTGTATAATGTTGGTGTCATAGGCCTTTAAGTCTTCATAGCTCCATGCAAACACATCAATGAATTCCTTAAACAAGTCAATGTATCTTTTCTTCATGTCTACAGGTATAGACTTAGCCAGTTTTATCATTTTGGGTTTGTCTTCAGTGCCTATGTTGCATTCTTCTACATCTGATTCTGCATGTTCTACTGTGGGCTTCTTTGCAACATCATCAAAATCAAAGAGGTCCTCTAAGGGTGCTAAGCCTCTTGGTATGTTCTTGTCCTTGGCTTGCAGCACCTCCATTTCTTCTCTATCTGCGTTTTCACGTTTTATGGCTGAATCTCCAGTTTCTTCAGAAAAATAATTTATTTCTATACTACTAGGTGTTTCTAGTTCATCCGGGGAATCCTCACTTGGGCAGCTGTCATCAGATTTTGAGTCTGAATCAGAAAATTCAAACTCATTTCTGCCCATCAGGAAATCTTCAATCTGTTTGTCTCCTTCAAAGACCTGCCAGTATTTTTCATTGTCTGGCACTGCAGGCCTGAATTTAGTCCGAATGATGATTTGTTGGTCAACTGGGGCCTTAGGATAAGAGCTAGCTAGGCAGGCTAGTCCATTTGCAATAGCGTTTTGACCCCTAGGAATGGATACTAAATCATATTCAATGAACGTTTTCAGCAAATCTAGAGTATCATTCCTATATGCCCTAAGCCTGGGGTGTTTTGCCGAATACTCGCCATTCATCTGTTTGATTACTAACTCAGAGTATCCTCTCACGACTATCCTACGGGCTCCTAATTTTTTCAACAGATTTAAGCCCAAGATTAGAGCCTCATATTCTGCAATGTTATTCGTGCATTTGAAATGCAGATTGACAGCGTGGCTCTCTGCGTGGTCATTTTCAGTGTTACGCAGCCATACTCCTGCTCCAGCGCTTTGTCTAGTACAGGACCCATCAAAGTTCATTTCCCACAGGGGTTCTTTGTTTACTTCCACTTCGCTTTCTACCTTACAGCTGGATTCGCCATTAGGTTGAGTTGGGAGGTCTGTACTAGGTTGTAAACTATCTTGTTGTTCGTAGAGGCCATGGATGTCAGGGAGGTGGTTAGCTTGTTGTTCTTGTTCTGTTTCTGTTTCACTTGGAGTGAGGGGTCCACCACAGATCCTACAGGCTTCATTTCTGATTTCCTCTTCATTTTCAGTGTGCTTCCCATGGTCTTCTTGATCATATTCTTCTAGAGTGGCCATTATGTGGAGGTCTATAGGCTCGGTGTTCTCATTTGTATGCCTATTCTGGGACTCTGGCTCTTCTAAGGATTCATCATTACAAAAGATGAAGGAGTCAAGGTCGGTATGCACAGAATATAATGGTGAATTTTCAGGTTTCTCGGGGCTACTGACTAGGAATTTCATTTGGGACTCTCTATACAGTCTTCTTAATTGGCCAAATATAGGGATAGTGGCATATGAGCCATCCATCCGCATGGTGCCTTATAGCTTGGCTCCCCATGATCTTGACAACAGCATGCCATACTTGGTTGGCACGTCTGCCACCACTACATCCATGACCATACATTTCGCAGGAATTTGAGTCAAACTCACACACAAGTCTTTGATCAGGCCAAGACATTTTACCCTACTCGAGTCAAAAGAATACAAGTCTTTATAGGGTCTGGTGATTTCGAGGCCTAACTTCTCCATGACTACCTTAGGCATTAGATTGTGTGATGCACCGGAGTCATGCATGGAATTATGAAGGATATTTTCATGAATGTTAAGACTGATATAAAAAGGTGGAACTACCCCTTCCTGAAATTTCCCCTCAATCTTGGGACCGAATAAGAGGGCAGGCTGATCATCACTCAAATTTACAGTGTCATTATTTATACTCAGATTTAATGCTTTCAAAATCTGGCCCTTATATACATCCTGAGAGGCCAGCTCAGATAATGGTACAGAGATTTTGATTTTTGCAATCTCACTTTCTAAATTGAAAATGGATTGGCTTTTGGGACTGTTCAAATCTATTTTATTTGCAACTACCTTAGTAGCTGAATCAGTTTGTGTTTTCTCATTATGTACATGTGTAGGAACAGTTTTATCAGGAGCACTAACTGAGGTGCTAGTGCTACTGGTTTGCTGACTTTGTCTTTCATTGTTTTGGTTGCCTTTCTGTTGGTTTTTCTTAGAACTCTCAGCTGTTGATTTATCGTTTACAACAGTTACTTTAGAAGGTTTTTCAGGCCTCTTTTTGATGGTCACCTCAGGAGTTTTGGTTTTGGAAGTGTCTTGGTTCTTTTTTCTCCTGAGCCCATATTGTTCTCTGACCTGTAACATGGCATCTTGGTACCCAAGTCTGTACTCTTCAGTTTCTAATCTTTCCTCATCCCAATATGAAGATGAGGGCTGATCATCCTCTGAGTCACAGTTCAGAATTGAGTCCTCCGTTTCGAACATGTTTATCACATTCCCTTCAGACTCTTCTATGATTCCCTCATCCTCATCAAGAAATTTTTGGAAAGGGGGAATGACTTGCTGATCTGATTCTTTCTGTCTGTTGGGGGTGTTGTTGTTTCTTCTAAAGTTTTGGTTTTGGTTTTGATTTTGGTTCCTGTTCTAAGTGACAGCCATCTTTTCGACCACTTGGCATAGCTTATCCACATTCTTAGACAATATGTCAATATTCGGGTCTGAAGTGGAGGCTATAGTGTCATCCTTGTATGTTACTCTCCTCTCAGCTCTCAGTTTGGCCCTTTTTTCAATCAAATTTGCCTCTATGTTTACTGCCCCTTTCTGCATATCCTCCAATGTGGTATATTCTTTATCTCTAAGCTCATAGGCCATGTCAGCATCAAATCCATCAGGATATTTGGCCAGGGCCATACCTTGTGGAGGTTTCATGTGTGGGGGAAGAGCGTTGTAAATACTGTTGAATCTAGTGGTGTAGTCATGAACACTTTCCCCTACGTTCCTCTTAAGGGACATGTATTCTGCTAGGAGCTGACGAGGGTTCGCCCTAGTTTCCCATTTGTTGATGAAAGTTTGGTATAACGCAGGGAGATCTTGGATACTACCAGCAGGCAAGTTTTTAAACCACTTTTTAACCTCTCCCCCCAGGCTCTGCGCAAAAATTATCATTTTGATTGTTTCATCATCAATTTCCATATAGTCGAAAGAGTCCTCCATTTTATCCACATGTTGTTGTGTAGTTGTAGGCTCTTTAGCAGGGAAGTGTGGGATTTTTGATTGATAATCATCTGGTAAGGGCAGTAGAGGCTGAGGTAAAACTAGAGGTGCATACCAAGCTGCCATGATGATGTTCTGATGAGGTATAGGGTTGGCTTGAGCAGCTGGTAGTTGGATGACAGGGATGGTAGGACCAGCAGAAGTCTGTTGAGCAGATCTAGGGTGAGAAAGCCCCGAGTTTTGGAGAAACTGGAGATCAGGTGGTGTGGAAGGAGGGGTTTCGCTGTCCCTAGTGTCTGGCTGGTCTGAAACACTGAATGACCTAGTTCTAGGTAATCTGTTTTGGAGGTCTAGGTTGAAGAAAGGGTCTAATAGAGCTGCAAGATCTTCTGGTGCAGAATTGGCTCTATGAATGTTGCAGGAAATAGTTGATCTCCTACTCACAAGTGTTCTTTTAAGTATTTTCTCAGGATTATCAACTGTTTCAGGTGGGTTTGGATCAGGGAAAGCTCTTGTATGAATGGTTTTATGAGCCATAGTGCTGTTTATAAGCCAAGCAGCTTAGCCCTACTTGTTATTTCTACTGTGGTTAATGTTGTCTTGGGAATTGGCCTCCGTGTGGAGTCTTCATTATGCTTCGGGACTGGTCTCCCAGTGGAGTCTGATGTAAAACCAAGATAATCAGCAGGCCTACTGATCACTAGTGGAGTCTTTAACGTTTAGGAATAATGGAGTCGCCAGGTGGAGGTTTTAGGATGATTCTAGGGTACACTGTCCACCACAGTGCTCAGGCACTATCACCTTTCATGAATCTCCTCTAAAGAAACAAGCTCCAACCAGAGATTGACTGGGAGGGCATTTACCAGATATGTCACCCCTGAAGAGAGGATGAGATCTGGAGGCTACCTGGCCCTATCCAGGCTCTGTCTAAGAGTATGGTGGTTATTCAATAATGGAGGCTGATTCAAGAAAGGTGTGACTTATCGTCAACCTAGCCAGAGTTCTAAGTTTCTGAGGTTTAAAGAGTGTTTAAGACGAAATGCACTCAGAACTCCCCAGCGGAGTCGCCATTATGTTGGGGTTCCCATGTTTTGGCCAGGTTGACAGAGACCAAAAGGTGAGACAACATAGAACCACTTTCAGACCTTAGGATCTAGCCCTCCTAGGTCCAGAGAGGGATCTCTCTATGATTATCAGAGGATATATGTCTTTGAAGTTCTCAATTGTGATTTTAGGGTAGTTATAGGCTCAAGGTTGTTTGTTTGATTGTTTGAATTTGGTTGTTGAGAATCAGGAAGGAAGGTTTCACCATAAGACAAGGATGGGTAAAGAAGGAAGCTAGGCAAGAATAGATAACTCAGGGAACATCAAGGCCATTGGGAAATGGAGTCAAGAAAGGATTTACTTATGTTCAATGTGTAAGCTTCAGTTGGGCTAGTCATCTAGAGCATTTGGATCTCAAAGACTGATTGGTGGGATGGAACACTAAGGAATGAGAATGAAGGGTGGAAAACCATCTGATTCCGTCTATAGATCAGGCCAGAGGTCATTTAACTCCAGGCCTGCTTGGAAAAAACCATAGGCAACACAAGGGGTCTTGAAAAGGTTTGTATGGAAGGGTAGGTTATGAAGAGGCAGCGACAGGCTTTACACCTCCCAATGTTCCTAACCTCTTTCAATTAAATCTTAACAAAGACATCTGAACACTGATTCTATCAACTTGCACATCAAAGAGCAGGCAATAATCATCCACTACACTGGTTTAGTCAATTAAAAACAATATTCAGATACACATATGAGCAGAAAACATTAAAGACTGAGAGAGCTGGGACATAAGGTACCTAACAAGGGTAAATCTTATGTCATGCGTTTAGATGTCAGTCATAAGAACATGAAATGAAATGGAAATAAACACAGAGATAAGAAAAACATCACCAACTGCTGTAGATCAGGATCCAATGAAAACTGCTTATCATGTTAAACACAACACCAATCAAGTACGTCACTGCCCAAAGCTTTTACATTCAGCCTGAATACATCATATTTCTCAGCCTGTCATACAACTATTACACAGGAAACTTGGCTCGGGACAAAAATGCTTGCAATTCACTGATAATGCAACAACAACCATTACAATGATATCCCTTTGTGCTTTATAGCAGAAGAGACACAGAGGACCGACTGAGGAGGTAGGTGAATTTTAAATGTTACATTTAAACACAACAATGAATGCAGGGCCGAGGCCCATTCTGATTGATATGTTGTGTATTTAATCTTTGTCACTTTCCTTGTGAAAGAAATATCTGCTCCAGATATGATTTGACCTTTTGGCTGCAGTACTCCAGGTGATTTGAACAAAATGAAAGAACTTGCTGAGAGGTCTGCCTCATGGATGTTAGATTGTTTTGAACTATAGCTGGGACGAGAAATTCCTTCAAGGACACGGTGCATAATAAAGACTGTATGGGAGACCTATCCTTTAAGGAAAAACATTATGCTGATAAGAAAACCTTGATATTACCTCTTATTGATGTTCTGGATCTCCAGAATCGATCCTCGGGGTCTTCAAAATGACGCTTTGCCTCTTTAAACCTCTGTTTCAGGGCTCAAGATCTTCGTTGACGCGCATTAATCCCTCTGCTCTGTACTGAAAATCCTTGCTGCTTCATTACTGCCTCTGTCAAGTTAGCTCGATCTTTAAATGGCGCCGGATGGATTTCGGCGCTTGAACTCTGCTCTCCATTAATGTGAGTCCTGACGGCCCCATTCCTTGACTTTCCTGATGGTACTGGCTCATTAGATTTGATCCTGACTGCGCCGCTCGCCATTGAGGTAGTACATTGAACAGCGGCGGTCTCATCCTCTAGAAACTCTGCAACACGGTGAACTTATGAAGAAAACAGTGGACGGAGCGATGAATGCAGGGTGAACGAAACGGTGGTGTGGCGGCGACGGAAACAAAGCTATTATGCAAAGGAACGATGAAAATGCAGTGGAGTGGTGGAATGCGCGGATAATAGGGTTTGGTGTGAATATGCAGCGTAGACCGCTAGATCCTGGCCTGGAGACGAAGATCGACGGTGGAGATAGATCCGTGGTATGACTTATGGACATGGTGGAATACATATGAAACATGAAATTTTAATGAAACATATGAAACTTTAGACTTTGGTGGATACGTATGGAAACGCAATGAAATGCAATGAAATGGATGTATGAAGTGGGACCTAGTGGCAGCGGAGGGCGATTAAACCTGAGCCGTCAGATCCGGGAGGAGATGGACGGCGGAGATGCAATCGGAGGATCGCAATCGCAAGGGGCACAAAAGGGAGACACATTCAAAAAGTTCTGATTGCGATCGGGGCGATGTTGCAATTGAGCGCTGACCGTTAATCTGCGGAGAAATGGACGGACCAGATTGAATCGGAAGACAGAGAGAAGGACTCGCGATCAGTGGAAAAGCGAAGAGCGATGGCCGTTGGATCATGTAACAGACGGACGGCCAGGATTTAATCGGGAGACGGAAGGAGGGACTTGCGATTGCGATCGGGAAGGGTCTGTGATTGAGCGCTGACCATCGATCTGGCGGGGAGATCAACGGTGGAGAACACAATCGGAGGGGATCTGCGATTGGCGGAGGACCGTCGGATCAGCGAGAAAATGGACGGCAGAGATTAAATCGGCGGATCGCAATCGGGGGTCGGACAAGAAGGCTTGCGATTGCGATTGGAGCGGCGATGTGATTAAGCGCTGGCTGTTAGATCGGCAGACAAATCAACGGTCAGGATTGAATCGGGAGGGAGACGGAAGGACTTGCGATTGTGATCGGGCGGAGGGTGCGATTAATGCTGGGTCGTCGGATCGTGGGACGAATCAATGGTGGGGAGAGAAATCGGGGGACCGGCAGAAAGGCTTGCGATCAATCGGGGGTGTCAGCATGAATGCTTTGATTGCGATTGGGAGGAGGCTTGCGATTAGCGCTCCACCGTCAGATCTCCGCGGAAGAGCAACGGTGCGGAACGCATCGCCAGGCTTATCGTAGGACTTATGTGTTATAACAATTACATCAGGGGTTTTCGCTTTTACAAAGGATTTTGCCTCTCGCCGCTAGTTCCGATTGCGATTAGCGCTTGGGACTTAAGCGCTTGGTCCCAGCGCCGGGCATGTGTGGGAAGTGGTTTGAAAGGGGCTTGCGGTAGAGGGGCTAGGCCTTATTACATGGTCGGAAAGTGGGTTTCGGCCCCTTTTAATGGGTTTTAAGGGATTTAAAGGGAAACGATAAAGGGAAAAAAAAGAGGAAAAAGGCTAAACAAAGGGTAAGAGGGGGAATTTAAAGGGGATTTTAGGGGGATTTGAGGGGTAAAAGGGGAAATAGAAGGGGAGCCAAGGGGGAATAAAAGAGGCTAAGAGAGGGTAACAGAAAGGGAATTTGGACAAAGGGAAAGAGGGGGAATTGATGTATGTTGCAGGGGTAAAGGAAGGAATGACAGGCCCTTTTTAGCAATTTACTAGCAGAGGGGGATTTGTATTAGGTACAGCAATTGAGAGACTTCAAGGAGGATGGATTTTCATGGGAAAGGCATTCCTTGAAGACTCAACAATGAATTAGCCCCCTATTTTCTTGTCAAAAATTTCATAGGGGGGTTAACAATCACAACAAAACACATTGGGAAACTAAGCACTAGAGTCTTTCTCATCATGCCAACTTGTTGACTGCTCAACACATCCTCTAAAAAATTTCATCTCAAGAATTTTTTGGGTACCACCCGACATCGTCTACTTAAGGGTGATTGTTGATGTATGTGCCAAAGATTTTTTTGAAATAATTGAACGAAAATCCTTTCATGTCTAGAACATCAAATCATCTATCAATCTCAGTTTGAACGTACGCCATTTCATTAAAAATAGATGATCTAGGAGATCCTTTCATAATATCCATATTTGGGACATAATTAAGTTTTAAATTCATCAATGATCTTGTGGTTTTTCATTCCATATGAAAATACTATGCAAGATTTGAGTGGACGAAGAACTGCTATTGTTATGCACAGTGAGAATGCCTAGTGTGGTGTGCTTATTGGTCTGCAAGCATTTGACGTAAGGTAGGATTTGAATTTTCCACAAGGTGAAATTGTCTTTGGTTTATCGCAATAAACTTCCGCACAGTTCCAAGTTACTTGTTCTGTGTTTGAATCTCTAATAGTAGCTAAATGGTTTTGGATGTTGGGTTAATAAAAAACATGCTACCCAAAAGACCCCTAGTGTGAAAATACATGAAGAAGTCCTACGAAAAGGGGAAGGAAGTGGACAAAGCATCCAACCCTATGTTGATATAGGTGGAAGAACCACAACTACTGAGATGACCTGGCATTGTAATTTAATTGTTGATGAGAAAACCAAACACAAAAATCCCCTACTTTAGACACATAAGCTAGCACTTGATCATCAGTAATTCATGGAATGACATGTACAACATGTTTAAGAACCATGAGTATCCAAACTTCATCCCACATAGTGACCAAAATTAGGGAAAGGTGGATAATATCGTGTTTAGTTTCATTATAAGATTTGGTTTACACCTAGTGGTATCAAGGACAACAATTTTTTGAGAAACAAAGATGAAAAAGTGGGTCATAAATCATGTTAAGCCTAAAAGTGGTTCTATCATTAGAAAAAACGAAGAATGCATTGGAAATTCTCTTCCTATGACATTACAAGATACAAGTTTCATAATGCCAAGGAATTGCTAAATAATAACTTGGCAATAAGTTTCTATGAGAAATATGATGTGGGTAGGATTCTATCTTGTTGGTGGAAGGAAGACAAGAGGCACTTCAATAGGGTTGGAGGAATATACCTTACCACCAACTTAAGAGAGCCATATATGTACATAACTTCTTTTTTATCTAGGTTACATTGGGAAAAGTTTTGTTACCAACTTTTGGAAGCTTAGGTGCCTCTTGCATAGATTGTTCCTATGGAGGGAAGAAATTTCAATTGAAGAACTATAATATTGAGGCATTTGAGCACCAATATTGAAAAAGTCCAAAGTCTTGAGGTTGATGAGGAACTTGTGTTTTATATGGCGTGCTACCTACTGGATGTTATATGTGAAAATAATATGTTTTAGGGACTCATGCCAAGTTGGAAAGTGTTTTATCCTCCAAGACACGTTGCTTTTAGTATGTCGTGGGAAAAAATGTGTAAAACATATTATTCCCTAATATGCTATACATTTATAGCCCATTTATTCCAACTTATCTTTGGGAAGGAGTTTCTTAGGATATTAACCAAGTCAATAAGATTCTTGGATGTATTGGAAATTGGTATTTTGAAAATAACAACACATAAATATGAGTTTATGGAGCTACAATTCCTCCTCATATACTTATTATATGTAGAAAAACCTTGAAACCTTGAAACTGCTAATTAGAGCAAACTGATTAGAAAAGACACAAGATTTATCTACCAGAAATCTGCGAAAAGAAAACAATGAATAGACTCACAATCACACATAGAACACATAATATGTATGGGGAGCCCAACTGATAAAAATACCTTCTTTCTTATATCGAATCAATTGAGAAATATGATATATTACATAGAATATGCTTCATGCCTAAAGCTCTTTGCAATACTAATCAAATTTCTACACAAGAATTACCCAACACTTAGGAAAATAAGGCCTGTATGAAGCTCTTATTTCCTAGTACAAATTTTCCTCTAAAAAATAGGAATTTATCCTATTTCCTTGTGCAATTCCCAAGAGGAATTATCTACTTGCTTCTCAAGCTCTACACACAAAAACCTATGTACCATAATAAATACAAGTTGTGGCTTAATTAAATCTCAATAGGAAATTTGAATTGCATGACCTATTAGGGATCATTTTAGTAGCTCATGTTGTTAACTGAGAGTAAGTTGAGTTAACACAAAGAATGTTGAGATTCAACAAGATGATGAGCTTATTGAAAAGAGTCGCCTTCACTAAGTGGGCCCGCAGGCTATTTTTGGCGCAAAGTCTATTTTTAGACTATATCTATTTTTAGACATGTCGATCATATTCTATGAGTTGCAGGATGCTATTTGTGGATGGTTGGTCAAGTTGGAAAAATAGATGGACTTCTATTTTTAGACATATTGAGCGGAATCTATTTTTAGATTGCCAGTCTAAAAATAGATATGTCGAATATTATTAGCTCTTAATAATATTTGGACTCTAAACATTATCTTATTCTCTTGGAGCACTTCAGTTAAGTGCAAAGATGTGGCACATCAAATGACAAAAGGAATTACGCTATTCCTGAGGGTTTACTGGAGCTAATGCATGAGGACTTTAGTTAGAACTCATGTGACAAAGTTTGGTGGAGTTATAGAAGTAGTTGATGGAGTTGTGTTCATTTTAACTCAATTAGACTCAGTTGAGCTAGTTGTATCTAGTCTAACTGATTGATACACTAGTGAGAGTGGTGTGAATTAATTAGTTAATTAATTCAGTAAATATTAACTCATTAATCAACTGAAGAATACATTAGTTAACTACAGTGCATAGACAGTTCAGTGGAGACCAGCAGAGAGATAGGTGAAAGGGCAAGATAGACTATCAGTTGTTACTATAGTGATGCATTGATTGCATCCAACACTCAGTGGAGATGCCAATGAGGATTGCGCAGTGCAAGACAGGTGGATTCGAGTTCATTCAGAGCCATTCTTTAGGAGGGATTGTGCAGTAGAGGCATGCTAGAAGGTGGCAAAGATTGGTGCATGGATTTGCAAGATCGGGCCTGATTAGTGTGTAGCGATTGTATTGTACTGAGAGCTTGATATGATCAGCTTTGTATGAGGATTGTTACATGATCTCTATGAAATATATTTGTCTAGTCAATTTAGCATCCTAAATTGCTAACATAAATTACCGACCAGGGCTAGTAAACTGATGAAGTGTGACGCACTATATGTGCTTAAGAAACCTACTTCTTACTTCATTGTTTTGATGTTTTATTGTTGTTTTGGGGATTTTATGTTTCGATTCTTAGTGTTCTACTCTGAACTAGAAAGATGAGATTAAGTCTAATTAAAAGGAAGGAAAAGGAAATGTTGTCAAATGAATTAAAGTAGAGTTTTATTTGCAAGTTCTGTTCCTAACTAAGAAATGATGAAAACAGAGAGTCCTAATCCATGGATATTATAGCTTCTAAATGAACATTTATGAAATGAAAAGTAACTCAAAACACTACAATTTAATCTGATTCGTTTAGTTAGAGATTTGTTGGAAGAGCTTGTGAAAAATATTAATTTTAATGTAATGAGGATCTCCTAAAACATAAAAGGAAATGCTGAAACAAACAGTAACTTAAAACATTATAGTGAAATCTCATTCATTTGATAGAAGTTTATTGGAAGAGCTTGAAAAAAATATTACTATAATGTAGTAAGGATCTCCTATGAAATGTTGAAACAACTTATAACATTACAACTAAATCTCATTCATGAGTTAGAGGTTTATTGGAAGAGCTTGTGAAAGAGATTAATCATAATGTGATAAGGATCTTCAATGAAGCAAAACAATCAATAACTCACAATACTACAACTTAGTCCCATTTGTGAATTAAAGGTTTATTGGAAAATCTTTTGAAAGAGACTAACTACAGTATAATGAGGAATCTGATCTAAAATTGTGTGAACAAAATATTTCTTATACAGAGATTGACAGTGGGGGCTTTTACTGGTTATTTCACCTTTACTAGAAAGGATGAAACCAGAAGCTTCTGGCCCTCTTACTGACTCTGCCTAAAGAAATATAATGTAAACACTAAAAACTAAATAACAGAAAACGAAATGCTAATAACTCAAAATATCACAATTGAATCCCATTCATTTAATAGAGATGTATTGGAAGAGCTTGAGAAAGAGACTAACTGCAATATCATGAGGATCCTTTATCTAAGAAAATGACATGAAAAATAATGCTAAAAGCTATGATTTCAGAAAGCAATCTAAGTAAGGAAATATGACAAAACAAAATTGAAAACAACTTATCTAGAAAACATGTAAAACCTCCTTGAATAGCAGGGGCCCTCTGCTACCAATTTGGTGTAATCCTTCTTCAGCTCCTTAAAATTGTAATAAAAAAACCATCAAGGAACTTCTTTATTGAAAAACTCACAAATCTACATCCCATTCCATCTTAAGCTTTGTTACAAAACACTCTCTATTCCTTTCTCTCCTTCTCCTATTTTTCACTATTTTTTCACTACCCATGATAGGAGAAAGCTTCTCCTATTTATACAAAATATGAGGAGTTATCTCATTAATGGGAGTCCATGAATCTCTCCCTCCATCTCTAGAGTTACAATCAAAATAGGAAATGATAAGACACATGTCTTTCTAGATTTTCAACACAACTAAGAAATGAGACACATATCCTCTTAGAGTTTCAATACAACAAGGAAATGAGACACATATCCTCATGATCCCATGATCTTCTCCAACCAAATTCGAATTTTTCCTTAGAGTGCCACATAAGGGTCTTCTAGAAGTCTCGTTTTGATCTACACATGTCAACAATCTCAACCCACTTGTTAGGTATAAGCATATGCACATTATTTTCTAATTTTTAACCACAAATTCACTTAAAAAGGCTAAGAATTAATAAAGTTTGGAAAAACATAAATGTGGCCCAATGATAATGAAAGTGGGATGAATGTAGTGACATAGTAGTGAAATGGAGGTGAAATGGAGGTGATATAATGGACATAATAGTGAAACTGTAATGGAAATGAATGACATTTTTAAGACCCAACAATATTATATACAGATAGTTGGGGTTTTTAGCTTCAGGCTTTCCCGTTAAACACTGTGTTCATATGTGTGTGAATTTTTATGGTTTCATGTGTGCATTGCAATTGATTTAATTTCCGCATGTGATGATCAATGGTGGAATAGATTCTGTATTGTGCATGAAGTTAAAATAGTGTGTGATTAGGAGAATCTTGGATATATAACACATAAGTTATATAATTTCTACATGGTATTAGAGCAATTTATCATTGGAGCAAATTGCAATTATTGAAGCAGTTAAGTTTTGTGCTGGTAGAATTCGAATTTGTTGCAGCGTTTTCTTGGTGTCAAAGTTGAGCATTCATTGAAATGTCTTTCAACAGATTGCGATTGGAGTATGCCCTTGAGGAAAGGTCGAATTATATTGCATGGAAGGACATGATGGAGGTAATGCTATATGATAATGGGTTGAAAGAGTTCATAGATGTAGAAATTCCAAAACCTGCTTCTAGCGATGCAGCCGCACTTGACGCATGGCAAAAGAAGATAGCAAAATGTCGAAGGATTCTGTTGGAAGGTGTGAAGGATCACATAGTGTCTAGCCTTCATGTTAAAGCTAGTCCATTCTTGATGTGGAAAGCTTTGACAGGCTTGCTCCAAAGCATAAGCGACCAAAGGAAGTTGGCTCTTAAAGACAAATTCAGGAAAATAAAAATGGAGAAAGGCGACAGTATACCCAAGTACCTCACGAAGTTTGTCCAATGCAGGGATGAGCTGGGAAGTGTGGGGGTTACTGTAGATGAATAGGACTTGGTGAGCTTGGCTCTCCTTGTGCTTCTAAAGAGTTGGCATAGCTACGAGGACTTTGTCAATGGTCGGGAGAAACTGCCAGGATGGGAGCGACTTTGGTCAGATCTTGTGCAGGAGGAGATAAGGTGGGGTACCAGGGATGGATCTTCATCGAAGAATGAAGATGAAGAAAATTTTTCTTTGGCTGCCAAAGTAAGGAAATGGAAGGGAAAGAAAAATCCTTCTCAATCCGGTGTGAAAGGCAAGAAGCAGGACTTGTCCAAGGTGAAGTGCTTTCACTGTCACCAACACAGACATTACACCACTAATTGTCCACAGAAGAAGAAAAATAAGCAGGCTGCTGGATCTGTAGCTGGAGAGGCCTTAGCCTCACAATTTGAGCTGGATTTTTTGCTGATCACATGCTTGGTTTCAAGTGTGATGGGATCAGTGTGGTTTCTTGACAGTGGTGCATCTTTCCATATGACCGGAGACAAATATTTGTTCAGTGATCTGGATGAGAAGGACCTTGGAGTGCACATCGAGATGGGCGATGATGGTAGATACAGTGCGACTGGTATCGAGACCATTTCCTTTGGGAGGGAGTATGGAAAACCTTTCATCTTGAAGGATGTCATGCATGTTCCAAGATTGAAGAAGAATCTGATCTCTGTGGCGATGTTGGAAGATAAGGGATATGATGTTGTTTTTAGCGAGGGAAAGGCTTTCCTGCGTAGTAAAGCAATTGGTGAAACTCGGAGGATAGGGGTTCGAGTTAACAACCTTTATCGATTGTAGGTAGATGGCTGCACAACAATTGCAAGAAAAGCAGAAGGAGTGGTGAGCTGGGATGAGGGCCAATTGTGGCACAGGAGATTGGGCCATCTTCACCATGGCACTTTGAAAATTTTGCAGCAGATTTCTACTGGGCTTCCCAAGGGTACACTTTCATAGTTGGATTAGTGCAAGGGATGTACTTTGGAAAAATTTGTGAAGACCACTTTTCATGAGAAGGATAGTTGTGCCACAACGATCCTTGAAAGGATTCACACAAACGTGTGTGGACCTTTCTCAGTAGCTTCGACAACAAAACACAGGTATTATGTGATATTTGTTGATGATTTTTCTCGTAAGTGCTGGATCTTCTTCATGCAGAAGAAGAGTGAGACATACTCAAAGTTATGTGAGTTCAAGGCACTGGTTGAGAATGAGTTGGGGAAGCAGGTGAAAGCTTGTAGGAGTGATAATGGTGGTGAATTCATCTCTAGTGAATTCAAAGACTTTTGCAGCGCAGAAGGAATTCGAAGAGAGCTCATAGCGCCTCATAACCCACATCAAAATAGGGTTGCGGAGAGAAAGAACAGAATGATCGTGGGTGCTGCACGGGAGATGTTGCATGATCAGGGCCTTCCCATACACTTGTGGGCTAAAGCATGCAACACTGCGGTTTATGTGAAAAACCGTGGTCCTCATAGAGTACTTGGCATGAGTACACCCGAAGAGGCGTTTTCTGGTAAGAAGCCTGATATTTCTCATTTGAAGATTTTTGGCTCACCTTTTTACATTCATGTGACGAAGGATTGCAGGAAGAAGCCAGAGCTGACCGCAGAGGTTGGGATATTTTTAGGGTGCACAGAAACACCCCACACCTATCGTGTGTATTTTCCAGACAGTTGGAAGACTGTTGTACGACGGGATATCAAATTTCATGAGGAGAAAGCCATGAAGTTGTCGCTTGAGAGGGAGCTACACTTGCATGCAGATGAGGAGCTACTTGTTCCTAAAGATGAGCCTCTGGATGTGGATCAACCACAAGAGGAGGTTCATGGAGTGGAAGAAACCACTCATGTAGCGCCAAACATAAGAGGGCAGAAGCGCACTACAGAAGCTGAGCAACTGAATCTTGATGCAGCACAAAATGTAGGAGCACCTACATCACAGCGTAGATAGAGACAGTCACCTAACCGATTTACTGGATACATGGCTCTGATGAGAAAGTGTATCGTGACAGAACCATCCTTTTTTGAGGAAGCTGTGGAGGACACTGCATGGGTAGATGCCATGGTGGAAGAGTATGATTCGATTGTCAAAAATAGTGCATGGGAGATTGTCCCAAGGCCGGAAGGGAAATCAGTGGTAGGTTCGAGATGGATCTACAAAGTGAAGCAAGCTCCTGATGGGAGCATCGAGAAGTACAAGGCAAGATTTGTTGCTCGGGGCTTCTCACAGATTGAGGGTATCGACTATGAAGAAACCTTTGCACATGTCACAAGGCATTCTTCCTGATCTGAAATTGTGAGAACAAACTATTTCTCATACAGAGATTGACTATAGAGGCATTCACCGGATATTTCACCTTTCAAGGAAAGGATGAATCCGGAGGCTATCTGGCCCTTCTACAAACCCTGCCTAAAGAAATAAAATGTAATCACTAAGATCCGATCAATGAAAGTATTTGTTTTAAGTGCAAAGTATTCATTGATCCAGCTTTAATGTGTGAATAAGCAAGTATACATATTCTGCAAATGAAGGATAGTGGTTTGAAGATGAACTAATAAGTTTTGTTTACTGTTTAAGCTTTCTTGGGAAAAGCTTGCTTATAAAAATTTACTGTTTAAAGGAGCATAATCTGAAAATATGCAGCAAAATTATACAGTATGACAACAATAATTGTTTAAGCGGTTCACCCCTCTCTTGGGCTACCTCCGCTGGGTCCAAAAGCCTCTAATTAGGCTTTTTCTCCTTTGATTAAATGCTAAAAATGTGAATAAAACTATATAGAAGCCTCAAATGGAAAAATAAACTGCAAAAATAGATTCAGAAGGCCCAAATCAGTCTAAAATGACTAAACATTCACCTCCATTGGATGAAGGTAGTCCAAAACAGCTCTTTTTCCCTTAGGCCCTGGTGACTCCACGACCAAAAACGCTAGTAAATTCTCTGTTAGAATTCCTTGATGGCTCCGCAAACACTTCCAACAGCTCGAGAATGATCAATTCACCCAAAATTAAAAAAAAATTCGTATCAAAAGGCCTCTCCTAGCCAAAGTTATGGCTCTTTTACTCCAACTGCCAGTTTAGCCTAGAGAAACTCCACCAAATCTGGTGGAACTGCAGTTAAGCCCTCCAAAATAGGGTGGCCACCAAAATAGGCGGAATCCGCCATAAACTCCGCCGAAATGAAGGGCTAAAGGATAAGCCCATATGACCAGACCCGTCGGAGTTCATAAATAAACCTTGAGTAAAATGCGTTTTGGTCTTTAATATTTAACAACCCATTGAATATGCTCCGCCGATCCATGGGACCACGTCCCCATTTCTGCACGCCCATACGAATGCAAACCATTAAATACAACTTCGCGCGAATGGTTTACAAGCACCACCGCACTGGCCTAACAGTCAGTACTCTCCACTGTTTGCGACCCAACCCGGGTTCAAGTCCCGCCGAGTCCATATATTTTTAAAGCGCGCCATTTCATTCAACCTTGGGGCCACGTGGCGGCCTCCGCGCTTGCCACGTGGCGCCTTGTAATTGACTGCGCCCAAAATATTCCACAAAATATTCTATGGAATATTCCACAGAATATTCCCAGAATATTCAGTGGAATATTCTTTTTTTAATAAAAATATTTCATAAAGTCAATTTTGGCCTTTTTTAATTGAAATTGACGAATCTTTAAAGCTGAATATCTTCTGCATACGGCGTCGGATTTGAGTGTCGTTCACGGCTATAGGATCTTTTTGACGAGCTCTTTCCAGTCGATCTGTTTCGGAGCAATTCTGAGCAACTTCATTTTTGAGCATTTTTCTTCAAGAGACTTGATCTCCTGATCACACCTCCAAAATGGGAAGCTTTTGGACCCTCAAAAGATTTCAATTACCTGTTAAGAAGGAGAGGATATAGCCTCCTCACCTGTTCCAACTCCATCCACTTTGCTTTGCTTGGTTTACTGCCTTTTAAACCAACTCTTAGATAATCAACATCTCCCCTCCTTGAAGTGCGTGTCCTTCTGTCAAGGATTGCATCTTCTTTCAACTCATCCAAAAATTCTAGCGAGAAATATTCTATGGATGGTAGCTGAACATGATTTTCAGAATCATCAATAAGAGGAGGTTCATACAAACGTAAATTTTCCACATTAACAACGGAATACATTTGCATGTATGAAGGAAAATCTAGTTGAAAGGCATTATTTCCAACTTGTTTAAGGATTTTGAATGGACCATAACGAATAGGCTTCAGCTTTTTACCTTCTCCTTGCATTCTATCCTTACTTATATGCAACCATACCTCATCTCCTTCCTGAAACTTGTGATCAATTCTATGTTTTTCATGTCTTTCTTTGTACTTGCCTTGACTCTTTTCAAGTTGTTCTTGAACTTGCTGATGAATGAGCTGAATTCTTTCAATGAACATGCGAGCTTTGTCAATGTCACTATGCCCATCAATGGCAATATCCTTCTCAAGAATGAAGTCTAATGGTGACTTAGGCAAATATCCAAAACAAGCTTCAAATGGCGAAGTATTTGTAGAAGAGTGTTTGGCCCGGTTGTAAGCATGTTGAATGTAATGCAAATGCTCATCCCAAAGCTTGGGATGCTTGCTGCAATACCCTCTCAAAAGATGCGTAATGGTTCTGTTCACTACCTCTGTTTGGCCATCTGTTTGCGGATGGAAAGCAATACTCTTCTTCAACTTGGTGTCCATCATCTTCCATAGATTGGACCAAAAATTCCCAACAAATCTGGAATCCCTGTCACTAACAATAGAAGTAGGCAAGCCATAATGAACCCATACATGTTGAAAATATAAATAAGTAGTTTGTTCAGTAGTTATAGTTTTCTTACATGGCATAAGAATACACATCTTGCTGAAACGATCAACTACTACAAAAAGATAATCATGTTGCTTTCTAGATAATGGTAATCCCCCAACAAAATCCATAGAAACACTTTCCCATGGTCTAGAAGGTACCGGCAATGGCGTATACAATCCAAGCTTCCTATTGCTAGGCTTGCTTGTAGCACATAATGAACAACCTCTAATGAAACGTGTAACACTATCTACCATGCGAGGCCAATAACAATACCTCTGCAGATGTGCCACCGTTTTGCTTACACCGAAATGACCAACAATAAGAGAAGAATGAGCTTCTCTCATCATGCTTAATCTCTCTCCCTGTGGTATACATAACTTTCCCAAATGAAACAGCAAATTGTTATGCAAATGATAGTCATTCTCCTCAACATGATTCCCTTTACTCAAGTTAGCATACACCTCTTTAAAATCTTCATCTGATGCATACTGTTCTATGTAGCTTTCATGCACAATAGAATCATTCTTAAGAAAAATACTAGCACTAATAATAGGCCTTGAAATCATATCAGCAACTTTATTGTTAATACCTTTCTTGTACCTTATTACCAAGTGAAATTGTTGTAGGAAACCCATCCATCTGAAATGTCATGACTGCTGCAATTTACTTTGCGACTGCAAATACTGTAAAGGCTGATGGTCGGTATGCACAACTGTTTCTTTGCCCATCAAATAGTGCTTCCACTTTTTGACACTTTGTACCAACACATACAACTCCTTATCATATGTAGGATAATTCACAACAGCACCATTAAATGTCTCAGAATGAAAAGCGATAGGCTTACCATGTTGTAAGAGAACTGCACCCATGGCATAATCACTAGCATCTGTCTGAATCTCGAATGGCTGTCTCCAATCTGGTAATGCAAGAACCGGAGCTGAACTGATCTTTTCTTTCAAAGATTCGAAAGCTTTTTGTTGCTTACTTCCCCATTGGAAAGCACGCTTCACACTTGTCACTACATGCATAGGAGCTGCTATGGCAGAAAAGTTAGCAATAAACTTTCTCCAATACTGAGCTGCACCCAAAAAACTTCTTACCTCTGTAATGGACTTGGGAGTAGGCCAATTCACAATAGCTTCTACTTTGGAAGTATCAATTCTCAAAGCGCCTCCACCTACTATGTGTCCCAAATAAACCAAAGAAGTCTTTCCAAATTCACACTTTGACATCTTAAGAAATAACTGATTTTTCTTCAAAACATCAAGTACTTTACTGACATGCATGACATGATCTTCTCTTGTCTTGCTGAAAATCAAGATGTCATCTAAGTAGACAATAACAAAATCATCAAGAAAAGGACGTAATACATCATCCATTACCCGCATGAAAGTTGCAGGTGCATTGCATAAACCAAATGGCATCACAAGCCACTCAAAGAGTCCTTGTTTGGTTTTGAAAGTTGTCTTCCAAATGTCTCTTTCTTCAATTCTTACTTGATGATAACCACTTCTTAAGTCTAACTTAGTGAAATATCTTGCATCTTTCAACTGATCTAACAAATCATATATTCTTGGAAGTGGGTAACGATTCTTTACCGTTATCTTGTTCAAAGCTCTGAAGTCAACACACATACGCCAAGTTCCATCTTTCTTCGGAATCAACACTATCGGTGACCCACATGGCGAAGTGCTTGGCCTTATGAAACCCTTGTCCAACAACTCTTTAATCTGCTTCTTTATTTCAGCATTCTCCATAACAGACATGCAATACATGCCTATGTTAGGAAGAGGACAATCTGGATGTAAATGGATTTCATGCTGAATCTCCCTTTTAGGAGGCAAACCTGTTGGCTCCTGAAACATCTCATGATGTGCATCAACTACATCATATAAATCAGATTTAAGATTTGCATCACAATTTTCAAATGACTCATGATTCACATCAACCTTTGGCTTGACCATAAGAAGTACAAAACTCTTGCTTGAATTGACTAGCCTTTTTACCTGTCCTGCATTTACCATTGCAACATTTGTCTTCTTGCGATGAGCTCTGACAATAAACTCCTTACCATCTTTGAAAATATGATATTTGTTTTCATGGCGATAGAAAATCGCTTTCCTGTCAAACAAGTAAGGACTTCCCAAAACAATACCAGATATATCAAGTGGAACCACATCAAGTTCAACTGTGTCAATATAGTGTGCAGTTATTGCAAAGCGCAATATGCACTTCCTTGAGACTTGCAAGTTAGCATCCTTGCATATCCATCCAAGTGGATAAGGCTTCGGATGTGGAATGGTCTCAAGTTTAAGTTGCTTGACCAAATCTTTAGATATGAGGTTAGCTTGTGACCCACTATCAAATAGTGTATCAATTTTGGTATGTTTTGCAACTACCCTCACATGGAATAGTTCAATTCTTTCTTCCTCATTAGGAGCTTGTGTATGACAGTTTGAAGAACTAGCACTTGCTTGAGTTTCAATTTCCTTCCCTTTCAAACTTTTCAAACCCATGGCTGTAATTTTTGTTTCGTCACCTGAATCATCACCTAAATCTTGTGGTGTAGTTGTAGTAGCTGCATTTTTCTTCTTTCCCTTGTTTTTGTTAAATTGGTTTCTTTTTTCAGGATGAAGTTTCCAACAGTTTTTCTCTTCATGGCCACTCTTTGAACAATGTTTACAAATGACCTTTTCACCCTCTTGTTTGATAGATGCATTTTTCTTGCCTTTTCCTTTGTTTTTCTCTTTGTTTTTTCCTTTGAAAGTCTTGTTTCTACCCTCATCAAAAGTATTCTTTCCTCTAGCTTCTAAATGTGTAGCCTGCACACAGACTTCATCTAAGCTGGTAGGATTGAACATTAGGATAGTATGTTTAAGGTAACTGTGCAAACCTCCTATGTATTTCAACAAGATGTCTTGACTTTGTAAGTCTACTCCAAGTAGAAGTGCTCTCCTTCTAAACTCTTAGGTATAATCTTGCACATTTTGACCCTTAAGTTGCCTAAAATTTTTCCAATTCATGATTGCTTTTTGAATATGAGCAAGAGGATAAAATTGTTTCTTAATAGCTGTAATAAACTCATTCCATGTTAGAGTTATCTTACCATGCTTTTTAATCTCCTCTCTAGTCTTGGCTTCCCACCAAACCAAAGCTGCTCCATCCATTCTCAAAGAGGCTAATTGGATTTTTGTTTCATCATCATGCAAATTCTGAATTCTTAGATAGACTTCCAGCTGTCTAATCCAATTATCCAATTTTTCTGCATTCACATCACCATTAAACATCGACAACTCAAACTTTACATCAAGCTTTAACAAAGGATTTTTAAGAGATGTTTTTGTTTTTTGTGACTGATTTTCAGAAGTTGAAGAGGATGATGTGGAGGATGAGGATGATGATGGAGATGGTGGATCACCATTTCCTCCATTCCCTTTCTTAGACTCATCTTTTTCTTTCTTTCCTCCTGAAGAATCTCCTTCTTCTCTTTGGTTTCTAGACCCTTCTCCAGCAATCCTATCATTTCTCTCCTGGTATAGGATCCTAACCATCTCAGTCAAATCCAAGAAAGCTTTTCTAAGGACTCTTTCTTCTTCCTTGGGATCTATTTCCTCATGTACTTCTCCTTCTCTGGATGACATGTTTGTGGCTGATTCTAAGGCTATTGAGGATGAAATGGAAGGTGAATGTAATGGCACTCTAGCCCTCCTTGGTTGAGGATTAACTTGTTCTCTAACCAATTGACCTTCCCCTCTTTGCTATTTCAGCCTAGTAAGCATCAAGTTTTGCAGAATAACACAATTTACTTTCACAAATTTCACAAACTCTTAAGAGAAAACTTGAGCTCTGATACCAACCTGATCTGAAATTGTGAGAACAAACTATTTCTCATACATAGATTGACTGTAGGGGCATTCACCGGATATTTCACCTTTCAAGGAAAGGATGAATCCGGAGGCTATCTGGCCCTTCTACAGACTCTGCCTAAAGAAATAAAATGTAATCACTAAGATTCGATCAATGAAAGTATTTGTTTTAAGTGCAAAGTATTCATTGATCCAACTTTAATGTGTGAATAAGCAAGTATACATATTCTACAAATGAAGGATAGTGGTTTGAAGATGAACTAATAAGTTTTGTTTATTGTTTAAACCTGCTTGGGAAAAGCTTTCTTATACAAATTTACTGTTTAAAGGATCAGAATTTGAAAATATGCAGCAAAATTATACAGTATGACAGCAATAATTGTTTAAGCGGCTCACCCCTCTCTTGGGCTACCTCCGCTGGGTCCAAAAACCTCTAATTAGGCTTTTTCTCCTTTGATTAAATGCTCAAAATGTGAATACAACTGTATAGAAGCCTCAAATGGAAAAATACACTACAAAAATAGATTCAGAAGGCCCAAATCAGTTTAAAATGACTAAACATTCACCTCCATTGGATGAAGGTAGTCCAAAACATCTCTTTTTCCCTTAGGCCCTGGTGGCTCCATGACCAAAAACGCTGGTAAATTCTCTGTTAGAATGCCCTGATGGCTCTAAAAACACTTCCAACAACTCTAGAATGATCAATTCACCCAAAATAAAAAAAAAAATCGTATCAAAAGGCCTCTCCTAGCCAAATTTATGGCTCTTTTACTCCAACTGCCAGTTTAGCCTAGAGAAACTCCACCAAATCTGGTGGAACTGCAGTTAAACCCTCCAAAATAGGGCGGCCACCAAAATAGGCGGAATCTGCCATAAACTCCGCCGAAATGAAGGGCTAAAGGATGAGCCCATACGACCAGACCCGTCGGAGTTCATAAATAAACCTTGAGTAAAATTCGTTTTGGTCTTTAATATTTAACAACCCATTGAATATGCTCCGCCGATCCATGGGACCACGTCCCCATTTCTACGCACCCATACGAATGCAAACCGTTAAATACAAATTCATGCGAATGGTTTACAAGCACCACCGCGCTAGCCTAACGGTAAGTCCTCTCCACTGTTTGCGAACCGACCCGGGTTCAAGTCCCACTGAGTCCATATATTTTTAAAACGCGTCATTTCATTCAACCTTGGGGCCACATGGCAGCCTCCGCGCTTGCCACGTGGTGCCCTGTAATTGGCTGCGCCCAGAATATTCCACAGAATATTTTGTGAAATATTCTACGAAATATTCCTAGAATATTCTGTGGAATATTCTTTTTTTAAAAAAAATATTTCATAAAGTCAATTTTGGCCTTTTTTAATTGAAATTGGCGAATCTTTAAAGCTGAATATCTTCTGCATACGACGTCGGATTTGAGTTCCGTTCACGAATACAGGATCATTTTGGCGAGCTCTTTCCAGTTGATCTATTTCGGAGCAATTCTGAGCAACTTCATTTTTGAGCATTTTTCTTCAAGAGACTTGATCTCCTGATCACTTCCATACAGACCATCCTTGCTCTCTCAACGTAGATGGGTTGGCACATTCATCAGATGGATGTGAAGACTGCATTCCTTAATGGAGTCATTGAGGAGGAGGTGTACATAGAGCAGCCTGAAGGTTTCGAAATCTTCAGCAGCGAGTCACATGTGTGCAGTCTCAAAAGAGCGTTGTATGGGTTGAAACAAGCACCTCGTGCTTGGTACACATGGATAGACAGTTATTTCACCAGGCTTGGATTCTCCAAGAGTGAGGCAGATCCGAACCTATACCAGATTGTGGTGGAGGGTAAGTTGTTGATCATTGAACTTTATGTAGATGATTTGATACTAACAGGTGATGAACTGTTGATACACTCATGGAAGGCAGATCTTGCAAAGGAGTTTGAGATGAAGGACTTGGGCCTCCTTCATTATTTCCTGGGATTGGAAATTTGGCAGCGGAAGGATGGACTATTTGTGTATCAAGGCAAGTATTCCCGAGAGATACTGGAGAAGTTCAACATGCAAGGCTGCAAGCCTATCGACACTCCTCTTCCTGGTGGTTGGAGGAAAGAGGATGCTACATCAGCAGAGGTAGTGGATGCCACTGTTTATCGACATTTGGTTGGTTCGCTCATGTATTTGGTCAATACATGACCAGACATATGCTACGCTATTAACCAACTTTCACGAGCTATGGTTAAGCCTACCAAGATCTTTTGGAAGGCAGGAAAGCATGCCCTAAGATATCTCAGGGGCACATCGGGATATGGATTGTGGTACAAACAGTCAGATGAGTTGAAGCTGCATGGCTTCACGGATGCAGATTGGGTAGGGAGCCCAATGGACAGAAAGAGCACATCTGGAGGGATATTAAGTATCGGGTCTACAACAGTTTCTTGGTACAACAGGAAACAGAGATCCATGGAACTCAGTTTAGTGGAGGCCGAGTACATGGCAGCAAGTTTGGCTGCATGAAAGGCTATATGGATGAGGAAGATCTTGGTTGGATTGTTTGGTTCACACTTAGATCCTACTGTGATATATTGTGATAATCATAGTTTCATTAAACTCTCGATTAATCTAGTATTTCATGATAGATCTAAACATATTGACATCTGGTATCATCATATCAGAGATTGTGTGCAACGGAAGATAATGTTGCTTTCTTACATTCCTACGGAGGATTAGGATGCAGATATTCTGACGAAGGCGCTCACCCAGAGCAAATTCGAATACCATAGAGACAGGATCGGAGTAGCAAATAATCCCTGTTAGCCACCTATACAAATTTTTTCATATCAAATGGTGCCTAAATCGTTTTAGGTCTTCAAGAAACAATTTCATGTCCAAATTGTGAGTTCTTTAAGTCTTATGATGATAATTATCCTTTGAGAAAATCTTCACTGCTGTTTCACTATTAATCCTAAAGAACCTTGCTGTTTACCAAGAGAAAAAATTTCTTCTAAAAACTCCATTTTCCATCATTTACCTCTTCCTTTCACTCCCAAACATTTCCATTTTCACCCTTATTCCCTTCATAAATTCCTTCTAAAAACCCTTCATTTAACCTTTAAATCATTCCAAAAACCCTTTTAAACCTTATGTTCCCTTATTATTTGGTTTAAAAACTCTTATCTCATCTACCGAAACCCTTATTTGGCCTTAAAACCACTGTTTTTGGCCTAAAAAATCCCCTTTTGCACTATGAGGTTCTTAAGCCCCCGAGGGCTTATTTCCTTTAGCACCTTTCCTTCATGCGGCCGAAACCCAGCAATCGGGTGCTTAAAGGCCTAAAAACCTTTTCCAAAACCTTACTTTCCTTTGTTTTTCATTACCCCGACGTTATGATTTAAAACAAATATGGACCGTTGATCTCTGCAGATCAACGGCCATCGGGCCCTTTTCTTCTGATCGTCCATCAGGCCTTACCTTTTCCCCCGTTCAAAACCTCCGCCTCCTTATTAAATTTCAATTGTCCATTCATCAGATCAAATGATCGGGACATAACACGATGAACCCAACTTTTCATTTAACCCATCCACTACACGAAAAAGTGTTAATGCAATCATCGGTCCCACTGCTTCATTCGTCGCACATCTCTTCATCCATCATGCTCAACTCGCGCCGTTGGATTTGATGCCTTCAATTCGATGGCCAGAACTTAATATCGCGTAAATTTTGGCCTCCCTTCCCAATGCGCTACTTCCGCGCGATATGGGAGGTTTCAAAAATACACGTGTCGAACGCTGTATGGAATCGCGTTCCAAAAGTGAAAACCGCCTACCCCCCCAAACGCTATGCGAAAACCATTAATGGTTTTTCGAAACCACGTTTCCTCAAATTCGCACCATAATTCAAAATTTTTCTTGGTTAGCTATTCTGCCAGGTTTCGACCCTTCTTCCATTGCATTTCCTCATCCTCAAGCATTCCATCACCTCCATTAAACCTCTGAACGATGTTTTTCCAATGAATCGCAGGGTTTCTTAATGAAGTTTGTGTGTTTTGCAGGGTTTTAATGGTGGTTAATTTGTGTTTTCCATAGTCACAGACAGGTGACAAAAAGGCTCGGGGTGACGATTCTGTGCCTTAATCCAATGAAGAAAAGGAGCTGCAGGTTTTGAAGTCTGAGTTTAAATCATCTGGATCACGATCCAGGGTTTAACAGAAACCCTCCAATAGTAGAAAGCCACTTGTATAAACAAAACAAACAAAGTGTATCAGAGTGAAGAAATCAATGATAAAGGGTGATTAAAGCCAAAGCCCGAAGATCATAGTTTTAATCCTAAGGTTTAAAGAGATAAAGACAGTGTTAAAGAACAAATACCTGAAGACGAAGATCAAGGCTAATTAAGCCTAAACACAGACTAAAAGCGAATTAAAGTGTTTTAAGGAAAAACAGAGAAAAATATCAGTAAAGAGGCCTCCATTGCCACATCAGAGGCCATTTATCCTTTCAGCTACCAAAGTGCCACCTACAGCCTCAATAAATAAAAAGAAGGCATAGTTATTGCCTAGTCAGAAGATATCTGTTTAAAGACAACCAGAGTTATTTCCAGCCTGCCTAAAAGAGCTTAAAGTCAACAAAATCTGCCAAGTAGCTAAGTACTTAATGAAAACCAATTAATACATGGAAAATATCAGAAATCTTCTCTATTGAGCTTTTCAAAGATAGAGAGGCATTAAATTGTATTAATTGAACCTAGAGATATTTTCTTTCATTCCACCTCCTCTTTCTTCTATAAATACTTCTGAAGAAGATGATATGTGGTTGGCTGTTGGACTTTGATGTAATACTTTCTGCTCGAAACTTTCTGCATGTAAATAGTTCTCAGAGGCTATTGAAGCTCTATTTGTAATCAAAGAAGTTAGGCTGAGAAGAGAATTTGTTGCTGTACTGAAACATTGGACTTGAAGTATGTAACTGGATTGACATCAATACACAAGCTGATTCATGGGATCCTCGTCTATACCATTGGTGATGTGCCTCTCATTGTACTTGTTTTCCTTCTTATGTTTTCCACAAAATTGTCCATTTTTTTTTATAAAGAACAACAAATATAGAGCTAGGACTTACTCTTAGAAGTACCCTAATCTCACTGATAAGCTTTATCTTTATGTTTTCCTCCAATTGTGTATTTAAGAATGATTTAATACAGTCCAAACAGTCAAGGAATGTTGGTGAGCCCATGTCTTACTGTCTAAATTTTAAACATTGTTATTGAATGATATTTTCATTACATGCTAAGTAGAGTTAAACTAGAAAAGTTTATGGTTTGCCTTGTCTTCTAGTTCTTTCTCCAAAGGTTCTTTGAAAGTTTCCTTAAGAGTATGCTGAAAGCAGGCCTAGATTTTAATGATATCTTACTTGATCTTAAGCTACACTTTGTTTTTCTTATCTATTTTCATCCTTTCTGAAAGTAGTCTAGTGAGATTACTGGATTTTTGTCTGATAAGTTAGCTTTAATACAAGCTTTCCCAAAGAAGTCTATGGTTAGCCCTCTCCTTTGGCTAGTTGCAAACGTTTACTTAAAGGTTTTTCTTGTTTGGAAAGTTGATAAATTCTTGTTGAAATTATTGGCTTTTTCCACCTTCACAACACTTTTAATGTTCCATTCCATCATTTAATCTAAAGGATCTTTTGATAAACATGACTTGCCCCATGGACCACTCTTGAAATTGTTGCACAATTAAAACCTTTTATGAATCCATAGCCCAATGGATTAAGTGTTGTTTCATACCTATCCTATCAGCTGAACCTTGTTTTTATTATTCCCACCTTCAACTCTTTAAAACTCTTCCATTTTTAGGACTTTTTCACTCAATTAAAGATCATACCGAACCAACCAAACAAACCAAAAAACCGTTGTTCTTAATAACTAGCCTAATATCATACTAAAGCCTTTAAAGATAAATCAATATTTGCACTTATAGAGAGATCCCTCTCTAGATTCAGGAGGGCTAGAGCCTAGAATCCCAAAGTGGTTTTTGATGTAGTCTCCGCAGCATTTAGTCTTGCCACTCTGCTAAATTACAGAGACCTAACATTTATGGCGACCATACTGGGGACTTTCTGAAGTAATAGATAACTTCACAACTCAGATAATCCCATTTTCAACAAATAAACCAAGTGTCTGCCTAGAGTGGTTTTGATTGTTGATGGTGAACAACTTTCAAGCCCTGAAATCAATTAAAAATATTTTACCTGGTGACTCCACTGAAGATCAGTAGGCCTAATGATTTTCCTTGGTATTTGAACCTATTAATGGTGGTGGACCATAAAACATTTTACCTTCTAAAGCTAAAAATTTCCACCTAGTGACTCCACAATCCAAAATAGACCCAAAGACTCCACTGGGAAACCCTTTATCATAACATCATTTAAACTCAGTTAAGAAGGCTTTAAGGATTAAAGTTTTCTTGTTAAAGATCAGTTAGCCTACTAAAGATTGTCATATTTGGTTAAAATTTTCTTGTTGTTGGGTCTGAAAACATAGCATAGTGGCTTCTAGAAGAGTTCAAACTAGAGCCTATCCTGACCCAAATCCTCCTGATATAGTTGATAATCCAGAAAGTATACTTAGGAAGTCTCCTAAGTTTAAAGCTTCAACTGTTGTCAGACCACTCCATAGAGCTAATTCTGTTCCTGAAAACCTTACAGCTCTACAAGATTCACAAGTTGACTTAAGAAACCCATTCAGAACTAGGTCACTTGATGATATAGATCAGATAGATTTTGAGTCTCCACCTTCATCCCCAAATAGAGGTTAACATCCTGGTAGTAGGGAAACTACCCCACCCGATCTGCATTTCCTTCATAATTTTGGTTTCTCTCATCCTAGATCTGCTCAACAGTCTCTTGCTGGTTCATCCACTTCTACTATCCATACACCCACTGTTCAAACCGCCCCATTCCATCAACCCCCTCCACCTGTAAACCCTCCGTTTTTTCCACAACCTCCTATCATGGCAACATGGTATGCCCCTCTAGTCCTTCCTTTACCTTTAGTCAATATTCCACATTACTATCAATCCAAGATACCATTATATGATGCCAGTGGTGTTACTGCTGCTTCACAACATGTGGACAAGATGAATGACTACTTTGATAGAAATGAGATAGATGATGAAACTGTCAAACTCAGATTGTTTGCTCAAAGTTTAGGGGGAGAAGCAAGGAAATGGTTCAAAGGCTTAACCCCTAATAGTATTAATGACCTCCAAGCCCTCCATCATTTATTCTTAAACAAGTGGGAAGTTAGAAAAACTCCTCTCCAAATACTTTTAGATTACAATAACCTCAAAAGAAACACTGGAGAAAGTGTTCAAAATTATTGCAGTAGATTCAATAGTGTGTATAATGCCCTACCCCCAGAATTGAAACCTCCACAAGGCTCAACCTTGGCCAAATTTCCTAAAGGATTTGATCCTGAAGTGGCCTATCAGCTAAGAGAAAGAGACCCCTTGAATTTATAAGACATGCAAAAGGGAGCTCTTGCCGTGGAAGTGAATTTGATTGATAAAAGAGCGAGGATGAGGAATGAAAAGAAAGTATCATTTAGGGAGGAATCTGCACCCTCCACATCTAGCTCTAAAATGGAAAGAATGATGGAGGAAATGATGAAAAAGATGAGCATACTTGAGAGAGCACAATCTAGAGAAAACCAGTCAACTCCCCAAAATAGAAATCAATCTCAAAATCAAAATCAGAATTTCAGGAGAAACCAACCTCAAAACAGACCAAGAGACTCTGATCAGGAGATTATACCTCCTTTTCATCAAAACTATGTAAGTGAGGTTGAAGAAACAATTTAACAAATAGAGGAAGATGACATAAACATGCTGGGAGTAGACAATGATACTTTTGATGTTCCTCACAATAGGAAACAAGGTTTATATACACCCTATGATGATGGAAGAATGGAAGATGAACATTATTATCAAGAGCTGGAAAATGTCATCATAGAGACCCCAAAAGAATATGACCTTAGAAGTAAAAAGAATCAGGAAAATCCCAAAACTAAGACCTCTAAAAATTCTGCAAAAAACAGCCTTGTGAACAAACCCAAAGTTACAAAAGAAAAAGACAAAATAGTGGCTGTAAATTCTAATCAAACCAAAGAGAAAGACACTCAAATTAATGAAAAACAGAGTGCAAACCTTAGCAGCATTAGTACTTCATCTAATGCTCCTATCAAAAAAAAATTGACCAATGTAAATAGAGGAAATCAACAAGTTGATTTTTCTAATAGAGTGGTGTTTAACAAGGCTAAAAAAAACATTGTAAAAAATCAGATGCCTTTTAGTTTGGAACAGGAAATTGCCAAGATCAAAATCTTTGTTCCCCTCACTGAATTAGTCACCCAAGATGTATATAGATCACAATTTTTTAAAGCTTTCAACATAGAAGAAAATAATGACACTGTCAACCTCAATGATGACCAACCAGAGCTCTTATTTGGTCCTAATATTGAAGGAATATACCAAGAAGGGCCAGTTCCTCCTTTTTATGTTCGTTTGAAAATTCATGACAAAATTTTACACAATGCTATGCATGACTCAGGGGCCTTTCACAACTTAATGCCCAAAGCAGTAATGGAGAGTCTAGGCCTTGAAATCACTAGAACATACAAATATCTATATTCCTTTGACTCCAGTAGAGTGAAATGTTTAGGTTTGATCAAAGACCTTTGTGTAAACTTAGTACAAATTCCAGCCAAGTGTTTAGTGATGGATATTGTAGTGGCTGATGTATCCCGCAAGTATGGTATGCTGTTATCAAGATCATGGGGAGCTAAGTTATAAGGAACAATGCAAATGGATATGACATATGCTACCATCCCTGTTTTTAATCAAACTAGAAGACTTTATAGAGAATCTCACATGCAATACATGGTCAGTAGCCAAGAGAGACCAGAAAACTCTCCTCTTTATTCTGTACATACAAACCTTGACTCATTTATTCTGTTCAATCATGAAACATTTAATGAGCAAGAAATCTTAGCTGACTTAGTGGCCACTCCTCACTGTAACATAGTGGCAGACACAGAAAAGGAGGAAGACAAGACAAAAGTATCAAAACAATTTGCCAAAATAGAAAATTACAGTAGACAAATCACAGGTCTAGAGCTACAAAAAAGTCATCCATTGTTTTGTCAACCTTGAGATTCAAGAGAAGAATCCTCAACATACTGAAGAACATGAGGAACTAAACCAATTTCAACATAGTGCTGACTTACAAGAGAAATCTAAAAGCACACAAGATAAAGAGGAAGGTAGTCAAACTAGTAAATCTGAAAACAGTCCTCTCTGGAAAATGAATTTTGATGGGTCTTGCACTAAGAATAATGTTGGGGCAGGCATATGGATACACAACACTAAAAAGAATCGTGCTTAAGGGCATTCCTACAGGTTAAGTTTTCAATGTACAAATAACATAGCTGAGTACGAAGCCCTTCTTTTAGGCCTACACTTATTGAAGAAATTAGGGGCCAAAAGGATAAAATTTCATGGGGATTCAGAGTTGATTATTAGGCAAGTGAATGGGGAATATAGTGCCAAACACCCAAGACTTAGAGCCTATAGAAATGATGTCATGGACTTATTAAAAACATTTGATGAATTCCAACTTATTTTTATCCTGAAAGCCAGAATGTTGTTATAAAAGAAATAGGCTGACCTCAAAAGCAGAGACTCTAACCCAAAGACTCAAAGCATGAAAAAACACCCCAAAAACAAAAAAAGTGTATTCGAGCACTTGGTTTCTTTTAAAGTCTGAGCCCCTAACATTTTATAAAATTATGCTAAAAACAAAATTGTTTCTTGAAAAAAGGATTGAAAAAACACCCTCAAAAAACAAAACCTTGATTGATCTTTGAAATAACACTTAATGTCATATTTTTGACATTTTTAAAAATAGAAATAACATTTTTTAATTTTTAAAATTCAAACATTAAAAAAAAACATAAAATTTAAGAAAAAAATAAATTTAAAAAATAAAAACATTTTAAAGCTTAAAATTTAAAAATATATAGGAATAAAAAAATAAAAATAAAAACAAAATAAAAATTTTAATTCAAACATTAAAAAAAACCTAAAATTTAAGAAAAAAATAAAAAATAAAAAAAATTTAAAGATTAAAATTTCAAAATATATAGAAATAAAAAAATAAAAATAAAAAAAAAATAAAAAAAAAATTTAAAAAAGAAAGAAATTATCAAAAATAAATTATAGAAATTAAATTTAAAAAGAAAAAGAAAATGTTTATTAAATCAGAAGAAAAAAAAAATAATTAAATTTAAAGAAATATATTAAATTTTAATAAATTTAAAACTTTAAAAAAAAAAATATTGAAATTAAAAGTAAAAAAAGAAAAAATAATTAAATATAAAAAATGAAAAATAAAATACAATAAAAATATTAAATTTAAAAAAACAAATAGATTTTAAAAAATAAATTAAATTGAAATTAGAAATATATATATATATATATATATATATATATATATATATATATATATATCTTAAAAATATATATATTAGATTTTATTAAATTTAAAAAAAAATGTTGATATTAAAATAACCAATTAAATTTAAAAAAAAATATTAAATTTTAATAAATAAATGAATAAACAAATAAATTTTGAAATAAAAAATAAATTTTAAATATAAAGAAAAAAAAACATTGTTAAAATAAAAAGTTAAAAAACTTTAAAAATCAATTAAAATTGAAAAATTGAAAAAAAGTAAATTAAAAAAAGAAAATTAAATAAAAAACCAATTAATTTGAAAATATTAAGTTTATATATATATATAATTAATTTTAAATAAACAATTTTAATTGAAATAAAAAAAAAAATATAAAAATTCTATGTAATTAAAAAAATAATAATAAAAAATTATAAAATTAAAAAAATATTAAATTCAAATAAATTAAAAAAAAAAATACAAAATTTACTAAATTTTAAAAAATTAAATGAAAAAACTAAACATAAAATTTAATAATAAAAAAAAAATATTAAAAAAAAAAAAATTTAATAAAATATTTTAACAAAATTTAGAAAAAAAAAATTAAAAACAAAAAAATGAATAAAATTAAATAAAAATAAATAAATAAATAAAATTAAAACAAATTAAATTTCAAATATAAAAATTAAATTAAAAAAAAAATCGAATTAAAAAAAATATTAAAAACTAAAAAAATTAAAAAAAAAAAAGAATTTTTTTATCGTGATGGCGTCGCCAATCTGCCTCCCACCTAGGTGGCGGCAGAGGCTGGCCGCTGGGCGAGAGGCTGATTCCGAGAATCGCCCTCCTGCGATGGGAGGCCGATTCATGGAATCGCCCTCCCACGGCAGGGGGCCGATTCCGGGAATCGCCCTCCCACGGCAGGGGGCCGATTCCCGGAATCGCCCTGAGGCCGATTTCGGGAATCACCCTCCCACCGCGGGAGGCCGATTCTAGGAATCGCTCTCCCGCCGCGAGAGGGCGATTCCCGGAATCGACCTTCCACGATGGGAGGGCGATTCCTGGGATCAGCCTCAGGGCGATTCCCGGAATCGGCCTCAGGGCGATTCCCGAAATCGGCCCCCTGCTGTGGGAGGGCGATTCCCGGAATCGGCTTCCCGCCGCGGGAGGGCGATTCCCGGAATCGGCCTCAGGGCGATTCCCGGAATTGGCCTCCCGCCGCAGGAGGGTATTTCTCGGAATCGGCCTCAGGGCGATTTTCGGAATCGGCCTCCCGCCCAGCGGCCGGCCTTCGCCGCCACCTAGACGGGAGGCCGATTGGCAGCACCACCACGATCAAAAAATTCTTTTTATTTTTATTTTTATTTTTAATTTTTAATATTTTTTTTAATTTGAATTATTTTTTTTTAAATTCAAAAAATTTAAAATTATTTGTTTTTTAATTCAAATTTTTTATTTTAAATTTAAATTGTTTTGATTTTTTTTTTTTTTTAAATTTTGTTTTTAAATTTAATATTTTAGATTAATTATTTTTTAAAATTTAAAATTTATTTATTAAATTTATTAAATTTTAATTTAATTTAATTTTATTTTAAATCTTTTAGTTTATTTAGTTTTTCATTTTTACAATATATAAATTGTTTCATTTAAAAAAAAACAGTAAATTTATGGATATTTGTTTTTTAAGTTTTTTTCATTTTTTTTTTGTTTTTTAATGATAGGTTTTTTTTGTTAATTTTAAAATTTGTATTATTTCTTCTTCTTCTTCTTCTTATTTTAATTTTAATTTTTAAATTTAAATTTTTCTTTTTTGTATTTTATTTTTTTTAATCTAAATTTTAATTTTGTAATTTAAATTATTTTTAAATTTTCTATTTAAATTTTTTTTTTTAATTATATGGTTTTTTTTAATAACTTAGAAAAAAATGTTTTTGATGTTTTTATTTTTTTGGTTAATTTTTGTTTTTTTTCTTTAAATTATGTGTTGTTTTTTCAAATTTTGTCATTTCTGTTGATATAATTTTCGAATATTTTTGTTTTGTTTTTTTATTTATTTTTGTTTAAATTTTTTCTTTTTACGAGTGAATTTTATTTTATTTTATAATTTTATTGGTTTTTTTTATTTTTTATATATATATATATATATATTTTATCTAAGTTTTGTGTTTTATTACCAACATGAAAATCACCATTCTAAAAAAAAAAGGTTGATGCTGCATCAATACGTTTCAAAATTAGCATGAAAATCACTGCTCTAAAAAAAAAAATTGATGTTGCATCAATAAGTTTCAAAATTAGCATGAAAATCACTAACATTTTAAAACAAATATTCATACTTCATAAATAAAAATATTAGAGTGTCGAAAATGTGCTCCAAAAAAAAAAAAGGTGATTCTGCATCACCACTTTTCAAAATCGGGTGCTTTTTATGCTACCAAAAAAAAGTATGTAACAGTGCGGTTACCTATTTCATCGGTAACACTGTTAATGTCCTTACTAATGGTTTAACCTTTGCTGCTAGAACTTATCTAACACCTTATGAAGCCAAACAATGAACCACCCAAGTCAAATTTAGGCCAGCTGTCCCAGACAATGAAAAATACTGGCAAATTTTTGATGGAGATAAACAAATAGAAGACTTCTTACAGTCCAGAAATGAATTTGAGCCACCAAGTTCAAATTCAGATTATGAAAATGACTGTCCTATTGAAGAAAACCCACTTGATGAAGAAGTAAAGTCTCCAAAGATTGCTGAGATAAATCTGTTAGCTAATAAACTTGAACATACCACAAAAATTAGTGCAGATTTAGAAAAAGAAGACTTAGAAATGCTGCAATATAACACTCAAACCTTGCCAAAAGGACTGGTCCCATTAGAAGAATTGTTTGATTTCAATGATGTTGCCAAAAAACCAAAACTGGAACCTGTTGAAACTGAAGTAGAAGAATGTAACATAGGCAGTGAACAAAAACAAAAAATGATCAAACTGTCTAAAACATTTCCAGCTCACATCAAACTGAAATATATTGAGCTATTTAAGGAATTTTATGATGTATTTGCATGGAGTTATGAGGATCTAAAATCCTCTGACACAGAGATAATTCAGCATCAGATACCCCTCAAAGAAAACCAGAAGCCCTATAGACAAAAATTACGCAGAATAAACCCTGTTCAATTACCTCTGGTTGAGAAAGAAAGTAAGAAAATGTTTGATGCTGGAATTATAGTCCCTGTTAGATATTTAGATTGGGTGTCTAATCTTGTGTCAGTTAGGAAAAATACAGGAGAAATAAGGCTTTGTATTTATTTTAGGAACTTAAACAGAGCCTCATTAAAGGACAACTACCCTTTACCCAAGATGGATCACATTTTACAAAGGGTAGTTAGTTCTAAAAGGATTTCTTTGTTAGATGGCTTCTCAGGTTACAATCAAATTCTGGTACATCCTGATGATCAAATCAGAATAACCTTTACCACACCTTGGGGTAATTTCATGTATGTGAAAATGCCCTTTGGTTTAATGAATGTTGGTGCCACATTTTAGAGAGCCATGGATATTGCATTCTCAGAAGAATTAGGCTTCTTCATCATTATTTACCTTGATGATATCATAGTTTTTTCCAAAACAGATGAAGAACACCTAGAACACTTGAGAAAAGTTTTTGAGAAATGCAGAAAATACGAGTTATCTTTAAATCCAAAGAAAACAATGTTTGGTCTCCAAGAAGGCAAACTACTTGGACACATCATATCAGAAGAAGGGATAAAGATAGACCCAAAGAGAATTGATGGTATATTGCAAATCAACCATCCTAGAAACATCAAGGAACTTCAATCTTTCATTGGAAGATTAATTTCTTGAGAAGGTTCATACCCAATCTAGCTGAATCCCTTAGAAACATAACAAACATGCTGAAAAATGAAGAAGGAGTTAAATGGACCTTAGAAGCAAAGAAATCATTTGAACTGGTAAAACAAGCATTAACAAAAACACCAGTCCTCGTTAGTCCTGATTTTACAAAGGATTTATTCATTTTTTCATTTGCATCAGAACACACAGTGGCTGCTGTCCTATTACAGAAAAACTTGAAGGGACAAGAGCAGCCAATTGTATTCTTTAGCAAGGCATTAAGAGATGCTCCTCTAAAGTACAATATCATGGAAAAACAAGCATTTTCCTTAGTCAAAGCCTTAAAAGACTTCAGAGTTTACATTTTACATTCCCACATAATTGCCTTTATGCCAAATTCAGTTGTAAAAGAAATTTTAACCCAGGACCCAGATGGAAAAAGAGGAAAGTGGATTGTTGTGATACTTGAATATGATTTAGAAATCAAGCCCACTAAGCTCATAAAAGGCCAAGGACTAGCAAGATTAATGGCTAAGTCTAATTTTGAAGCTCTTGATATAAACATGTTAGATGCATTAGATGAACATGAGGAGTTATCAACTCCCATTATTGAAGATTATTTTCTGTTTTCATCTTGGTATGCTGATATTTTATATGTTTTTCTCAACTTGAATACACCCCCTAGTTTGTCTAAAACGAAGATAAGATTTTTAAAGTCGAAAGCTGTTAATTACTGTATTTTGGATAAATGTCCGTATTGGAAAAATGTTAGTGGATTATTGCTTAAATGTTTTCCTGAGAGTGATGCAGATAAGATCAAGCATGAATTACATGAAGGAGAATGTGGAGGCCACCTCTTTTGGAAGACAATTTCCAATAAAATCCTTAGAGTTGGTTACTATTGGCCCACCCTCTTTCAAGATGTCCATAAAATTATTATTTCCTGTCACAAAAGCCAACTCTTTGAAGGCAAAAGAAAATGGCTTCCCTTACCCTTGCATCCAATCACTGTTGAAGCCCCTTTTCAACAGTGGGGTCTAGACTTCATTGGGGAAATCCATCCAGCCTCATCTGCCCAACATATATGGATCCTCACTGCAATATACTACTTTGCCAAGTGGATAGAAGCCATCCCTTCTAGACAAGCCACTGACTCTGTCATCATAAAATTCCTTGAAAATCATATCCTATCTAGATTTGGCTGTCCTAGGAAGATCATTACTGACAATGTTGCTACATTTGGATCCAAAAAGATAGTTGAATTCTGTCATAAATATTAAATTACATTGGGCCATTCTACTGCTTATTAACCACAAGGTAATGGGTTAGCAGAATCCTCAAATAAGATTTTGGTGAATATAATAAAAAATTTGTTGGAAGACAATAAGAAATCATGGCACACGAAGCTAGTACATGCATTATGGGCTGATAGATTAACACTTAAGAAATCAATTGGAATGTCACTCTACCAGCTAGTTTATGGAGTAGATGCAATTTTTCCAACCAGCTTAGGAGTGCCAGTCATGAAGCTGATCTAAGAAATACAGTATGAGGATATTGATATGACAAGAAGAATCAATCAAACTATACATCTTCAACAAACCAGAGAGAAAGTTTACAATAGAGCACTACATAAGCAAGAAAACATCAAGAATTTGTTTGATAAAAGGACAAAGGCCAGTTATTTCAACATTGGTGACAAAGTTTTGAAGTGGGATTCTAGGAGAGAAGATAAGGGAAAACGTGGAAAATTTGATAACTTATGGCTAGGCCCTTATCTCATTCATTGTACTGCTGGTAACAATGCTTATTTCTTGCAGAAAGTGAATGGAACTGAACTTTTTGGAGGTCCTGTCAATGGCAAGATGCTCAAACATTATTTTTCTTAACTGTACCAGTTTGAAGATTTTTTACTTTCCATTGTAAATTATCATTGTCTGAACATTGCATTCAAAGTTAGAAAAAGAAAAAATACAAAAACAATAAAAATAGAAAAGAGGACAGAATGAAAACAAGAAAGGTACGGCCCCATACCAAAAAGAGAAAAAAAAATGAAAGTGTGCAAGCTCAAATGCCACTCCTAAAAACACACTCCTAGTTAGTCATACAACTTAATCATGACTAATAAGTTCTTCAATTTATTGCTGATAGGTTAGTGAATTAGATTAGCCAAACAACACAATCTTGGCTTATTAGTAAAGTAGATTAGGATAGAAAAACAGAGGTTCAAACAAACTCAAAATCTGAACCTATGGCTCCCAAAAGAAGAATGACTCTAATTAGATTAAATCTTGAGCCAAAGATAGAAAACAAACTGGTTCTAATATGTTCAAAACTTGAACCAGATGAAAGAGAAGACAACTCAAACAAAATCAAAACCAGAGCTGAAGAAATAATGAAGGATGTTTTAGTTTTCAGATTTTAAAACCTTCACAATTTTGTTTTTAATTTTCTGCAAATTTTAGTCTATGTGCAGCTTTTTTCTATGCCATAGATCAACAGCAAGTCATACTGCTTAATCCTAGATTGGATGCTTTTAAATTTCCTGTTTTAAAATTTAGAGAATAAAAGTATGTCAGACAGTCTAATCCTGACAGATAGTAGTTAGGTAGAGGAACTTATGAGCTCAACTGCTTAATCTGAGTTCATGGAGAAACAAGGGTAGACTTAGACTAGTTTTATGTTTTCATTAAAAGAATAAAATGATTGATGAAAAGGTTTGCAAGTCCAAATACACATGTTGAAGAAAAAATTTTAGGAAGTAGGTTGTGTAGGTAGTTATTTGGAAATACTTTTTTGCTGATGTAACAAGTTCTAATCATTTCTGTTAGCAGCTGATAAAAATATTATCAAAGTGCAAGGCAATGATCAGCTTCCAGAGAAAATTGTCTGAAGTTCTTGACACCTTCAAGAAGATGCCATCCCCATGTGGAGCCACTGTTAGCCACCTATAAAAATTTTGTCATATCAAATGGTGGCTAATTCTTTTTAGGCCTTCAAGAAACAATTTCATGTCCAAATTGTGAGTTCTTGAAGTCTTATGATGATAATTATCCTTTGAGATAATCTTCACTGCCATTTCACTATTAATCCTAAAGAACCTTGTTGTTTACCAAGAGAAAAAACTGCTTCTAAAAACTCCATTTTCCATCATTTACCTCTTCCTTTCACTAAGGGCACGATTGAGTATTTTAGGCCATTGGGCTATGGAGTCGAAAGGATGGCTTTACTGGATTAAGTTTTTACACCAAAGATGGCTTTGCAGGGCAAGATAGCCAAACATAGAACAATTTTAGATATTAAAGTGAATGGAATGGATTTTGAAGGGATGAAAGACAATTAAGAATCTTTCAACATGTTCAAAGAAAGAAAGTGAATGATTACAAATAAAGAGCAGTTAAGAATACTTTACTATAGTAATCAAAATGTTTAAACCAGCGAAACAAGAGCAATTAAGAATTCATTGTTTATAACCAGTTTAGAAGAAAACATTTAGAATAATCACAATTGAAATCAGAGTACTCTTAAGCAAGTTCTGATTTATTCTTTTTTGTCAATTATTCAGAAATGGAACGCAATGATATTATAAACAGCTATAAAACTTAAAATATGAGATATAACACTTATTTATCCGTAGTTGTAGCATACAACTCGCAAAGTCTTGAGCTTCAATTCATCATCCAGCAAGCCACAAAGTAATTTCTCCAAAGCACTTTATTCCAAAATTCAATGTTACAGCAAAGTAGAAGAATCCACCCAAAATACTTCCAGGAGTGAAGTATTTATACAAATTCTAAACTAAAATATTTTGAAAAAATATCAAGATTAGTTCACAAATCTCTCCAACTATTTTACAAAAATAGAACTTAAGTAAAGGAAACTCAAACTAATGCATCTATTTGGCACTATTTTGTATGGATAGGTGATGAAAAAGAGGATAATTCAAATTTGATCCAACTCTTTGTTGATGATGAGGCATCCAAGTCACTAACTGCTTCCTTTCTTTGTGCAATTCTGCTCCAACAATTCTGCAAATTTGGGGTCCAATGAGACCATTTTATTTCTCAATATGTAATATATATGTAAAAAGGGAAAGAGGTTATTTTAGATTAATATGTTGGTGAGATAAACCTCTTTCAGTTTCCCCAAATTCCTCTCCACCTGTGCACAAACGGCTCTGTACAAATATGTGTAAAACAGAGTTTTACAGAGTCTGAAAAATAGCCTGTAAAGATGTGCACGTATATCTCATTATGAAATCACTGTGCAAAAGGTGAGATAGGTCTTTTTAGATATGTTTCTTAGGAACAAAAAACTCCTTCCATTTTGTCTAATGTATTTTTTATTTACCACAATTGTCTCTGCAAAATGATGACTTAACTGGTATTTTCTGCAAAAAGTGCTTTCCATCATTGTTTAATATTTCCAAAACCATAATAGCCTAGAAAAGTGAGAGAGGTTTTTGTAGATGGTCCTCTCTAAGAACATAAAAATCCTTCAGTTTTGCAAAATTCATCTTGGATTGATCACAATAAATAGTTTTCAAGTAAAACAATGACTAAAACATTAAATTTCTAAGCAAAAATGTTCCTCTCTTGTCATGGTTTTTCATCTTTTCACTTTTTTGTTCTTTTAACCTGCTTTACTTTCACTTTAGATAAATTTCAATGTTGGGCAAAGTATTTTCATCTCTTTTTACCATTTTTCCGCTTCTCCGTAATCACTTTTACCGTTTTACCTTTGACTACTCCGTAACTTCATTTTAACTTTCACTCGACTTCTTTAATTATACACTTTAACCACTCATATTCTTCGAATCGTTTTATCGTGTCCTTTACCTTCAATGTGTAGTTTAGGTTTTTACTATCTGTTTCAACAGTAAATCGTTTAATATCCTATTTCCTTTGCTTGTCTTTCAACTGTATGTTTTATCTTCCATCTCTATTTGAATATATTTGATAACACTCTTGGAGTAAACAAATCTTATGACTAGTATTAAGACTGTTTATCCAAGGATGTGGTCTTCTGATCACCTGTAAAACAAAAAAAATTGTTAAAAAAAACATTGGTTTGTAGGGGAGGTCTAAAAGGTTTCATTTGATTTTGAGAGATCTGTGGAGTGAATCTAAAATGATTTTTGGGAGGTAAACCATGCTCGAATTGGTTAACAAAGGCTTCAGCAGTTGGTTTTTGAATTTCTTTGCACGGGGGTGTAATTTGTTACTACGCATGAAATAATGAAAAACGCAGGATTCTTTTGTTTTATTCGCAAAGTCAATGGGTGGAGGATTTTTTATTAATTTAACGGATGATGTCAGCACGTACGGGGATTGGTCATAGCGGACAGGCGATAAGTGGTTTTTTCCGCACCGCTTTTGAGGGAAGGTGGTATTGAGAGGATGGGCAGCGATTCCACAGAAAGAATGACACGTGGCTTTGGTATTGTTTGAAAACCGCTGGCATTTCGCGCGTTAATGCTCGGATTGGGGATGGCCAGTGGAATTAACGACAGCCGTCGATCTTGGAGCGACCGATCGAACGGTGGACGGGACAGGGAGTTGATAGGGTTTTTAATGGTGTGGGCTCGACGTGTTTATTTATCAATTAATTGCTTCGGGAGTGTTTTGATTGGTGGGTTGTTTTTGTTTTAAACACGTAAAACATGTTTAAAAGTTTTTCCATATATTTTTTATTATACAGTAATTAAATCAATGCGATTTATTTACCATAGGGGGACGGGAATAATATTTAAAGTTATATTTTAGCCAAAAGGGGGTATATTGTGGGTTTTTTATTTGAATAAGTGGGACTTAAATACTTTTGGCTAAAAATTATAATACATGGATTTTTGGGATATTAGATAAAAGGAGTTATATATAATAGGATAAGATCATTTCTATAAGGATTTAATATATAAATTAGAGTTAATTTGACAAGGGAATAATGTAAACTCAAAATACTTAAATATAACCAAGAAAGTGAAGTTTCAAAAGTAAATGGCATTATTATACTTTCATCACTTAGACTTAGAATAAAAGTGATTTTGAGGGATTTTCATGAAATATTGAAGGATTTTCCTAAGTAAAATGGGATTTTACTTAGGAAAATATTTTTGAAAGATGAATGAATGTGATAATGGATGATTTCAAGTACTTAAGTCTTTTCAATTTTTGGGTCGAGGGTCCGGTCCCTCCAAAAGTCAAGGAAATGCCTTGAGCCCCTTTAATCTTCAAATACCTTAGTACTTAAGGAAATTAGTGAAATGTTTAGGGAAAATGAGAGGAGAAGTTAATAATTTGACTTTGCTCTGCTATGAACTTTTTCCAATGAAGTATCTGCCTTTGCACTTTGTGATGAAATTAAAATTGAAAACATTTAGAACCATCATTCATCACATGTAATTCTGCAACAACATCTACTTACCCTACTTACCTTACCCTACCATTTTCTCTTCTTTATTAGGGTGCACTTAGACTGGCAAACCCTTATCAATCTTCTTTTTCCTTTTACAGGGCAAGCCTGTCTAAGTCTCCACTTATTACATCCAAGGGCTCAGATTAAACTGTTGAGCACATTTTATTTACTCTACCTATCTACTTATCTGCCAAGATTAAACTGTTTGGCTAGATATTTATTCTCTATTCTACAACATGAAATTGAAAAATGAATGAGTAAAGTTTAAACAGTTTGACTCTTCATAAATTGTGGCAAAGTTTGACAAGCTGCACACATTTGCTTTATTACAAAAAATGACATAGTAGTGGCATTTAGACTTGCACACTTTCTTGGTCTATTTTTGTTTGGGGTTCATTTCTTTCACTTTTTCGACCATTTTATTCTTTTCACCCTTTGATTTTTCTTTTAGGGTATACCCTCTTTACATTTTTTATAATTTTTGATTTTTTGATTTTTTGAAAAATATGGAACACCTTTGCAACAAGAAAAAGGTTTGACATATTGCATAGTTCAACAAGTCAATCATGAAAAATGACACCTTTTCATTAAATATGTTATACCACATTTCCTTTAAACATTGAAATGATTCAAAAAATAATGGTATGGAACTTTCTTGTGTCATTTGATCATTTATTTCAATGGGAACTGATAACTGCAATTGTGAAACTGAAAAATCTTGATCAAAAGTTGCATTATCTTCTTTGTTGTCAATCACAATTCCTAAAGATTGCTGATTATTGATGGCATGATAGTTGTTTCTAATGAACTGAAATGAAGCAAAACAAAGAGGTAAATAATCTTCACTTATTTCCACATTTTCTGCTCTTTCTTCCTCATTCTCATGGTTGATCTGTACTGGGTGATCATTGTCTTCAATATGCTGAAACTGAGTTTCTTCATCCCACAAAGTAGCTTTTGATTGCTCTGTAACGTTAGCTTGAATTTGGAGAACATAACTATCATCATAATGATCATATTTAGGCAAATCATCAAAAGAAGGAATATCATCAAACATACACATTAGATCAACAAATTCTTCTTCCTCATATTGATTTGTAAATTCATTTTCTGATCTATGATAATTTGAATTAAGAGGAATTTTTTCATGGCTATACCCCTATTCTATTTCTTCATGGTGTTTTTGAATAAAAAATTCATCTTTCATAGTGATCTCGTGTTTTCTTTCATCCAGTTTTCTTACCAAAAGGCTGAGTTTTACTTCTGCAATGTTTTTCTTTTCCTCTTCTTCTGATTTCAACTTTTCCTGTTTGATTTGGAGATTAACTTCCACATCAACTGCAATGTTCTGCATCTGTACAAGTGTTTTTGGATCTCTTTCTCTTAATGGAAATTCTATTTTTGGATCAAAGGCACTTGGATAATGCAAGAGAGCTGAATCATGAGGAGGTCTAATATTTTCTGGCAATGAATCATAAACTTGATTAAATCTGTCAGAAAATTGTTGTATTGTTTCATTTGGATGTCTTTTTAATTGATTATATTCTTCCATGATCACAAAATGATTAACTTTGATTATCCATCTATTAAGGAAAAGTTTGATAAACTGCTAGAAATTTGAGATGCTAACATTAGGCAGATTTTTGAACCAACTCTTTATTCTATTTTGCAAAGAAAGAGTAAAAAGTTTGATTTTAACATCATCTTCATCAATTTCAAATAAATCCAAATAATTTTCAAAACCTTGAATATGTTTTTGGGCAATGATACCATTTTCTCCATCAAATCTAGGAAGATACTTGTAGTATTTTTTAGGAAAATCATGGAGTATAGGAGGTAAAATAAGGGGTTTATATCTATCTGAAACTTTATATGGCACAGGGATATGTACAGGGATTGTAAGATCAGTCTTGATTATTTGAGGCTTCTTAATTGGAAAATGATCATCATTAGATTCATAAGAACACCGCTCAAAGAGATTAGGAGAATTATTACTTACAATATTCAAAGGAAAGTAACTAAAAACTAATCTAATATCTTCTATAAAATACAATATATATTGAAAAAATTTCTTAATGAGAAAGAACATAATGTCTTGGATTAAGATCCAAGTTAAAAGCCTGATCTTTCCATATTGTTATTTGAGGTTCATTCCTCCAGTGGAGTCTTGATTGTGAAATTGATTTGGAGTCGCTGTGTGGATGATTTTAACCTTGTGTGTCCGATCACCGTCCACCATCATAATCGATCCGAACTTGTAAAATTTTTGAAGAAAAGTTAGTTCTTTCGTGTCTCAAACTTTGAGTATTTTATGATTATTTTTTTTTTATGAATTTTCAAAACACCATGATTTCTTTAAGAGGATTTAGATATGAGATTTAAATTTTCTTAAAGACTTAACTTATTAACTAGAAACTGATGAAGTGTTTGAAACTGTGCTTAGTTCATAAACTAAACCCGGAGATAGATCGCATTTATTTACTTTTGCACCTAGAAAGAGCAATTTCAAAGGCTACCTGGCTAATCTTCAGACTCCGTCTGTAGTTTATAAATCAAACAACAATAACAGTAAAATGATTCACATCCCTAGTATGGTCGCCACTATGTTAGCACTCAGATTTTCCTTGAATTTGTGGAAAAGGAAAGCAAATCCGAGGTAACCACAAACCAACCTTCAGATACAGAATCTAGCCAATCTTTATCCAAAGAGGGCTCTCTCTTTAAAATTTAGCTTTGTTCTTAGAAAATATTAGGCTAGTTATAAGTCCAAGAGTTTTGTTTGAATTTAAATGGTGGAATCCGCAAACTAAGGGCACGATTGAGTATTTCAGGCCATTGGGCTATGGAGTCGAAAGGATGGCTTTACTGGATTAATTTTTTACACAGAAGATGGCTTTGCAGGGCAAGATAGCCAAACAGAGAGCAATTTTGGATATTAAAGTGAATGGAATGGATTTTGAAGGGATGAAAGGCAATTAAGAATCTTTCTAACATGTTCAAAGAAAGAAAGTGAATGATTACAAATAAAGAGTGCTTAAGAATTCTCTTTACTATAGTAATCAAAATGTTTAAACCAACGAAATAAGAGTACTAAGACTTGAAAGTTTATAACTGGGCTTTTAGAGCTTTGCATTTAGAATAATCACAATTGAAATCAGAGTACACTTAAGCAATTTCTGATTTATTCTTTTTTTTCAATTATTTAGAAATGGAACAAGATGATATAATAAAAAAATATAAAAACTTCAAAACATGAGATAGAGATGACTTATTGATCTGTAATCTGACACATGAATCCTGCAAAAAGTCTTGAGCTTCAATTCATCATCCAGAAAGCCACAAAGAAATTTCTCCAAAGCACTTTATTCCAAAAAATCAATGTTTACAGCAAAGTAGAAGAATCCACCTTCAATACTTCCAAGAGTGAAGTATTTATACAAATTCTAAACTAAAATATCTTGAAAAAATATCAAGATTGGTTCACAAATCTCTCCAACTATTTTACATAAATAGAACTTAATTAAATGAAACTCAAAATAATTCATATATTTGTCACTATTTTGTATGGATAGGTGATGACAAAGAGGAGAATTCGAATTTGATCCAACTCTTAGTTGATGATGAGGCATCCAAGTCACTAACTGCTTCCTTTCTTTGTGCAATTCTTCTCCAACAATTCTGCAAATTGTGGGTCCAATGAGACCTTTTTATTTCTCAATGCATAATAGATATGTAAAAATTGAAAGAGGTTATTGTAGATTAATATGTTGGTGAGATAAACCTCTTTCCGTTTCCCCAAATTTCTCTCTAGCTATGCACAAAAGGCTCTGCAAAAATATGTGTAAAACTAACTTTTACAGAGTCTGAACAATAGCCTGTAAAGATGTGCATGTATCTCTCATTCTGAAATCACTGTGAAAAAAGTGAGATATTTTTTTGTAGATATGTCTCTTGGAAACAAAAACATCCTTCAGTTTTGTATGATGTATTTTTTATTTACCACAATATTCTCTGCAAAATGATGACTTAACTGGTATTTTCTACAAAAAGTGATTTCCATCATTGTTTAATAATTCCAAAACCATAATAGCTGTTAGAAAAGTAAGAGAGGTTTTTGTAGATGGTCTTCGTAAGAATATAAACCTTTTTCAGTTTTGAAAAATTCATCTCGTATTGATCACAATAGTTTCTGCAAAACAATGACTAAAACATTAAATTTCTGCAAAATGTTCCTTCTTGTTGTGTTTTTCATCTTTTCACTTTTTTGTTCTTTTAACTGTTTTACTTTCACTTTAGAGAAAATTCAATGTTGGTGAAAGTATTTTCTGATTTCTTTACCATTTTACTATCTCTGTAATTACTTACCGTTTTACCTTTGACTACTCGTAACTTCGTTTTAACTTTCACTCGACTTTTACCTGATACTTTAACCAATCGATATTCTTTAATCATTTCATCGTGTCCTTTACCTTCAATGTGTAGTTTAGGTTTTACCGTCCGTTTCAAGAAAATAAATTGTTTAATATCCCGTTTCGTTTGTCTTTCAACCGTATGTTTTATCTTCCATCTCTCGTTTTCAATATCTGATAACACGAGAGTAAATGTCTTATGACTAATATTAAGAATGTTTATCCAAGGATGTGGTCTTCTCGATCACTTGTAAAAAAAAAAAATTGTTAAGAAAGCATTGGTTTGCAAGGGAGGTCGAAAAGGTTTCATTTGATTTTGAGAGGTCTGTGGAGTGAATCTAAAATGATTTTTGGGAGGTAAACCATGCTCGAATTGGTTAACAAAGGCTTCAGCAGTTGGTTTTTGAATTTCTTTGCATGGGGGTGTAATTTTTTACTGCGCATGAAATAATGAAAAGTGCAGGCTTCTTTTGTTTTATTCGCAAAGTCAATGGGTGGAGGATTTTTTATTAATTTAACGGATGATGTCAGCACGTACGGGGATTGGTCATAGCGGACAGGCGGTAAGCGGTTTTTTCCGCACCGCTTTTGAGGGAAGGTGGTATTGAGAGGATGGGCAGCGATTCCACAGAAATAATGACACGTGGCCTTGGTACTATTTGAAAACCGCTGCGATTTTGCGCGTTAATACTCGGACCGGGGATGGCCAATGAATAACTACGCCGTCGATCTTGGAGCGACCGATCGAACGGTGGACGGGACAGGGAGTTGATAGGGTTTTTAATGGTCTGGACCCGACGTGTTTATTTATCAATTAATTGCTTCGGGAGTGTTTTTTTTTTTTTCTAAGTAAATTTGATCTATTAACAAGTGGGTATAATTACATCGAGACCGAAGTCAGTTACTGCTGCCTTGGAGGCAGAAAATTCAGGAAAAAACAGTGTTGAAGACTGTCGAGACCCACGCAGGGGTGCAGAACCATAGTTTTCCAAGAGATACTGTGACCCAGAAGATACAAAAAAAGGCCAGAAAACATCAAAGCTTCCATAACAGAAAAAAAAAAAACCAGAATTTTGGGTGACAGAGACAGAAAAAAGACCAAGCAACGAACCCATTAGTCTTCCGGAGGCTCCTCCTCAATCCTGCACCAGCCGGTGGCGTGCATGTCAGAAGCAGGCTCGTCATGAGAAGCCGGGGCAACATGATCAGCAGAGAGCATATCTTCATCCAGAACCGGTTCTGCAGGGCGAGACTGAGGCTGCGTTGGGAAATTGCCACCACCCAAATTGAAAGCCGAGAATTGGGTGTCAAGAGCAGAAACGTTCGCCACTGGAGCAGCCAGATGAGAGCTGACCTCCCCCTGAATGCTGTCTTCCAGGAAAACCACCGAGAGAATTGTTGTTATCCGAGGGCGATTGAGACTGTTGTTGAAAGTAAACCGAGCCGAGCCTGTAGTTGGAGCCGAGGAGGTAGGAGGAGGGTGCAAATGAGGACCCCAAAAAAGGCGATAATCATGCGTGCGCCCCCGACCAGAACGAGGTCTGGGATAGTGGCTGGAGCCTTCCCCAAAGGAGGAGTCCGGAGAAGGGCTAGAGAGTGCATGGGGAGGATGGCTCTGCGAGCTTCCCCTTCGGCTCCTTAAGCGATGTCGTAACCTCGGCATGGTGCGAAGGAGCGGGTACCAGAAAGCGCTCAGGACCACAAAGAAAGCCGAAAGGGAACTGAACAGCGGGTTCCAGAATGCGCCCAAGACTAGAATGAAAGCCGAATGATAAACCGAGAGTGGGCTCAACAACGGCTTGAAAATCCCAGGATAATGAGCGTCCCTCCTCATAAAACACACCATACACTGGTCGACTCTCTCCCACCTATAGACACATCGAAAAAAGACTCCAGAACAAATCTGAAGGAAAGCCATGAGCCGGGGATAAATATCCTGTTGCAAGCGAAACCCATCCGCATCGCGCCAAGCCTCAACATAAGCCTAGTCCGTCCTTTCCAGACCCAGACGATCAATAATCTTAACTGCTTCCATGGTGAGAATCCCGCCGAAGCATGCGGAGGGGAGGTTAGTGACAGTCAAAAACGTGCGAGAGCAGAGGTGTGCAGTGTCCATGGCATTGGAATGAGGGGAGGATAAATGGAGCCAGCCGCGGAGCAGCTGTCCGCATAACTCCTCGTACCCACAGGCCAGATGGGGGCAGAGCCCAGATGCCCTCCGTCCCATCCCATTAAAATTACATTGAATCACCCGCATCCGGGGGCTTCGGGAGTGTTTTTATTGGTGGGTTGTTTTTGTTTCAAACACGTAAAACATGTTTAAAAGTTTTTCCATATATTTTTTATTATACAGTAATTAAATCAATGTGATTTATTTACCATAGGGGGGCGAGAATAATATTTAAAGTTATATTTTAGCCAAAAGGGGGTATATTTTGGGTTTTTTATTTGAATAAGTGGGACTTAAATACTTTTGGCAAAAAATTATAATGCATGGGTTTTTGGGATATTAGATAAAAGGCGTTATATATAATAGGATAAGATCATTTCTATAAGGATTTAATATATAAATTAGAGTTAATATGACAAGGGAACAATGTAAACTCAAAATACTTAAATATAATGAAGAAAGTGAAGTTTCAAAAGTAAATACATTATTATACTTTCATCACTTAAACTTAGAATAGAAAGTAATTTTGAGGGATTTTTATGTAATATTGAAGGATTTTCCTAAGTAAAATGGGATTTTACTTAGGAAAAGATTTTTGAGAAGTGAATGAATGTGATAATGGATGATTTCAAGTACTTAGGTCTTTTCAATTATTGGGCCGAGGGTCCGGTCCCTCCAAAAGTCACGGAAATGCCTTGAGCCCCTTTAATCTTCAAATACCTTAGTGCTTAGGGAAATTAGTGAAATGTTTAGGGAAAAGGAGAGGGGAAGTTAATAATTTGACTTTTCTCTGTTGTGAAATTTTTCCAATGTAGTATATGCCTTTGCACTTGTGATGAAAGTAAAATTGAATACATTTAGAACCATCATTCATCACATGTAATTCTGCAACAACATCTACCTACCCTATCTACTTTACTCTACCATTTTTTCTTCTTTATTAGGGTGCACTTAGACTGGAAAACCCTTATCACACTTATTTTTTCTTTTACAGGCAAACCTATCTAAGTGTCTCCACTGTTACATCCAAGGGCTCGCATTAAACCGTTGGAGCACCTTTTATTTACTATTACTCTCTACCTATATACTGATATTCTTCAAGATTAAATTGTTTGGCCAAACATATTTATTCTCTATTCTACAACATGAAATTGGAAAAATGAATGAGTAAAGTTTAAAATGTTTGACTCTTCATAAATGTGTAAAAAGTTTGACAAGCTGCACACAATTGCTTTATTAAAAAAAAGACCCAGTAAAGGGCATTTAGACTTGCACACTTTCCTGGTCTATTTTTGTTTGGGGTTCATTTCTTTCACTTTTTTGACCATTTTATTCTTTTTACCCTTTGATTTTTCTTTTAGGGTATACCCTCTTTACATTTTTTATAATTTTTTATTTTTTTGATTTTTTTGATTTTTTGAAAAATATGGAACACCTTTGCAACAAGAAAAAGGTTTGACATATTGCATAGTTCAACAAGTCAATCATGAAAAATGACACCTATTGGTATAGGAGTCTAACAGGCTACGCGAAAACCATTAATGGTTTTTCGAAACCACTTTTCCTCAAATTCGCACCATAATTCAAAATTTTGCTTGGTTAGTTGTTCTGCCAGGTTTCGACCCTTCTTCCGCTGCATTTCCTCTTCCTCAAGTGTTCCATCACCTCCATTAAACCTCTGAACGCAGTTTTTCCAACGAATCGCAGGGTTTCTTAATGAAGTTTGTGTGTTTTGCAGGGTTTTAATGGTGGTTAATCTGTGTTTTCCATAGTCATAGACAGGTGACAAAAACGCTCGGATTGACGATTCTATGCCTTAATCCAATGAAGAAAAGGAGCTGCAGGTTTTGAAGTCTGATTTTAAGTCATCTAGATCACGATCCAGGGTTTAATAAAAACCCTCCAATAGTAGAAAGCCACCTGTATAAACAAAACAAACAAAGTGTATCAGAGTGAAGAAATCAACGATAAAGGGTGATTAAAGCCAAAGCCCGAAGATTAGAGTTTTAATCCTAAGGTTTAAAGAGACAAAGAAAGTGTTAAAGAGCAAAGACCTAAAGACGAAGATCAAGGCTAATTAAGCCTAAACACAGACTAAAAGAGAATTAAAGTGTTTTAAGGAAAAATAGAGAAAAATATCAGTAAAGAGGCCTTCACTGCCACATCAGAGGCCATTTATCCTTTCAGCTACCAAAGTGCCACCTACAACCTCAATAAATCAAAAGAAGACATATTTATTGCCCAGTCAGAAGATATTTGTTTAAAGACAGCCAGATTTATTGCCAACCTGCCCAAAAGAGCTTAAAGTCAACAAAATCTTCCATGTAGCTAAATACTTAATGAAAACCAATTAATACATGGAAAATATTAGAAATATTCTCTATTGAGCTTTTCAAAGATAGAGAGGCATTAAATTGTATTAATTGAAGCTAGAGATCTTTTCTTTCATTCCACCTCCTCTTTCTTCTATAAATACTTCTGAAGAAGATGAGATGTGGTTGGTTGTTGGACTTTGATGTAATACTTGCTTCTCAAAACTTTCTGCATGTAAATAGTTCTCAGAGGCTGTTGAAGCTCTGTTTGTAATCAAAGAAGTTAGGCTGAGAAGAGAAGTTGTTACTGTATTGAAAAATTGGACTTGAAGTATGTAACTGGATTGACATAAATACAAAAGATGATTCATGGGATCCTAGTCTGTACCATTGGTGATGTGCCTCTCATTGTACTTTTTTTCCTTCTTATGTTTTCCATAAAATTGTCCATTTTCTCTGATAAAGAACAACAAATATAGAGCTAGGACTTACTCTTAGAAGTACCCTACTCTCACTGATAAGATTTATCTTTATGTTTTCCTCCAATTGTGTATTTAAGAATGATTTAATACAGTCCAAAAAATCAAGGAATGTTGGTGAGCCCATGTCTTACTGTCTAAAATTTAAACATTGTTCTTGAATGATATTTTCATTACATGCTAAGTAGAGTTAAACTAGAAAATTTTATGGTTTTCCCTGTCTTCTAGTTCTTTCTCCAAAGGTTGTTTGAAAGTTTCCCTAAGAGTATGCTGAAAGCAGGCCTATATTTTAATGATATCTTACTTGATCTTAAGCTGAACTTTGTTTTTCTTATCTATTTTCATCCCCTCTGAAAGTAGTCTAGTGAGATTACTGGATTGTTGTCTGATAAGTTAGCTTTAATACAAGCTTGCCCAAAGAAGTTTATGGTTAGCCCTGTCCTTTGGCTAGTTTCAAACAGTTACTTAAAAAGACTTTTCTTGTTTGGAAAGTTGATAAATCCTTGTTGAAATTATTGGCTTTTTCCACCTTCACAATACTTTTAATGTTCCATTCCATCATTTAATCTAAAGGATCTTTTGATATACATGACTTGCCCCATGGACCACTCTTGGAATTTTTGCACAATTAAAACCTTTTATGACTCCATAGCCCAATGGATCAAGTGTTGTTTCATACCTATCCTATCAGCTGAACCTTGTTTTGATTATTCACACCTTCAACTCTCTGAAAATTTTCCATTTTTAAGACTGTTTCACTCAATTAAAGATCAGACCTGACTAACCAAACAAACAAAAAAACCCTTGTTCTTAATAAATAGCATAATATCATACTAAAGCCTTTAAAGACAAATCAATCTTTTCACTTATAGAGAGATCCCTCTCTAGATTCAGGAGGGCTAGATCCTAGAGTCCCAAAGTGGTTTTTGATGTAGTCTCTGCAGCATTTAGTCTTTCCACTCTGCTAAATTACAGAGACCTAAAAATACCTATCTTTTTGAGAGGGAGTGTTGAGATTCAAAAAGATGATGAGCTTTGTGAAAAGAGTCACCTTCACTAAGTGGGCCCGCAGGCTATTTTTGTCGCAAAGTCTATTTTTAGACTATGTCTATTTTTAGACATGTCGATCATATTATATGAGTTGCAGGATGCTATTTGTGGATGGTTGGTCAAGTTGGAAAAATAGATGGAATTCTATTTTTAGACATATTGGGCAGAATCTATTTTTAGATTGCTAGTCTAAAAATAGATATGTCGAATATTATTAGCTCTTATTAATATTTGGACTCTAAACATTATCTTATTCTCTTGGAGCACTTCAGTTAAGTGCACAGATGTGGCACAACAGCTGACAGAAGGAATTATGCTATTCCTGAGGGTTTACTGGAGCTAATGCATGAGGAATTTAGTTAGAACTCATGTGACAGAGTTTGGTGGAGTTATAGAAGTAGTTGATGGAGTCGTGTTCAGTTTAACTCAGTTAGACTCAATTGAGCTAGTTGTATCTAGTCTAACTGATTGATACACTAGTGAGAGTGGTGTGAATTAATTAGTTAATTAATTCACTAAATATTAACTCATTAATCAACTGAAGAATAGATCAGTTAACTACATTGCATGGACAGTTCAGTGGATACCAGTGGAGAGATAGGTGAAAGGGAAAGATAGACTATTAGTTGTGACTATAGTGATGCATTGATTGCATCCAACACTCAATGGAGATGCCAATGAGGATTGCGCAATGCAAGCCAGGTGGATTCGAGTTCATTCAGGTCCATTCTTCAGTAGGGATTGTGCATTAAAGGCAGGCTAGCAGGTGGCAAAGATTGGTGCATGGATTTGCAAGATCGGGCGTGATTAGTGTGTAGTGATTGTATTGCACTGAGAGCTTGATATGATCAAATTTGTATGAGGATTGTTACATGATATCTATGAAATATATTATATACAGATAGTTGGGGTTTTTAGCTTCAGGCTTTCCCGTTAAACACTGTGTTCATATGTGTGTGAATTTTTATGGTTTCATGTGTGCTGCAATTGATTTACTTTTTGGATGTGATGATCAATGGTGGAATAGATTCTGTATTGTGCATAAAGTTAAAATAGTGTGTGATTAGGAGAATCTTGGATATATAACACATAAGTTATATAATTTCTACAAAGTAAACTACTCAAATAAACTCACGTCTATATTTATTCTAGAACTAGAGATCAGTTAACTGAAAAACAATATATTTAACTCCACTAGTGATTTGAAATGGAGGTGCTCTCTTTCCTCTTCCTCAAATCACATAAAACAAAACTTAGGACCGTGTCATTTCTTTGCAAGGTCAAAAACGGGTCTTAAACCAACAGGTTATTTTAATATCTCTTCAAAATGAATTAGTCTTCATATGAAACTGAACATAATGAAAATAACATACATAATCCATGTAGGCATAAAGAAGAGCAAGAAAAAATGTTTTTGATGGAGTTCGCCCCTCTTGGGCTACATCTCAGGGCCTGTCAACATGACTAGACCACTCATCTATATTCAGTATCAATAAACGTTGGAGCAGGGTCCCTTGAGGCACAAATTCCAAATGGATTTTTGTATGTTTGTATGTGTGCGCTGCGTAGATGAAGTCAAAGGGCTTTTGGCCCCAATTTTGAAAGTAATCAAGCTTAAATGTAAACTAAGGGCCTCAAACCATGGTTTGAGACCATAGTATCTATGCGCTAGGCATATTATAAATAGATAGAGATTGTCTAAGATAAGTAGTTAAGTAAGTCATAGATAAGTTGATGAAGGTTATGAGATATTGATAGCATTTTGTGTTTGTAAGGGTTTTGGGTTGGGTAAAAGGCTCCTGCTAGCTGTGTGCAAGGAGACCTAGTCCTGGCTGTGTGCGGACTCTACTGGTTGTGCGTGCAGAAGGGTTTGTAAGGGACTGTAAGGGTTTTTGCAAGAAGGAAAGTTGATTTATTGACAGATCTGAAAGACTAATAGAAAGAACAATTTTGGAAAAATCTATGTGTTATGAGTTATCTTTGATGTTTATGATTTGATGAGATCACATTGTATGTTTACTTATTGATGAATGCGTAGAGCTAATTAGTATGTTTATGCATGAGTATTGACATCTGTTAAGTATCACATTGATTAAGATGAAGATATGGTTCTGATTTGTTATCTACACTAAGTGAAGACAAGTATTTCTATGTTATTTTGTTGATGATTGTGCTTGATATGCTATAAAATTACTGTACACATCTGTAGAAGATCACTTAGGGTTTTACCGAGGACCACTTCATTAAATTTTCTCTTAGGGTGCGGAAACCTAGTTCCAACACCCCCCCATACTGCTTCGGGTAAGACTTTGGTTTGCGTAAGGAGAACATTGTCGAAAGAGCTAGTAGTTGGAGGGTTTGTTGGTTTATCCATAAAATCCAAACTTGGGTTAGGACCCCTCAAGCCAACAAATTTTTCCATTGTCGAGACCAGGATCATCATTTTGAGGGAGATTTGATGTTGTGGCATCCATCGTGCAATCAATTAAAAGACTGGATGGATAGAAATATGCTTGAATTTGCGCTGCAAGAGAATAAAAGAACTAAATTGTCTAACAAATAATGGGTACAAAAGTATATTTATACATAAGTGCACATAATTTTCTTTTGTTCCTTTGTGCACAAACTACAAGAGTGGTTGTTGCAATTGGCCAAGTTCCATCACTGCATAAAAGATGACGTAGTCACTGAGTGGACTCCTGAATTGATCCAACAAGTAGAGAAGCTTGATAATAAGATCACTTGCACGGTAGATCATTGGATCGATCTCCTTCTGGGTGGATTTGTGACTGAATTTGTTGTGGACCAATTTGTGTCATATTCTGAAGAAGAAAGAAGGTTCTTCAAAGGCCCTAGAAATAATTTTCTGCGCTCATTGAAATTATTAATGAAAATGCTATTATGTGAATAGGGTTGTCTGTGCGAACATACTTCTTGAATGCATCAAAGAGGTTCAGTTACACGTAGTGAAAGAATTTACAGAGAATACTCTGAAAAATTCCTTTATAGCCCTCTGAAGCCTGGATCTGATAGTGAACCTGAACCAGAAACTGACTCTGAAGAAGAAAGCTTGTCATATCAGAAACCCTTGAATCTATTTCCCACTCCATCCACTCCACTTCTGAGCTCACATCACAGATCACCTACCCCACCATGCAATCCATCTCCACCTCCACCTCCACCCCCTCCTGAAGTAGATATGTTTGCATCCATGAAGTTACCTAATTTCAGAGGCATTGGAAATGAGGACACTGATCACTTCTAGTTTGTAACTAAGACCATATAGAAGGCTTAGCAAGTAAACAATATTGATATTATAAAATCACAATTGGCTACTACATTACAAGATTTTTCTCTAGACCAGTACATTAGATATGTGCAAGAAAACCCTAATGCTACACTAGAAGAAATTAAAGCATCCCAAAGGAGAAGTTTAAGAAAACTAAGTCATACGCGTAGTTGGTGACAAAGATGAAGGATATCCGTCAAGAACTTGTTAGAGTCCCGTGATTTGGCAGATTGGTAAACCAAATGACAAGGTAACATCAGACCAAGCTTTGGAGCCCTAAAACCTAGCCTTCATGGACTCATAGAGGTCTCTCTCTATGAAGCGAAGGATGTGATCTTGTTCGCTTAGTATATTTTATTTTAGGCTAGTTGTTAAGTACGTTTGTTTGTTGTTTTGTTTTGAGGTGAAACCGATTAAGTAGGCATCAATGAAATATAAATTATCAAATCAACAGGGCTATGGGTTCAAATGAAAACCAAGGATGCCTAGACAACAAACAAGGTGTGTGGCAAGGCCGATTTAGTATAGTCAATGGATCTTTTGGGTGGTTTGTGAAGTGAAATGAAAATAAAGTTGTGCAAGACAAAGAGATTTTAGGCATAAATAGTTTAAACATCAAAAATTCATGAGGTAGGGCTGACCATTAATCTCTATGAATGAAACTCAAACTAATAAATGCAGAAAATAAACAATCAGGTGATGCATAGAAGTATAAGACCCTCTAACTTTGGGAAAATCACCTTCAGTGGTTGAGAAAAACATATAAGATAAACTAAAAACTCAAACTATGAAGAGGGAACTCCTAAACATCATATCTTGAGCTATCGAGAACTTTGAAATAAGACTGCAAAGCATGGACAAAGGGCAAGTTCGAAACAAGACCTCTTTGAATTAACTAAACAACCAATAATTCAGAGAGAGATTTCAGAAATGGAGTTTTGATTAGATATGAGTAAACAGGGCATACCGTGAATCATACTGGACAGCATACATAATAACCATTAATGAAACTGAAAACAAGTTCTTAGGGTACCAAAGAGCAATTAAGAATTCCTTGACATAACCAAGAAAGATGAAAACATAGAAGCTGCAATGAATCAGGAAACTTGAGGTGCCTCCATGGGCATATCTCAAATCTATTCTTTACTGACCTACAACAAGCGAGAAGCATGGAAACATGTATGAGAAACTAAGAAAACATAACAAATAAGAAACACAATACCATTTACCAAGCCATGGAATCCTGCACACAAAGCCTCTCCATCATCTAGACAAGTAAGCAAATCATCCACTTCATAAACAAGTTTCTTCTTTAAAGCTCATATCCATGTATTGCTCTTCAAAATGTCAAGTTCTGCTTCTAAAACCTCCAGAAATTTACAATGAGTCTTCATAAGCTATATAGGAAATAAGTAGATAAGCTCACAAGAGCATCTAGAAGCTCAGTGGCCTAATACAAATATCTGATTTTGTCCTTGAGGCCTCACAAGGCCCAAGGCACAAAATATCTTCAAAAAATATCTATTTAAGCTAAAAATAGTAATAAAATTGACTTTTAATCTATGACATGTAGAAATTTGAATAATAGCTGAATTATTCACCGAGATTATTCTGATTACACACTATTTAAGCTTCATGCATAATACATAACCTCTTCTACAATTGATCATCAATATGCGGAAATAGAAGCAGTCGCATGCGCACATTAAAACATAATCAAGCACACATATAACACTGTATGTAATGGGGAAAGAATATAGCTGAAAACCCCCAACTATCTGTATATTATAATGATAGAGAACATGTAACAATACATAGCACAAAGCTCTCACAGCTCTCAGCACTATCTCACATGCTACACACAAACTAGCACGGAAGATGAACAAGTCACAAGTTCAAATATCCTCCACAAGTCTGCCTGCCTCTACTGCGCAATCCAAGATGAATAATGATGAGATCCAAGTTCGAATCCACCTGGCTTGTACTACGCAATCCTCATTGGCAATCTCAATCCATGTGTGTGCAAATCTCATGCACAGCCATAGTCACAATTGATAGTAGACTCACCCTTTCACCCACCTCTAACACTGGTCTCCACTGAACTGTCCATGCATTACAGTTAACTGATGTGTTCTTTAGTTGATTTATGAGTTAATAATTAGTTAATTAATTAATAATTAATTCACACCACTCATCACTAGTGTATTTTCCAGTTAGACTAAATACAACTAGTTCAACTAAGTTAAACCGAACACAACTCCACCAACTGTCTCATCAACTCCACCAAACTCTGCCACATGAGTTCTAACCGAAGTCAACCATGCAATAGCTCAACTAACCCTTAGGAAAAGCGTATTTCCTTCTGTCAGCTGCATTTTCCACATCCAAGCATCAAACTGAAGTGCTCCAAGAGGATAAGATAATGTTTATAGTCTAAATATTATTAAGGGTTAATAATATTCGACTGTTCTATTTTTAGCCCGGCAGTCTAAAAATAGATTCCGCCTAATGTCTAAAAATAGAGGTCCATCTATTTTTACCAACTTGACCAATCATCCATAAATAGCATCCTGCAACTCATAGACCATGATCCATATGTCTAAAAATAGACTTTGCGCCAAAAATAGCCTGCGGGCCCACTTAGTGAAGGCGACTTATTTTCACTAAGCTCCATCATCTTGTTGCATTTTCAACACTCCCTCTCAACAAGATATGGATTATCTGCAACCCCTATCCTGCCTCTGTGGTATTCTAATTTTCTCCTGGTGAGCGCCTTCATCAAGATATCAGCATCCTGATCCTCCGTGGGAATGTATGAAAGTAACATGATTCTCCGCTGCACACAATATCTGATATGATGGTACCTGATGTCGATGTGTTTGGATATATCATGAAATACTAGATTAGCTGAGAGTTTAATGCAACTCTATTTATCACAATAAATCATAGTAGGCTCCAAGTGCGACCCGAACAACCCGACCAGCATCTTCCTCATCCATATAGCCTCGCATGCAGCCAAGCTTGCTGCCATATACTCTGCCTCTGCTGAACTGAGTGCCACGGATCTCTGCTTCCTGATGTACTAGGAAACTACTGTCGACCTGATACTGAAGATCCCTCCAGATGTGCTCTTTCTGTCCGTTGGGCTCCCTGCCCAATCTGCATCTGTGAAGCCACATAGCTTCACCTCAACCTCCTGTCTGTACCACAAGCCATATCCCGATGTGCCTCTAAGATAACACAATACATGCTTGCCTTCCTTCCAGAATAGCTTGGTCAGCTTAACCATAGCTTGTGAAAGCTGGTTAACAGCATAGCATATATCGGGTTGTGTATTGACCAGATACATAAGCAACCCCACCAACTGTCGAAAAACAGTGGCATCCACTACCTCCACTGAAGTAGCATCCTCCTTCCTCCAACCTCTAGGAAGAGGAGTATCAAAAGGCTTGCAGTCATGCATGTTGAACTTCTCCAATATCTCCCGGGCATACTTACCCTGAGAAACAAACAGTCCATCACTGCGTTGCCAAATTTCCAATCCCAGGAAATAATGAAGGAGGCCCAAGTCGTTCATCTCGAACTCTCTAGCAAGATCTTCCTTGTATGAAAGTATCAACAACTCATCACTCGTCAAAATTAGATCATCTACATAAAGTACAATGATCAACAACTTCCCCTCCACCACAATCTGGTACAGGTTAGGATCCGCCTCACTCTTGGAGAATCCAATTCCGATGAAATAACTGTCTATCCGTGTGTACCAAGCATGAGGTGCTTGCTTCAACCCATACAGTGCTCTCTTGAGTCTGCACACATGCGACTCACTGCTGAAGATCTCAAAACCTTTGGGCTGCTCTATGTACACCTCCTCCTCAATGACTCCGTTGAGGAACGCAGTCTTCACATCCATTTGATGGATGTGCCACCCCATCTGCGCTGAGAGAGCTAGATTCGTCCGTATGGAAGAGTACCTTGCGACAGGTGCAAAGGTCTCCTCATAATCGATCCCCTCTATATGTGAGAAGCCTCGGGCAACAAATCTTGCCTTTTACTTCTCCACACTCCCGTCAGCCGCCTGCTTCACTTTGTAGATCCATCTCGAACCCACCACTAATTTCCCCTCCGATCGTGGGACAATCTTTCATGCACTTTTTCTGACAATCGAATCATACTCTTCCACCATGGCATCTACCCATGCGGGGTCCTCCACAGCTTCCTCGAAAGAGGATGTCTCTGTCACGACACATTTGCTCACAAGAGCCGCGGGTCCAAGAATGTCCGTTGATCGTCTCTGCCTCTAAGGATGTGGCCGGGAGGGTCCCACAACCTCGGATCTTGAGCTAGTCGCCCAGCTTCTATAGTGCGCTTCCGCCCTCTGGTGGTTGGCGCTGCATGAGTGGTTTCTTCCACTCCATGAACCTCATCTTGTGGCTGATCCACATCTCGAGACTCGTCCTTAGGAACTAATAGCTCCTCCTCTGCATGCAGGCGGTGGCTCCTCTCAAGCGAACATCGCATGGATTTCTCCTCCCTGGGGCTCTGATATCCCGCTCGCACAAAACAGTCTTGTGACCGTCCGGAAAATACACACGATAGTTGTGGGTGTATCGTTGTACCCCCAAAAATATCCCAACCTCTGCGGTCGGCTCCAGCTTCTTCCTGGCATCCTTCGTCACATGAATGTAGACAGGTGAAGCAAAGATCCTCAAATGGGAAATATCAGGCCTTTTGCCAGAAAACGCCTCCTCCAGTGCACTCATGCCAAGTATCTTGTGAGGACAATGGTTCTGCAGATATACTGCAGTATTGCATGCCTCCACCCACAAGTGAATGGGTAGGCCTTGATCATGCAACATCGCCGTGCAACACCCACGATCATTCGTTCTTCCGCCGCAACCCCGTTCGCCGTGGGTTATGGGGTGCTATGAGCTCTCTCCACCTTCATACGAAAGTCCCTGAATCTGGGAAGCAGAGATGAATTCACCACCATTGTCGCTCCCAAGAGCCTTCACCGCTTCCCCGATTCCTTTCCTTCTCAACTACGTCTTTGAAGATATCACAGAACTTTGAGTATGTCTCACTCTTCTTCTACATGAAGAAGATCCAGCACTTACGAGAAAAATCATCAACAAATATCACATAATACCTATGCTTTGCTGTCGAAGCTACTAAGAAAGGTCCACACACGTTTGTGTGAATTCTCTCAAGGATCGTCGTGGCGCGACTATCCTTCTCGTGAAAGGTGGCTTTCACAAATTTTCCCAAGGTACACCCTTTGCACTGATCTGACTGCGCAAGAGTACCCTTAGGAAGCCCAGTAGAAATTTGCTACAGTATCTTCAAAGCTCCATGGTGAAGGTGGCCCAATCTCCGGTGCCACAACTCACCATCATCCCGGCTCACCACTCCTTCTGCCTTGCCTGCCATTGCTGCGCAACCATCTACTTGCAATTGATAAAGGTTCTTAACTCGAACCCCTATCCTCCGGGTCTCACCAGTTGCCTTACTGCGCAGGAAAGCCTTTCCCTCGCTAAAGACAACATCATATCCCTTGTCTTCTAACATCGCCACAGAGATAAGATTCTTCTTCAATCCCGGAACATGCATCACTTCCTTCAATACGAAGGGTTTACCAGACTCCCTCTCAAAGGAAATGGTACCGATACCGGTCGCACTGTATCTACCATCATCGCCCATCTCGATGTGCACTCCAAGATCTTTCTCATCCAGATCTGAAAACAAATCCCGATCTCCTGTCTTGTGAAAAGGCGCACCACTATCCAAGAACCATACTGATCCCATCACACTTGAGACCAAGCATGCGATCAGTGAAAAATCCAGCTCAAACTGGGAGGCTAAGGCCTCTCCCGCTACAGATCCAGTAACCTTCTTATTTTTCTTCTTCTGCGGACAATTTGTGGCATAATGTCCGTGTTGGTGACAGTGAAAGCACTTCACCTTGGACATGTCCTACTTCTTGCCTTTCGCACCAGACTGAGAAGCTTTCTTGCTCTTCCCCTTCTTTGCTTTGGCAGCCAAAGCACAATTTTCTTCATCAGATACCTTTGATGAAGATCTGTCCCTGGTACTCCGCCTTATCTCCTCTTGCATGAGATCCGACCAAAGTCGCTCCCGTCCCGGCAATTTCTCCCGACCATTGACAGAGTCCTTATAGGAATGCCAACTATTCGGAAGACCAAGGAGAGCCAGGTCCACCAAGTCCTCCTCATCGAAAGTCACCCCCACACTTCCCAGCTCATCCCTGCATTGGGTGAACTTCGTGAGGTACTTCGGTATGTTGTCGCCTTTCTCCATCTTAATGTTTCTGAGTTTATCCTTGAGCTCCAACTTCCTCTGGTCGCTCTTGCTTTGGAATAGATCTATCAGCGCTTTTCACATCAAGTATGGAGAAGCTTTTCCATGCAGGCTGGATACAATGTGATCCTTCACGCCCTCCAACATAATTCTTTGACATTTTGCCATCTTCTTTTGCCAAGCCTCAACTTGAGCAGCATCAGTAGGCTTTGGGACCTTAGCATCTATGAACTCCTTCGGCCCGTTATCATCTAATACCGCCTCCATCCGGTCCTTCCATGCAACATAATTTGAGCTGCCCTCAAGGTCATACTCCAGTCGCAATCCATTGAAAGACATTTTGACTTCGACACCAAGAAAACTACTGCAAATTCGAATTCCAAATTCTGCTGCAAATTCGAATTCCACCAGCTCAAAACTCAACCGCTTCCGATCTGTGAGAACAAAGTATTTCTAGCACAGAGATCGACTATAGGGGCATTTACTGGATATATCACCTTTCAAAGAAAGGATGGATCCAGAGGCTACCTGGCCCGCTTACAGACTCTGTCTACCGAAATAAATTGTAATCATTGTAATAGATTCGATGATCAATTCTCGCTCCGATACCATGTAGAAATTTGAATAATAGCTAAATTATTCACCGAGATTATCCTGATTACACACTATTTAAGATTCATGCATAATACATAACCTCTTCTACAATTGATCATCAATATGCGGAAATAGAAGCAGTCGCATGCGCACATTAAAACATAATCAAGCACACATATAACACAATATGTAATGGGGAAAGCATACAGCTGAAAACTCCCAACTATCTGTATATTATAATGATAGAGAACATGTAACAATACATAGCACAAAGCTCTCATAGCTCTCAGCACTATCTCACATGCTACACACAAACTAGCACGGAAGATGAACAAGTTACAGGTTCAAATATCCTCCACAAGTCTGCCTGCCTCTACTACGCAATCCAAGATGAATAATGATGAGATCCAAGTTCGAATCCACCTGGCTTGTACTGAGAAATCCTCATTGGCAATCTCAATCCATGTGTGTGCAAATATCATGCACAGCCATAGTCACAACTGATAGTAGACTCACCCTTTCACCCACCTCTAACACTGGTCTCCACTGAACTGTCCATGCATTACAGTTAAATGATGTGTTCTTTAGTTGATTTATGAGTTAATAATTAGTGAATGAATTAATAATTAATTCACACCACTCATCACTAGTGTATTTTCTAGTTATACTAAATACAACTAGTTCAACTAAGTTAAACCGAACACAACTCCACCAACTATCTCATCAACTCCACCAAACTTTGCCACATGAGTTCTAACTGAAGTCAACCATGCAATAGCTTAACTAACCCATAGGAAAAGTGTAATTCCTTCTGTCAGCTACATGTGCCACATCCAAGCATCAAACTAAAGTGCTCCAAGAGGATAAGATAATGTTTATAGTCTAAATATTATTAAGGGTTAATAATATTTGACTGTTATATTTTTAGCCCGGCAGTCTAAAAATAGATTCCGCCCAATGTCTAAAAATAGAGGTCCATTTATTTTTACCAACATGACCAATCATCCATAAATAGCATCCTGCAACTCATAGACCATGATCCATATGTCTAAAAATAGACATAGTCTAAAAATAGACTTTGCGCCAAAAATAGCCTGCGGGCCCACTTAGTGAAGGTGACTTCTTTTCACTAAGCTCCATCATCTTGTTGAATTTTCAACATGACATAGAGTCAAAAATAGCTTAACGCACATTTGGATGGCCACCTTCAGAAAATTTCCTTTTCAGCAAAATCCTATAGGAGCGTAGCGCCAGAAGAAATCATGTTTTGCACAGAACTTTTGAAGGACTTCCTAATGTCGAAACGAGGCCCGTGATGGCTCGTTGGAAGGCCCTGGATGTCTAATTTCTAGAAATACTTGAGTTTTTGAAAAATAATCCCTATAAGTCTATCAAAAAGTGGACTGAGTGAAAAACCTAGGAAGGTCTCACCTGCTGATATTTGAGGCAGAAAGGTAAAATTTGACTATTTTTTGCCTCTTTGGGGGACCAAAACACCTTATTTTGATATGAAAATTTGTGAGTAGATGCCCCAAATTTAATACATCCAAAAAAATAACTTTCATGAGCTGAGGATGCTCCTATCAAACATGTCAGCACCTATAAAAATGTGCAATGAGACCTAAAAATCACAAAAAACAAGATCATGTCAAAAATTGCTCAATTTTGGTGAGAAAACCCCTTATGAGTTTCTAGAAGCATGAAAGGAAGCTAAAACCAATATTAAAAGCCTAGATATTTCCTTTTCCCCTTTTTCACCGGGTGCCTCCTTTGGGCAGTTTTGAACTTGGCTTGGGCAATTCGACTCTACTCCTGAGCGCTCTAGTGACATTACTAGTCATAGCTTGAATGGTTTTCTTCTTTGTAGACTTGGTGATTTAGGCTTTGCCAACTTTGAGGAAAGAGTCATGGCCCCTTTCCTAGGAGAAGGCAACAAGCTCATGTCTTTGAGGGTTATTTTCATACTCACTGTTTTTGTCTTCTTCATGTAGATTTCCACCTTCACCTCTTATCAATGTCTTCATTGCTTCTTTGTAGGCTGTCCTTTCCACTGTTTTGAGTTTGTTGTGGGTTGCATTAATCAGGACTGCCTTCATCTTCTTTTTTCATGTTGCCACTATCTTCATTTTTTTCCTCCCTTTTCCCTTGAGGACTATCTTCATGATCACTGTGTTGCTTTTGTTCTAGGCTGCTATCATCTTTATGTTATTTGAAGGAGGCCTTTCTAACTTGTTTACCCTTCACTTTTCATGAAAGAGGCTTCTTTAACAACTGCGTGGGGCGCCCTTTTTCTCTTTATAAGGAGGCCATTTAAAACCACTATGTAGGCCCTCTGGTTATGATTGAAGGAGGCCTTTTTTAAAATCACAGTGTCTTTATCCCTGTCTATCCATTGGAAAATGATTTTTGAACCAACTGTCTGTGGGCCCTCTACTTGTCATGAAGGAGGCCACTTGAAAACATAACTTCTTTTACCTTTTGTCCGATTTTCTTATGAGACATGGTATTGTAGAGTTTTACTGTGAAACAAATGGAGAAGAAATGCGTTTCAAAATCATAACTGTTTGCTATGTTTGTTTTAAGAGTAACTCTTCTTTGCATTAACTATAGATTCACTGGTGCTGCTAGTGCCTTTGATGTTTCAAAGTCTAGGCTGTAGTAGGATAAGAAGGCAGCTGTTCCTTTTTACCTTTCATTTTGATGCCTAGACTATTGGAGGTTTTCTTGTCAGAAGGACTGTTGTACCTGACCTCATAAAATTGTCTTTCAGAGCTGTGCTTAGATGTGTGGGAGAAGTAGGAAAACACTGTTTTGAATTGACATGAAATGTTAGATGCAGTAGTTTATCACCTTTATAGTTATTTTTCCATGATGGATAATTTTCTGACCTCCTTGGTGTTTTGACTTTGCTTGGATGAATCTTGTAGGTCTTCTTTCTTTTTGAAATCTGCATTTTCTTTATCCACTCAACACACAAGTTTTCCAAAATGAAATAGGCCTCTTTCCCTTTGCAATTATTGTACAAATTGTTAGTGTCAGTCTTTGCAGCCTTCCTCTAGTGATCAAACATGCTCTTACAAAGTGATTTTAAGGTGTCAAGGTCAAATTTTGTCCTTTCAGTGAGTCTTCAAGTAAAATTTGGTCACTAGGTATTAGGTCTAGGGTTTGTTTTCACTCCTTTCAAAGTTGTCCAAATGTTGGTCCATGTCACCATTCAGCTGAGTATACTATCATTCGGAGGGTTTTCATCATCATTTCAAGTTCCACTGGGTCATTTTACACCTTGTTCATGCTTCAGTTGTGCCTAGGTAAGGTTCCTTTCCCTCTCCTAGGGTTTTGGAGGTAATTTCTCTTGGATGGTCAAATCATCAGCAAAACTTGTATCCTAATGTTCATACACCTTCCCCTATCCTTAATGTATCTTATTAAATACTTCCCATCACCGAGATCCCCTAAATTCCTCATTTTCACACAAAACCTAGTTTCTTGCTACAACTTGACAATTTTATAGGCTAGGCCTATGTTTTGCCCTTTTGGACCCCTTCCCCTCACTCAATATTTGAAATTACACTTTCCCGTAATTCCTAACATCCCTCCCTACTTCCCATAATTTTCTCAAGAATTTAGAAGCCCCTTATCCCCTTCATTTCGCTTCATTTCGACAAATACCTTGTTCCACACATCGGGGTCGGTTTTACTCCAATGATGTTCCTGAGCAAGAAAAGATGAATTTGGGAAAAATGAGAGAGGTTTTTGTCCAAAATAGGCCAAGGAAGAAAACCCTCCTTCACTTTTTACACAGGTGTCATGGTTTTAGAGAAATTTCAAAAATACAATTTCCTCAGGAGAATTGATGCACCTCTGAAGTGACCTTGGGAAAATCAAGCTTTCTCCTAGCTTGGTTGGCCTAATGACTTGCTTGATGCATCAAATGATAACTAGACAAAAATAGATTTCCAATGAGCTAACATGAGATTAATTTGGAGTTGAGGAAGACCTTCCAAAGTTGACTGCAACAGCACTCTGCCTTGAGGCAGCCTCATTTTGCACATTTTGACCAGTCTTGGGAGATTTGATTTTTGATAGGGCAAATGAACTCCAAATTGAAAAATTATAGTTGGGTTGGAAAGTAGACTCAATAATATTTCCATAGAGCTATCCTACACCCAATTTGGACACCAGGAAGGTCTCTAAAAGTCTCTTGCAAAAAGGTGCAGTGCATAGAGATGGCGCGGCACATTGAGCAGCCCTCTGTAGTGTAAAAAATGAACTGGCGCGACACATAGAGATGGCGTGCCGCATTGGGCTAAAAATCCCGAAATCCATTCAAATATTCCTACAAAAGCTCAAAAATTGAAAATTCTTCATTCCAAAACTAAGTTAACATCTCCATATTGCCAATATATGAGTTTCCATTAGTGTTTATGGTGTTTCAATAGGTGAAAAATAAAACCCTAGCTCCTTGCACAGTTTCATTGAAAATCTGCCTAGGGTTTGCAAAATTTCCATTTTTTGTTGTCTTATTCCCCTCTACCACTTTCACATCCCCTTCACTACATTTCAATAGTTTCATTTCCCATTCCCCCTCTCATTTCCACTCATCCTACTCCCCTATCCCCAAAACCCTAAAACCCTAGCTTCTAGGGTGAAACCCCAGTTTTTTTCATTGCACTAATGGTCGTATACCCTATCCCCTTAAACCCACTCCCATAATACATTTGTACACTCTCTTCCATAGAATCTACCCATTTCATTCCTCCACCGTATTTTCACACTGTTATCCACAAAACCATCCATGTACAACCACATTTTTCAAAACCAAAGGACAATGGAAAGAGACAGTGATCATGGGTATGAGCAAGAAATTAAAGCTGATCGTGAAACTTGGCTTGAAAGGGTAAATATGCATTTGGAAAAGATTTTGGATAAAGCCAACAAAGAAAAGAACATGTTGAGGCACATGGCCAATCATTATTGGGCGAGAAACCATGTTTGCAAAGCAAGGATCAAGATCTTGAAGGCTAAGTTGAAGAAGGCCTCAAAGCGTCGGAAAAAGCATGATAGACTTCAGATCTTGGCTGAGGCTTCCTTGGCCTAGCATAGTACATAATGGAGGAAAATTAGCCCAAATTTCAAAAAATTTGGGACACTTTTTTCATTTTTGAAAATTTTGGCCTAAAAACAGACTTTTCTGCTCTATGCGCCGCGCCACTTGGTGCGTGCTTATGATTGGGAGCTCCTTTTGATGAAAAATCAAAATTTTTGGATTTTTTATGGAAAATTATGCATGCCTACCCATGGCCAAGAAATTTTGACAGGTTTTGGGCTTCCAAAAGGGTAAAAAACACCCCAAAAATGACCTTTCTACCCCTTTTTTGGCACACAGGAAGCAGTGTTGGGAGAAATCAGTTTTGGAGGGGAAAATGAATTCCAAATTTAGAAATTCCACTTTTGTTGGAAAGTAGACAGGAATAAATTTCCAACAAGCCAACTTGGAGCAAATTTGGACACTGGGAAGGCCTCCAAAATCAGCTGCAAACTGGCGTGACGCATAGAGAAATCAGACGCGGCGCATTGGAGGATTTTGCCTATTTTTGACTCAGTAACTCTGTTTTTTGCCTAGTTTTTGACAGTTTGACTTTATTACTTCTAAATGTCAAAATCATGATGTAATTTGATGTAATTTGATGTATCTTGATGTAATTTTGTTAAATTTTCACTCATGGAGGTAGATTCATCCATCAAAAGGTGAATTGCAACTGAATGAATCAGTTTCCTAGTTTATAGAGGCAAGTTGTTCCACTGCCTACTTTCTAGTTCTCAGTTTAGATTTTGTTGGAAGAGCTCCTAAAATTGTGAGCTCAACCCCTAGAGGCTGGGATGAGTAGTTGTTTGCCTATATCTTGTGGTTTTTCAGTCATTAGCATGGGTTGGACTTTTGGGAATGCTTTGAGCATCATTGTACATTCATCTCTGCAGTTTGGCAAGGAATAGACCAGGGTTTGCAACACTCTATGGGATTCTTGTGGTATTTTGGTTTGATAATGCGTTTCTCTCTGTACATGTAAGTCTACTAGTGTTTTATGTATACCATTTTCCTTCCTATTTATTCTTAAGTTAAACAAACAAGGATAAAGGTAGAATTCATTAGAATTTAGTGCTCTACCTGGGGTTTGTTTAATTTTCTATGTTTTCAACTGTTTGGAGAGGATACTTGAAGGTTTCTTGCCCTATTCAACTCCTCACCTTTCTCAACTATCCATTTCCTTCAAATTGAAAGTGTCAAATCAATTGCCTACCTTGTCCCATTCAGATCTCTGCAAAACTGTGCCTCATTCCCCAGACCCAAAATCTACCCTTCCCTTTGATCCAACAAACACCCTCAAAATCAAATCAAAATATTTTACATATATAGCTAGCCTAAAATCAGCCTTTATTCAAGTCATCTCAAGCCTCACTAATTATTTTTTCTGAGATTGACAAGGAGAGAGCCCTCTCCCAATCTGGTAGGGCTAGCTACCAGGTTAAGTGTGGTTTGATGTTATCCTAGATTCTACCTTTCTCAGCCTAAGGTAGATTTAGGCTATAACACAAATCATGTCCAGCCTTTGAACAACAATATGATATATAGAGGAATGTTGAAAGCAGCTAGGAATCTTAACAAACCCCTCTACAGCTTAGAAAAAACAATTTTATGCATTCATTTGAAATTTTTCATTTCTAGAGGGCTTGAGACACAGACGCGTCACGTGTGGAGTGGGCGTCGGGCGATGGGCCGTTCAGAGGTGGCCCAAAGAAACGCATCGCATTTAGGCTGGGCACTAAGCGTTTGCACAGGTGAGTCGCGTGTAGCCACAGGTGCGTCATGCCTAGTGCTATTTCCTTCTTGACGCAGCTATAGGCGCTCCGCGAGCATTTTCAAGTGCGTCACATGCACCAAAAGCTGAAAAAGGTGCTTAAAAATTTTCTTCTTGCTTTATGAGGACCTGTCTGTAATGTATATCTCTTTTGCATAACATCATTGTGAAAAACTAGGGGTAAGTAATGAAATTGGTAAATGATAAATGCTCACTGTGTCCATCTTAGAAATAACTCCTTTTTCTATTGACTGTAGCTTCATTTGGTGCAGTAAATTGTCTTTGAATGCCTTTCAGATCCTAGGTTTATGGTAAGATATAAAAATAAGTTATTTTTATTATACCTTCATTTTGATGCCTAGTTGCTTTAAACCTCTTTTTTTCCAAAGACTGTCTCTCTTGCTTGTATAAGAGTGATTTGTAGCACTTGGTCACATATTTGAGAACTTATGCAAAAATTCCCTTTGAGCTGGCATGGAGTGCTGGAGCAAACACTATGCAAATTTTATGTCCTTTTGTCATGATGGAGGACCTTTTGACTTTTGGCGCTTTTGATTTTGAATCCTGTAGGTTTTCTCTTTTCACCATGTGCACTCAATCTGATTTATGATAGTAAACTGCCACAACATGAAAACCTTGTTTGAAGTTGTCCTTTTTCTCCCATTTTGCTTATTGTCATCACTCAATACACCCCTGTAGAGATGTATATAGATGTTTTTGATCTTTGGAGAGCTTTCTTGGTGTTTCATGAAGATCATGCTTGATCTGATCATCTTTCTTCAGACAATGAAACTCTTTCTCTTTTCCTGATTTGAACATTTTTGAGCTCTGCTGAAAAGAGACAAAGCAACCCTTTAGTGGTGTGTGACCTAATGATAGACCAGGGTGTTTTTTGTAGTGTGAGAAGAAACTGATGGCTTACATGATGATGACAAACAAGGTTTTTGGCTTAAGATAGTCTTGCCAAGTATTTTTCTCTAAACACCACCACCTAGACCTACAAACTTTTTCAGAGCTCTTGAATGGCTTCTTAGGCATGAGTAGTTTACCACATGACAAGATGATCAAGGATAGAGGTGTAGACACTTTGTCAAATATTGGACAGTGGGTTGTATGAAACATAAGGGATTTTTATGGTAGGGAGACAAACTTATGACAGATATAGACAGGGAGGCTTTGCTAAATTGTGATAGGTAGGGAAACTGAAGACTATTCTCATCATAGGTTGAAAAGGAAAGGTAGGAAGACAAAAATTTGTTTGAGGTGTTTTCTAGATGACAAATTGACATATTTGAGATTATCTTGTAGAAAACTCAGCCAAGGAATCTAGTCATCAAAACTTGAAAAAATACTGATGACTAATAGAACCTAATGAATCTATATGGGAGGATGATCAAAGGTTTAAGCGCACCATCATAGATGGTGGATTTTTTATTTATGATACTCATCATAAATAATGGTTCATTTCTATGTTTCTCCCACATCTGCGCCAGCTATTAGGTTAGCAAAATATTGCTACACAAGATGAGGTTGTAGAAGTTGCAATGAAACTAGAAGCTACTCCAACACCTATTGCGTTGGGAACTCAACAGATTCAGAGTCAGCTGGAAGCTATGCATCTGGGAATTCAAAATATTTGCAAGGAAAAAGGTAAGGAGGTCCGTGCAGAGGTATGGTGTATCAAATGCAATGATTAAGGGCATCATAAAGACTAGTGTTCAGTTTTCAACAACTATCTGAATGTTGGAGGTCCTAGTCCATTAAAGAACCCTGTATGTTTTACTATATGTCATATTGTTGGAATACATGATACAGATTCTTTCCCAAGGATTGGAAAATATCAACCTAACTTAAAGCAACCATTTTGAAAGTTATGTTCGTAATTAGGGCATGATGAGAAGCATTTTCAAACCTATGATATGATGTTGGATAAAGCTGAGATCTATAGGATGCAGGCTGAAACTACATCACCAACATCCTCTTCTGGGCGCAGAGGATTCCAAGGTAGAGGAATAGGTCGAGGAGGTGGCTTAGCAAGTCGAGGAAGAGGACAAGTGATTTGATATAACTGTGGTGATGTTGGTCGTAATGTGCATGACTATCCGATTCGACACGACAGTCCTGTGGGTACTGTAGACAATTTGATCATGTTATAGAATATTGTCCTATATTGATTGCTAAAATGCAGGAAAAGAAGACTCCAACACAAAATATTTAGATGGTTCTCACAGAGACTCGTGAGGAAGATCCTTGTGTGAAGGTAGTTACCAAGATTGGTGTAGCTACCAATGAAGAGAAAGGAAAGAAACCTTCCACTGATATATGGATCTGAAAAGCACCTGAAAAAAAAGAAGGCCTTAATATTCAGCACACAAAATAAAACTTTATTGAAGAAAGGAAGGAATTCATAAAAGGAGATACTTCAGAAAGTGGTAGAACACTGAAGGGAGCTGGAGGAGGAGAAGATATTAAGCCATTTTTACAAGCATGCATAAATTTTTTGCACAAGAAAAAGGTTGTTGAAAATTTGTAGGCATTGATAGATAATTGCATAGAAAAAGAGCAGCTTTTGATAGAACAACGCGCAGTCCACAAAAACTATAAGAACAAGAAAAAAAATGGGTAGGGAGATGCGTCTGACCGCACAGATTAGTGCTTATGAGATGGACCAAGCCATTCTAGATTTAGGATCACATGCTAATGTTCTACCTAAAGAAACATGGAAACACATGGGAGAACTAAAGTTGGAATGGTCCACTATCCAACTATGCATGGCTAACAAACATAAGATCATTCCCTTGGGGATATTATCAAAAGTTATGGTCAATATAGAAGGTGTTAAGGTGTTGTCAGATTTTGAATTCATACAGATTGTAGATGATACTGACCCCTACCCTACACTACTAGGAATGGATTGGGCCATTGACATGGATGGTCTTATCAATCTGAAAAAAAAAAGGAGAATGGAATTTGAGAGCAATGGAGTTAGGATCATCATTCCTCTGGAAAGGTATACTGAACTAGTGTGTTTTGAGGACGATATTGATCAAATCTATAAGCTAACTTTGCATGAATAAGACTGGATTAATTCGACAAGAGATGGCAATTTTAAGTTGGAGAAGGATAGTTCTTACTTCTCAGACTCTGATGAAGAACTAGAGAATTGGCAGAACCACTTGCATGAGGTTTATGCGCTGCGTTGTAATCGTGTGACCTATTCTCTACGTTGTATAACATCTGAGGTATGTGATTTCCCACATTATTATGGCTCAACTGATGTAAACACGTTACTAGGAGAACTGGAAAGGTCTGTGCTAGCAAAACAAAGGTTCCATGCCTTAGATATTGGCTTGCGCACTACTCCAGCGAGATGTTGGGAAACACATAAGGAGAATATGGGATATTGGGAGGAATGTGCACAGATGATGTGGCTACCATTTTAAATACCAGTAATTAAAGAAGATGATTTATATTCTAGCAAAGAAGATCCGACATCTCGCCAAGTGGAATCATGTATGGGGTGTAGAACCAAGACCTGAATGGGTTTATATTTTTATTCATACATTGGGAAAGGTGCCAAATGAATGGTACTCGAAAACATGCACTAGTGACTGGTTTGCACTGGTAGACAATTTTATTCTTACCTTTAGCATTGAAAGTGGGTTTGATATAATTGGTGAAGATTTGCTCCCAGAAATCATTTATGCACCGATAAGGGAGACTGTGCATTACTGATAATTGGCACTAGTCGAATTTAGATAACCACGCCCGCTCATAGGACCCTCCATCCCCTCGAATATCATACCCATTGGATGATGAATGTCAGAGAAGTTTGCAGTTACTAAGGGATATGACAGATACTACGCGATATGCTTTGAATTACCTGGTCAACAAGCCTATGTTGGGGGGGACGGTCTGTATATGGTTTATATGCACAATAAGGTGCGGCAAGTGCGTGATATCTATGCCAGGAGTTTGATTGGTGCGCAGAAGTGTCAAAAAATAGCTGTTGGAACAGTAAAACTGGGTAAGACAAAATTCTTACCATTTTTAGGCGCATCCAAGATGCAGTTAATGCGGGGATTTTTCCACATTTGGGACCATTTTGTCAATAATGGAACCTCATTAATGCTCAAGGAGCCATTACAGATGTGCCACAAGTATAACTATGACCCATGGGGTCATAATAGTTCCCTTTGTGTTTGAAGCAATTTTTATGCTTGGAGCTCTTTATTTGTCATTTCCTTTGATGCGTCTATGTTGGGATTAGATCCCATGTTTGATAACTCATTGCGCTAAGCTAGTCTAGGGTACGTTATTCTGAACAAGATGACTGCCACCAGACCAGGTTATGACCCTGCTGTGCCCAAACTACCCATTTTGGTTACCCTTGTGCCATCTGAAACAAAGAAGGGTCAAACATCTAGGACGCACAAGTCCCAGAGAGAAAATACCTCCAGACCATGCCATTCTGCAGGCGAGAAAATGAAGAAACCTATGACCCAACTCCTAGAGACTATTAAGGAAGGGGATGATGAAGTAGTAGAAGTAGCCCCCTTCTCATGGTTGCCCAATTATATTGCGCCATTAAAACCTACTATTAAAGTATCGAAGGACTTGGATAAGGTGCATGCAGGTATCCAAGTGCCTATGATCCTAGAGAACATCCTAATGGAGGGGGATATGATCGCAAAAATCCCTCAATGGCGATTTGATGACTAGGATATTGCAGACGTTGAAAATTTTCTTGAGCTCACGAGAGAGATCTATCTTGATCTAGTTCCCTATGTAGGAGGTCTAGTGTGCCTCAAACCAAAAAAGGAAATGCTTGATCATCACAAGGCAGGCCTGATTAATCTCTTGCAGATCCCTCATTTTGGTTGCAACCCCATTAATGATATCTGTGTTAGGAATTTTTTAGCGTTGGTGCATGACGATGTGCTCTAGATGGGAGAGCGCATCCCAATTGATGCAAAACTAATTCACCAAATCACAAGTCTGCCAAACAAGGGGGCCGACCCCATGGCAGATTTCAGAGGAAAAGCACAGGAGAAAGTGTTGGCAGATCAAAAAAAGAATAAGTATGATGTCACGTGAAAATCCTAAGGATTTGTGGTGGAGGAAATTAATGACCCTGTGGTATATTTTGGAACGCTCCTCTTGGATTGCAATATGATGCGTAAGTTTCAACCAAAGGAAGTGCCCACACACGTGATTGCACTAGCTAGAAGCTGCAAAAAAGTATTTATCTACAACTGGTGTGGGTACCTCTGCAAAGATTTTCTTGAAAACGTGCACGAGGTCTAGGAGGAGGGAAAGCACTTCAAAGATGCTTGGATCTTGCTACTAATCACAATGATTGGGTGGAAATCCCCTGAAGATACCTAGTTCCCTGAACTTGAAGAGCTGATGTGCGAAGCTACATGCTACACAACCCTCTGGAACTGATCTGACCCAGTGCGCGCGAAGGAGAACAAGATATTTTGGGTGTTGTATGATGCAAGCTTATATCAAGCAGTACATTCAAAGTTGCGACTATCTCCCACTCTATACGATCAATACAAGATGGTAGCCGAATTTAAGGCTACATTTCACAATATCCACATCTGCACAAAGGGCGTTATGGAGGGCGTATGGTATGATTTGCCTTACTTGGTCACTAAAGATGATTTGATCAAAGTAACAATAGAGTTGCTGTCAGCTTGGTTGAATCAACCAACACAGCCGCACACTCCGATGGGAAAATCAACAGAGAAGGAAACTGAAAATCCTGTAGAAACAGTGCCACCAGCTGTCACAGAAAAACTTGGTGAGAAGGAACCCACCTCGACGACAATAGGAGAAACCATTGATACCAACACCATGCTAGAGAAAATGACTTTGCACCTAAGGATACTAAAGCAGTAACAACATCAAAAGGCACAAATTGCGGTGCTCAGGCCATGGGTGGGTCGCGAAAAAAGAAGAAGGGTTCTAAGAAAACAGGACAGGAGGTCCTGACACTTATAGAGGATGATCTCAATGAGATCGCAAATAAAATCACCTTGGCGCATGAATATCGATGTATGGAAATGGAGGTCCATTACAAAATAGCATTGGACATTGTACATGTTGGACTACAGGAACTAAAATTGCAAGAAAGCCAGATCCAAGCGAGCATGATCCAGGCAAGCTAGACCAATGCATAGGTTACCATTACGCAACCATTAGATGTTGCCTTGCCACCTTCAGGGGATGCATGATTTTTTCACATCCCTCTTCCAATCATACAGATGGACACTAATCAACGCGTTCAGTTTATAGGAATAGGTGATTTTCACATTAACCTTTTTGTTTTCCCTGCAGGAAACCTTCACTTGCTACATTTGGTAATTTCAGATGAGCTATAATTCCACAAATAAAATTCACAAACAAAGAATAGAGATGTGCAACTGTAGGTTTCCAAAACACATCAGCAACAACAATAGGCCAAAGCAACATGCAGAGAAGTAGAGGCCCAGTGCGGTGCTGGAGGAAAAAATTAATCAGGTGTGCCAAGAAATTCTAGCTGTCTTGGCGACAGCTGCACCTGCGGAAAAATTAGAATGCAGTCAAAGTAGCGTGCGTAGAAGTTAAGACAATTAAAATGGTGTATGAGCAGCATATCTGTAATATCCCAAAAGGGAGAATGCAGTAATACTTCACACAATATAAGAACTTACAACAAGATAAACAATAAATCTTAAGACAACATCATAATTTACAGAGAAGCTGAGCCATTTTATTATATTGAAGATGATTCGGTTACAAAAGTATAGGATATAGGTAGATCTAGCCAAGAAGATGAGCTAGGATCACCCTGAAAACATGTATGTAATAGGTACAACGTAACTAGAGAGGCTCTGTAGTAAATACTGCATTGTCCCTTTAGCAGAATATGAACATATAGTTGCAGGATGAAAATGGAAATGCATATGTAATCAAAAATAGATCTTAGATGATTCCAAGATTCAAGATCTGGCCATTGTGATGGATTCCCAAGATAACCCAGAAAGGATTTTCCAGATCTGCAACTTTGAAAAATCACCTCCCTAGGGTTTGATCCTTGATCTGCTGGGAAATATAGATCTGAAGCTAGATATGACAAATATATGGCTGAAATATGATATCAGATCAAATCTATGCTTGAAGGGTTGATCCCTTCTTCAGATCTATGAGCTTGAAGCTCTAGATCTAGCTTCTCAATCCTCCAATGATGATTGCAGCTCTTGCAACACAACTGCCTCTAGAAACTATGCTGTAAGGGAAAGAGAGGCCTTCTTCCTGCTGAAAATTGCTACAATAAACTCTAGGCTGATGATAATACTGAAGGAAATGTGAGGGAATGATCCCTCATAAGATTGCTAGCTGAAACACTAGCAACTTCCTTCCTCCATTTTGATCTGCAAGGTAGACAACGTAATTCCTGAAGGAAGTGTTGTTGCTGGGAGGTCAATAGCTTTTTTCCTGATGCTAGATTTGCAATGTGGCTCTGGGAGTGCTGATCTATAAGCCCAAGTGATGGGAATAATCCCTCAACTTGTTCTCCAGCTGAAGTACTGAAGACAAATTCCACCTTCCAAACTGATCTTCAAAAATATGCAGATTTATGAATATGAATGTTCTGCAGAAAGTAGAGAAGAGATGTGGCACCAATTCCTGATGTAGAATGAAGAGAGATCCTCTTTCTAGAGCTACTCAAGAAAGAGGTGGGATTCCTGCCCTGGAACACCCTGTGCTAAACAGCACCTGCAATATTTGCTAAACAACCCAAGAATGCAGTGGAATGTCACTTGACAATTCCACATCTAAAAGATCATACATCAAATAATCCAAGATGCCTTTCACCTTTGCCTTCATCTCCTTTATAATGTTTGAACCTTCACAAGCCTTGGCCCTAATCTCAGTTGTGCAGTCACATATGGACAAGATCCTCCAAATGGAACTGTGATGTTTGACCAAATCAACCAACAAGTCTAGGTGCAATGTACACCTCCTCCATCATGTGTGCTTCATTTGCACATGATCTTCCATCACTTGATCATGAATGCTCAATGATCCTTTGTTTGACATCTTCAAGATCTTAGTTGAATGAATCAACCCTCCATGATCTCTCTCATTAAATGAGACATGATCTCCAATCTCATTCACATTAGTAGTTGCTCAACTACCTCATTTTGCAGATCTAGGCTTAATTAGTCCACATTAACACAAAAAAATTGGATCTTATTCATCTTTGGGGTTTGTGGGTCCCTCCACCCTTTTATTTACTTAATTCATGAAGAAAATTAAGGACTCTAATATTCCAAGTATGATGTTAAAATTTGGGAATATTACAATATCGCAGACCTCCAAACTAAATTGTAACCAGAGACACCTCCCAAGGTTCGTGCAAAGAGGGAAACATAAGTCAAATAAGCATAGGAAAGCATTGTTGTCGCAGTCACTTAGTGTGACCAGTCCCTAAATGAGGCCATGGACATTTGGGCCTTGTCCATGATGATTTGGTCGTGAAACATCTGCGCGACACACTTAGTAAAAAGGAGCAACAGTCTGAAGAAATATGCATAGTAGCACCTACATTGGCTTACACACGGAGACTTGCTCGTCGGCAAGAAGATCACAGACTTTGTTATCACTCTAATAATTATCAAGGTTGTGAGAATTTTTATTATAGTTTAAAGAATATCAGAGGTAACCACAAAACTACTTTGGAGTTTAGGATCTAGCCTCCCTAATGCTCATAGAGGGCTCTCTCTATAAGATTTAACTTTGTTTTATATATGATTTTAGGCTAGTGATATGGGGAAAATTGGTTTCGGGGTTTTGATTTGGTTTGGTGGGAAAAGCACTTAGATGGATAGTTATAGATCTGTATCCATTGGGTAGATGGAGTCAATGTTTCAAGCAATCAGATCAGGATCAAAGGTCTAAAGGTAAATGTTCACAGGGCAAGATAGCAAAGTCACTTCAAATCTTCAAAGGCTGATGGTGAAATGGTTTTGACCAGGATAAAGAGCAATTAAGGGTTCTTAAATCCTGATAAGGAGTGAAAAGACAAAGGTCAATCAAAATCAGGGAGAAATTAAGGGTTCCCTAGTCTGGATATTAGTAGAAAAAATTTAAATGATAATCAGTCAATAACAGAGTGATTTTAACAAATTCTAAAATAACAATTCTTGGTTATCATTAAAATTTAGAACACATTCATGGATGGATGAAAAACATAAGAAAATTGATAAAATGACAAGTGAAATACTTCACTGCAGTGGCCCAACACATGAATCCTGTAATATGATGCTTTATTTCCTGTGATCCAGTCTGTTGAATTGAACTTGATATAAAAAACCCTTAGGTTCAGAATATTATAGCTACATAAATTTTCAGCAATTAATCCACACCTAATACTTGAAATGATGAAGTATTTGTTGGGTATGTGTTATATTATTTCCACAACTAATCACGCGTGGGGGGATAAGAGGGGGTGGTAGCCCCCCCTGTTGGGGTTTGAGGCAGCGCCCTGGCGAAACTTTTTTGGTCCTTAATTTCCAGTGGGTGGTCTGTGCCCATGGTTTTGTGCATGGTTTTGCACATGGTTTTGGGGTACGATGGTTTTCGGCCCTTGGTATTTTTGTAGATCCGGTCAAGGGAACTATGGTTATGTTCTAATCTAGGGTTAATGGATTAGGGTTTATATATGCTTCGACATGTATATATATGTGTTGTAACACTAAAAGAAATATAATGAAAAATCAAGCTGGTCATCCCGATTTGGGATTCAGGAGAAAATATCTGTGTTTATTTGTTTTATGTTTTATGCTCTCGCTATTGTTTATTTTCTGTTATAAGATTCATGTGTAGATAATTTATGTTTAGGGTTAAAACCTACAATATTTATACAAAAACTAGTACAAAATATCTTAGAACAATCATAGGAATTTTTCTTGGAAAATAAAATATCTTCATGCAAGAAGATAGTGACAACTGCCTAACTAATTGCTATTTGTCCTATTTATTGAAATAAAATAGCTTGCTGTTTAGATTTTGGCTGCAATTTGACAACTGAGGTGTCCCTCACATTGGTAGTTTTATCTTCAATATGTTTTGATCTTCATCTTTCATCTGATACCATTTTAACTAATACACTTTGATTGCAGAAAAATTGTTTACTGCTGAAAAATGTTTACTGCTGATGTAAAAAACAACACTGCTGGTGTAAAAAAAAAGTAAACTCTTTTTTATCTTTATGCTCTATCATCAGTGTAATTTGATTTTACAGTAAATCTGTTAACTTCTCCCAGAACTCAGCTTCTAGCAATTTAATCTTCATTAACCTTTTGAAGTTTTCAACAGCTTCAGTGTACTTGGAAAATGTTGGTTTGTTAACAAACATGTGCTTTACTTCATGCTTCAAGTAAAATAGATTTTCAAGATTCTTATGTAAAACTTTTCCTATTGGGATTCCCTGCCAATCTAATTTTTTTAGCTATTTCATAATCCTCTTGTTTCATCAATTTGTCATTTATTACCAGTGGATTAGGAAGGCCCTTTTGCCTTCAAATGTCAAATTTCATCATAAATCTTGTAGTTGCCACTTCCATGTTTTGGAATTTCTCCTCTAATTTATTCATCATGTTCTTCTTGGATATTACCTTTCTTACCTCAAGTATGGTCTCTGTTATGTCTGTAATTCCAATTTAATCCAATTCTTGTTTATTCTTGGAATTAAGGAATTTGATAATTTCCAAGGCCTCTTCAGGTTTTTTAACTAAGTCCTCCTTTGTCTTTTGTATTGCTTCTTTTGCTACTTTCAGTAAATCTTTATGTTCATAAATTACCTGTATTTATGATAAAGTATCATTGACTGCTTCAATGATTTTGGACCATAATTGATTCTCAACATGTGCCATAGGTTCTTTCAAAGTCAATTATGTTTCCAATTTCTTTATTTGTTCACTCAACCTCTTAGCCATTTTCTCTCCAGTCTTGGCATTAATCTGTGCAAGATTTTTGGCATATTCTAGATATTTAATCTATTCTTTCAACTTGTTTATCTCATTGGTTTGTGTGGACATTTCCTGCATTGCCTTTACCAATTTACTGGCCTCATCTGATTGCTGGGTTGTTGTTGTTGAAGACTCAGTGGTAGAAGTTGTTGATGAAGTTATTGGGACTGTTGTAGCCAGTGGAACATTTTGAGCTAATGTTTCTGCCAGAGTAGATGGAACTATTGTTGTAACCATAGGAATTATGGTGGTTGCGACTTCCTGTGCTTTAGTAGCTTCTTTTTCTTGGACCAATTTGTCCATCTCAATCTTCATCTCTTTAATCTGGGTTGTTAGCTGCAATATGAGACTCATCATATCATCCTTTTGATTAGATTCCTATAAAATCTCCTTGGCCTGTGGATGCTCCGTAGGAGGAAATTTCAATTGTTTCCTGAGTGCATCAATATCAACATTCTTCTTTTTAATCATTTCCTTAGCAAATTTTATGTTTTGAGGATCATAGCCTACCTCTATCACTAACTCCTGTAATGATTTTATTTTGATATCTTTGGCATATGATGAATCTTTCTGTAATATTCCTACTTAGCCTAAGCTAAGTGGAATATACATTTTTGTTTCATTTTATGTTGCATGAATAAATGAATAAAGGAGGACATGAAAAAATACTGAAAAGAATGAATAAATCAATGCCCATATGAACAGGGATAAATCTGGGCCATGTAAACAAAACACTTGCAGGTGTGAATGGGTTTGAGCTATGAGACTGGGTCAACTTTGACCAAATCTACAACGCTATCTAGATACAATGTACCTCATGGATGGACAACGCAGTTCTAGATGGAGGCCCCTCATGTGAAAGGAGCTAATTCATTGAAGTGGTTTAGGGTTTTACAAGGATTTCATCTTATAAAAGGAAGAGGAGATCAACAAGAGAAGGTTATTGATTAGGCATATTTCTGAGTATCTTGTATGTTTAGACAAATACCATTCTCTGTTGTTTAGCTGAGAATAGTGATGCTTAGCAATTAGGAGTTCCTATGTAGGGATCCCAACTCTTCCATTGAGGATTTCTTGGAGGAGTCTTGCTGATTTCATCCACTATCAGGCATTTTTCCAAGCTCATATTTCAACTACAATGTTGATCCTGTTTAGGATTAGGTTGTCCTTGCAAGCTGCAACAAGTTGAGGCTAGATCTGCTCAGATCTAGGCCATTTCAGGTCCTCTTTTCACTGGGAAAGTCTTCTATCCCATGGGCAAGAGAGTTCTAAACCTTTGGAGCTGATATTTGACATCTTGGCATTAGGCCAACCCAGTGCTTCAAGCTACAACAAAATTTCAATTCCAGGACTGCGTTATTTTCAGAGGAGGATTTGCAGGGTGTTTTGATCCCTTTTTTGAGAAGAGATCTTTGGTGCTGGGATTTGCCTTTCACTTTGGTGATCCATGGATTAGCTTGCTGATCCAAGTTCTGTGTAGATCTGATATGTTTTTAATTTAAGACATCTTCAGAAATTTCTAAATAATATTGCAAATCTGCTACTTTAAACTTAGATCTAATCTCTGTATTGCATGATTTGATCAAAACCCCAAGGGGATCTTGTAATAGAGCCTTTCTAGTGTACTGATCTGAAATAGATCTGATATTTTGTACACAAAGTGTAACATACAGCTACGGAAACTCATCTAAAAATGTCGTTAAGCCATTTTGCAGTTAATACATGTGTTGTGTTGAGCCTCAAAATTGTGCTTTATTTCATCTTACTTTACCTCACTTTCCTTTGTCCATTGCTATCCTAGACCCAATTGATCAATGAATTTAGTTAAAATTACTTTTAGAATGATTAACATGACTGACTTGCTAAGTTTTATGATTTTTGTCATTGTAATGCATTTTGACCGGAACTAGCTGCAGAATGCAGACATTCCGTAGCTAACCGGCGATTCTGCAGCTATCTTCACGTTTGAGTATGTTCCAGGTGGCCTCTCAAGAAAAACCACATATGGGCATATTCCGCGTCATGTCTACATGGTTCGTTGCTCACCATGAAGGAAGAAACGAATTCTGGGTATGGTTTTGGAACGTGGGAACACATTTAGGAAGGCAGACTTCTATTAGGACTGTCTCAGTCCAGATGTCTTTTTCCTTTTTACGCAGCCACTTCAAGAGTCCTAATGTGATTCTGATAAGGAAAGACAATGTTCCTGAAATTTTTGCAAGTCTTGTTATGTGCATTTGTTATATAAACACTTGGGAAACCGAGAGCTAGGCTAGATTTTATTCCAGATTTTGCTTAGATTCTGTGCTACATTTCTGAAGACGCAGAGTGTTCTGTTCAAGTTATTTCATCTTTAATGAAGCAGAAAATGTTGTTTTGAAAGCGTTGATTTGATTTGGAGTTAGATTCCGTCAGGTGGTAGAGGGCCCCTGCCTCTTGCACGGATTTATTTGCGTAATTTAGATAAGTATTCTAGCTGCCTTTACGTTTCTGAAGTTGAATTCGTAGCTGTTTTTATTAGCTACTGTAGTTATACTCATTCTAACTCTTCCAAAAGAAGAAGCTCTTCCAAAAGATTATAATGATGAATGGGAAATGGCTATAGTATTGTAGGATTTGAAGTTTGAATTCGTAGTTGTTTGCATTAGCTATTATAGTTATACTCATTCTAACTCTTCCAAAAGAAGAAGCTCTTCCAAAAGATTATAATGATGAATGGGAAATGGCTATAGTATTGTAGGATTTAATTGTAATTTTTGTTGTTCACTATCACAGTTACACTTGTTCCAAACACTCTTCCATAAGAAGAAACTCTTCCAAGAAATTTTTAAGATGTCCAAGACATAACCATGATAATGAATGTTTTAGTTGTGTGTTTTCACTAAGTACCATAGTTGTTATTGCTCTTAAACGCTTGTCCAAAATATCATAATGATGAGTGGGAGATGGCTATGATATCTTAGTTTTTCATTGCTTTCAGTCTTTATGTTTGCATTTGCACTCAATTACACAGTCAGGATTGTTCTAAAAACTCTTCCAAAAGAAGGAACTCTTCCAAAATACCAATCATGATGGACAAACAGACTGTATAATTCCATAGAATAATGCATGATAGTTTAGTTAGGATGCTTCGGAGTTTAATTGCACTTAATTCATGCTCAGTTGTTTGGTTTTAAGTTTGATAATGACTTGTAGTTCAGCTCTGTTTTAGACTAGTGACATCTTAAGTTCAGTTTTAGCTTAATTCATTGCATTTGCACTCCACATTCAGTTGTCATTCACTGCACATTAGATTACTTCAGTTGTTAAGATTAACAAAACAGCCTTCATTATTTACAAACCTCTTCTTGTTCTAAAATCTATAATTGCTTCATAACCACATGAACAAAAGACAATATCATTTTAAAGCCTGAAGTACCTCTGCAATTTCCTTATCATTTCATAAACAGAGCCCTCCCTCAAAAGACTACTTTGAAAAGAAATCAATAACTCTTGAGTAAGGTTTTGTGACATTCAATTAAATTGCAGAATAGAGTTAGGAACTAGTCCTAGAATAGAAGATCTTATGATGGTATAAATGTTTTATTCCAAATATGCTTCAACAAATCTCTAACCAAGGATGAAATGTTGCATCATTATAAATTAGTTGTTCAAACTGTTTAGTTAGGAAGATTTGCATATTTAGTTGATCATTTCTTTGTTGAGTTTATGTTTTGAATCATTTCCTTAGAAGTCATTATCAAGTGTTTCTTTTATTTCTGCTTAGTCATAGTTTAGATTTGATTCTACTTCAAAGGTTTGCAATTGCATTGTCATTTGTCATCAACCAATTAGGCTTCATTCTGCTTTTAATCACCACTTCCCCTTTCCATTAGCTTTCTAGTCATCTTTGTGAACATAAAACTACCAAAAGACCAAAAACATCACAAAGTACTACACACAACGCATTAAGAAGTTTACCAACCCTGGTTGACAATTAAATGAGCTCAATTTAGGAGACTAGATTGAGACCAAACATTTTGGCGCCGTTGCCGGGAAGTGAAAACTAGGTAACCTTTGTTTCTTAGCATCCAAAAAAAATTTTATGCGTAGGGAGAGAGATTCAAGGGGAAGATTTATAAGCAGCAGAGGCAGAAGTTTGATTTCTAGAACACCACTTGTTTCATCTAGATCCAGAGCTAGTACACCTTCAACTCAAACCCATCTTCCATCCTTTACTGATCTTGGACTTCTAGAAGACCTGAGAAGTACACCTTCAACTCAAACCCATCTTCCATCCTTTACTGATCCTGGACTTCTAGAAGACCTGAAATCAGATATCCCATTAGAAAAACCTTCCACTTCATCCACTGAACCTGCCATAGAAGAAGATCTAAAAACTCATGTTAGGGACACAAACCTTTCCACTTCCACAGGAGAGTCAACCATGGCAGAAGAAGGAGGAGGAGGAGTTTTTAATGGAGAAAACACATTATTTGGAGGTAGAGTTAGAGGTAGAGGAGAAGGAGGTAGAGGTAGAGGAGAAGGAGGTAGAGGTGCAAATGGAGGAAGAGGTAGAATAGGAAGCTCTTTTGGGTTCCCTATAATTGATGAAGAAACCAATACAACCATGAAAAAAATTTCACCCTCTGTCCTTCCAAACTTCTATGGACTTAAAACTGAAGATCCTGAAACCTTCTTATTCGAATTTGAAGTGTTGTGTAGAACTTATGACTACTTACAAGATGCTCAAAAACTGAAATTATTTCCTTCAACTTTGAAGGGAGCAGCATTGAAGTGGTTTGTGAGTCTAATCAGTAGTTCTATCAGAACATGGGAAGACATGAAACAAGCATTTCTAGAGAGATATTTGGATTATTGTATGCCGGTTAATCATAAGGAAGAAGTGTTCAAGATGTTACAAAAAGAAGATGAAAATTTGGAATATTTGTTGGAGAGATTTAATTACAACATCAAAAGGGAAAAAATGGAAAACCTAGATCAAGACACCTTAAAATCTCTTTTGTTGAAAACAATTAGGGATGAATGGTTGGATATTCTTAACATGATGGGAAAATGGGATATATCACAACTCACATTACCTGAAATATCTGAGTTATGTATCAACCTTTCAAGAGGGAAATCTAAAACTGTCAAAGGTCCAAGAGATCCTGCTCTTGCAAGGGCAAGTAAGTCTGCTTCTGGGACAGTAAGTAGATGAGAAATAGGACACATGCTTGATGATTTTAAATATGACATCTTAGGGAGTCTTAGTGAACAAATAGACACCCTTAAGATGCAAAACAAGAAAAAGGCTGAATCTGATGCCTTGGCAATCTTTTGTCCCAAATGTAGAAAGAAACATGCCTTGAGAGAGTGTCCTTTGGATGTAAAAGTTGTAGAAACCTGTGTCATTTGTTCTGAGAAACATGAGACCAAGAATTTTCCTTCTCTTCCTGGTCTCAAAGCTGTCTTTCAGGAGGAAACTCCTACAGATTCCACAGAGTCTCTCAATTTTGTATCTAGAAGACCTTGGCAGGGACCTCAGACACAAGCATTCCATGATCAAATGTATAATCAACCTCCACCTTGGAATTCTTGGCAGCAACCTTGGCCCCAATTTCAAAATCAATCTCAATCTTGGGCACAGGGAACACAAAGTCCCTATGGAAGATACTCTCCATATTACCAGTATCCACCATCCTATCCACCATATCCACATTTTTATCCTCAAAATCCTCAACAAAATTTTCCTCAAAATATTCAACAAAATCCTCAACAACATCATCAGAACCAACCACATCAAAATCAACCACTTCCATTACCATTCCCTCAAAAATCAAATCAATTGCCGGCTCAACCCATACCAAACCCCAATAATAAGAACCCTCGGAATACATACATGATAGAAGGCCAACAATTTCCAACTTATTTAATTACTCCTCTAGACCTTAGTGATGTTCAACTTAGGTCTGGAAGGATACTTGAAAAGAGGAAACCTTCTGTGATCATACAAGAACAAGATAATTCTGAGGAAGACTCCCTACGAGTGAATAAAAGTCTTGAGGAAGACACATCCTTTCAAGACCCACACATTGAAAAACTAAAACAAAAAGATCCAATAAATCCAACTCCTATATTAGAGCAACCATCCACATCTACTTCTATACCTCCCTTTCCGGAAAGATTACAAATTGATAGAGGTGTAGAAAAACAGATCATGGTGACTAATTATGATTTCTTAGATGAATTGAGAAATGTTTGCATTAAAATTCCATTATTGCAAGCCATCAAGGAAATCCCAATTTTAGCCAAAACAATAAAGGAGTTGAGTATGAAGACAACAAGAAAAAGAATAAGAGAAACAAATAAAATTCAACTGGTAGGACAAATAACAGACATTATGATGGGCAAGATTGCTATTCCAAAGTATCTTGACCCAGGAAATCCAGTTGTCAAAATTCACATCAATGGAATTGAAATTCAAAACACACTCATTGATTTAGGAGCAGCAATAAATATCATGAGTAGACAAATCATGGACAAACTGAAACTTCCTAATCTTCTCTTTACACCCACACTATTACAATTAGCAAATAGATCTGTGATCAGACCAGATGGGGTAATAGAAGACATTCCAGTGTCCCTAGACTCTTGGGAGTACCCTGTGGATTTCATGATCCTGACACCCAAGAATAATCTAGGAGGCCATCTTGTCATACTAGGAAGACCTTGGTTGGCTACAGCTGATGCTTTTATTAGTTGTAGGTCCGGTGATATGTATATTTCTGATGGAAGTTCAACAAAGAAATTCACTTTATATCCTCCAGCTAGGACAATTACATATCTAGATGACACTCAATGGATAGAGGATGAAGAATATTTGCAACCACTCTTCACAATTTCAAAAATTAGTGAAGATAATCAAATTCTGAATACTCTAGAAAATTTTGAATCTTCTCCAGAGCACAAACAAGAATCATTTCAAGAGAGATCCAATATTGAGTTCTTGTCATCTAGACAGATGTCTCTTCATTCTATGGACAAATTTGGCAGTTCTAAAAGTGAAATTTTTCCAGGCAAAACCTTGAACATAAACAAAAACCTGGAAAAATCTCAACAAGAAGAGCTAGTCAAAGTATTACGGAGACATTCTTCTGCATATGCATGGGAATACACTGACATGAAAGGGATAAGTCCCAAGACTTGTACTCATCACATATATATAGAGGCAAATTGCAAACCAATCAGACAGCCTCAAAGACGGATGAATCCAAATCTTAGGGAAATTGTTAAAGAGGAATTGCAAAAATTGTTAAATGTTAATTTCATCTATCCTATTTCAGATAGTCAGTGGGTTTCTCCTTTGGTAAATGTGCCAAAGAAAAATGGAAAATGGAGGGTGTGTGTTGACTACCGAGAACTGAATAAAGCTACTCTTAAAGACCATTTTCCTTTACCTTTCATAGATCAAGTATTAGATACATTAGCTGGCAAAAAGTACTTTTCATTCTTAGATGGGTTTAGTGGTTACAATCAAATCCAAGTAGCACTTGAAGACGAAGATAAAACCAAATTTACCTGTCCTTGGGGTACCTATGCTTACCGAGTATTGCCATTTGGATTATGCAATGCACCTGCAACATTCCAAAGGGCAGTATTAGGAATTTTTTCGGATCTAATACATGATTGTGTAGAGGTGTACATGGATGATTTCACAGTTTACGGGAATACATTTGAAGAGGCTTTAGAAAACTTGGAAAAAGTCTTAAAAAGATGTCAGGAAGCAAACCTTTCACTTAGTCATGAAAAATGTTTTATGATGTTTACTGAAGGTATTGTTTTAGGACACCACATTTCAGGGGATGGGATTAGAGTTGATGAGGCGAAAGTTGAAGTTATTTCTAACCTATCCATTCCAAGTTGTCAAAGAGATGTTAGAAGTTTTCTAGGATTTACAGGGTATTATCGGAGATTTATAGAAAACTTCACCAAAATAGCATCTCCACTCTTCAAATTACTCACCAAATATTGTGAATTAAAATGGACTTCTGATTGCCAGTTAGCTTTTGAAACCCTAAAAACCAAAATTTCTGAAGCACCTATATTAAGGGGACCTAACTGGAAGTTACCTTTTCATATCTCCACAGATGCCTCCGATACAGCTCTAGGAGCAGTATTGGGGCAGAAATACTTGATTCCCTATGCCATCTATTATACCAATAAAAATTTGACTCCTGTAGAGTTAAACTATACTCTAACTGAAAAAGAGTTTTTAGCTGTTGTTCATGCCATAAACAAATTTAGACACTATATAACAGGCTATGAAACTTTTGTTCACACTGATCATTCTGCAATCAGATACTTAATGAACAAATCAATCACTAATGGCAGAGTTATAAGATGGTTGTTGCTCTTACAAGAATTCAACATTAATATTCTAGATAGGCCTGGAAAAAAAAACACAGTAGCTGATTTCCTATCTAGACTCCAAAATATCAAAGATGACACTCCGGTTGAAGATCAATTTCCTGATGAATATCTTTTTGCAATCTCTACTCAAATTCCATGGTTTTCCGATATTGCTAATTATTTAGTTTCAGGAAAATTTCCTTCAATTATGAATGCAAGGGATAAAAGAAAAATCATTAATGATAGTGAAAAATATTCATGGTTCGCTAATGAGTTGTACAAGACAGGTCCAGATTTGATCATTAGAAGGTGTGTTCGTGAAGATGAGATGCCTGAGATTCTCAAGGCATGTCATGACGAACCTTGTGGCGGACACTTTGCAGATAAGAGGACAACCTATAAGATCCTTAATCTAGGATATTATTGGCCATCCTTGTTTAAAGATGCTAAGGAGTATGTCAAAAGGTGTGACAGTTGCCAAAGGGTAGGGAAACCTTCTCCTTCAGGTGAGATGCCATTACAACCTCGGGTACACAGTAAGTGCTGAAAATGACTTGGAGGATTTTATGGACCTGTGAATACTCACTCAGAAGACTAAAAAAAATATCTATTGAAATTTGTGAATTATCAGCTATAATGGTAAAATAATAATACCTTTGTGGAAAACAGAGTTTGACTTCTTTTTGAGTACCTTTCTATATGGTATACAGAAATTGCATTTGAATGAGGGCTCTAATTTATCAATGCAAATAGGTAAGCAATGGAGAATTTAATCAGACACCTTAAAAATCAGAAAGTATCAATACACAAGCAAATGTTCAAGTGGAATCTACTAATAAGGTCATTGAAGTAATCCTAACAAAGATTGTTCATTTACATAGAAGAGATTGGGTAGATAGGCTTCCTGAAGCCTTGTGGGCCTATAGAACTACATGGAGAAACACAACAAGCCATACTCCTTATGAGCTTGTTTATGGAAAGCAAGTTTTGTTTCCCATAGAGTTCCAGATTCAAACTTTCAAAATGGCAGTTCAGCTAGGACTTGATTTAACGGAGGCACAAAAGCATAGATTGGAGCAGATTAATGAATTGGATGAGATCAGACAAGATGCGGTTCAGAAAACAAGTCTAGTCCAACAGCAAAGGACTAGATGGCATGACAAGTACATCAAAGAGAAGAAATTCAAAGAAGGTGACTGGGCTCTCTTGTTTGATTCAAAATTCAAGGATTTTCAAGGTAAATTTCAGACACATTGGCTTGGGCCATATGAAGTTGTTGAAATTTTTGATAATGGGGCAGTCAAAATCAGAACTATAGATGAAGAAAAGGTCACTTTTCTTGTGAATGGTCATAGATTGAAGCTATATCACAAACCACTCTCAAGAGAATAATTTGTCAAGAAGTTCCAAGAAAGCAGTGATGTGAAGTTAATGAAGAAGAATCTCTCTTCTTCATCAACTTGATTAAATTTTCTGAAGCATTTCTCTTTGAAAAAAAAATAAAAAAATAAAGGTATAAACATGAAAACCAATCATTGATTGGCATGTTTATACAGAAAATATAGGGTGAAAATCAGAGTCTCTCTGACACTCTAACTTTTCCATTTTGTTTTTACAAGCAGCTGTTACAAAATCATAAGTTCAGATCCATAGTGCTTATGATCCATCTCATTTCATTTCATTCCATTCACTTATCCATCCATACTCCATTTCATTCATTCATGTTCCACTTCATTCCATGTTTCATTCATCTCATTCCATCCTCCATCCATCTCATTTTCATGTCAAAATTTAAAGTTTGATGTCTTACTGTAAATGAATAAAACATGTCATGGATTGCAGGGCAGTTCTTATGTTCTTTCACTCCATTTCATAAACTAAATCCATTCCATTTCATCATCCACTTCATACACATCATGTCTCATCATCCATCTTCATTCATACCATATAACATTTCACCTATATTCCAAAAACACTCCATTTCATGATCAAAATGCTCTACAGGTACATTCTGCAGCTTAACAGACATTCTGCAGCTGATCAGCCTTTCCGCAGCTAGCCAGACATTCCGCAGCTACAAATCCTGAAGGCATTAGTCAGCAGACATTAGAATTGCAACAAAAGATCCAGTGTATCCATGAATAAAAAGCATCAAGAAGGATTATGAAGACTCTTCCAAAGAGGAACAAAGAAGACAAAGACTACAAAAATCAAATGAAAAGCAGAGGTAACAAGTTTAGATTATAATGGCATTTCATAAAGTTTAGCATAGTTTTAGTTATGAATTGTTCGAAAAGGTTGTTTTAATTATTTTTATTGATCATGACCAATAAACCCTCCACAAACTTTGGATTAAAATCTCTCGTTTCAAATTCCATGCTCGACATCATTTAAGCGGTTCAAATGGCCGAAGTGTTTGAATTCTTCACGTAACCCAACCAAATCATTCAATGATGATTCTCTTTTCCATTGTAAAAATCTCTGCCGTCTTTTCAATCATTAATTCGTTTCCTCCACCTCACTCCATTACCTCAGTCCGTGACTACTTCCATCACTCAATTCTGTAGCCGGCATTTCATTCCGTAGACAGAGATATTCTTATCACCGAGAGCAGAGCAAAAGCGTATATCAGTTTGAATATCAAAGCATTATCATTGTAAACGCAGAGGTATAGCATTGAGCATTATCACTGTAAACGCAGAGGTATAGCAGTGAAGAATTTGAAGTCATTTGTCACCGGGAGACAGAGGTATAACAGTCAAGAATTTGAAGCCATTTGTTACCAAGAGACAGAGATATAGCAGTGTGGGAATTTGAAGCTATTTGCCACCGAGAGATAGAGGTATAGCAGTATGGGAATTTGAAGCCATTGGTAACTGTCAAGCAGAGGCATATCAGTCCAAAGTTTCATTGAGAAACAGAGGCATATCAGCTCGAAGTTTGAAGCTGTTTTCATTATCAACCATAGGCATATCAGTCCGAAATTTGAAGCTGTTGTCACTGTCAATCAGAGGTATGTCATTCCGAAGTTTGAAGCCATTGTCATTAAGAACTTGAAGCCATTTCAATTCGAAGGTGAAAGTTATTATTTCTGTGGGTAGAAGAGTGTTAATCTGAACATTGAAGAAGCAATTATGGGTTTCATTGTAAGAACTGAACTAGTGGGTTCAAAATACCTAGAAAGCTACCCTCAATGTAAAGAAATGTTGCAACAGATAGGATGGCTACAATTTTTGGAGAAATTTAATGGCTTCCACAAAGAAGTCACTAAAACATTTGCAAGATCATTTGAAGGAGCTGAAGTTGAAGTGGGAGATGTCAAATTCACTGTCACTGAAGTTTTCATTGCAGAAGCTACAGGGTTGCTTAGAAATGGAGAGAGATGGTTCAAAAACAGAGAATTCCACAATGAATCCTGGAAGCAAATTCTAAAATCACCAGGTATGGATGTCACTATATTTAAGAAAGGAATTCCAAGTTCTGCATTGAAAAATAAATGGAGAAACATACTACTTCTGCAAAAATTTATTACATGTGAGGGTAGATATGGCACATTTTATGTCTACCACATTAGACTGATAATGCATTTTCTGGGGGAAGACTTAAACCTACCTTATTTCTTGCTTCAAAGCTTGAAAAATATGGCTTCCTGTGTTCAAAGAAGGGTTCAATTTTTAGAGACAACTTTATATCATCATGGTTTGGTTAAAATTTTGGTTGAACATCATTTAGCCAAAACAAATGATACATGGGACAATTTCTTGATAAGAAATCATTTTGAAGAGCCAAAAGAACCCTCACCTGAACCACAGCCTACAAGGAGAAGTAGAAAATGGAGAGCCTCAAAAGTTGAAATTGACAAAACAGTCCAGGAAATTAGTGAGGAAATCATCTCAGAGAAGTTGACTCAAATCAAGAGACAACTTAAGAAAGAAAAGGTAATCAGGAAATCTGCCATGGAGAAAGGAGAGGGATCTTCTCAGCCCAGAAGAAGCCACAGACTAAAGGGGAAACTGAGGAAAACTCAAATCAAACAAACGGGGGTGATTAATATAGAAGATGAGGAAACATCCATTGAAGAAGATGTTGAAGAGGATTTTAATGAAGGAACCCCTGAAATTGACCCTGCTCAACAAGAAATTTATTACTATGTGGAAACTTTGGAAAGGAGAGCTTCAGAAAGTAAGGAGAGAACCCCTAGTCCTCCACTGTCTGAAATAGATGTATTAAGAAGGGATAGGTATGAGTTGGAAATACTTAATAGACACATCAAAAATGAGAATGAAATTCTCAGGATCAAGTCAAGCTCAAAACTGATATGAACTCAACCTTATCCCTACATATAGACAAAGTGGAAAATACCAATAAAAAGTTGAAGCAAAGGAACAAGAAGCTAATCAGGGCACTTACCAACCTAAGGTTCAAACTTGTTATCAGAAAACCCAGAAGATATTTAGCTTCCAGACAAAGGAGAAGGAGAGGATTATATGTTCTTGCAGAAGCCTCTGAGTTCATAGGATAATTTGCATGAGGACATGCAAGGAGACAACAGTGGGGGTATGTTGAGCCTCAAAATTGTGCTTTATTTCATCTTACTTGACCTCATTTTCCTTTGTCCATTCCTATCCTAGACCCAATTGATCAATGAATTTAGTTAAAATTACTTTTAGAATGATTAACATGACTGACTTGCTAAGTTTTATGATTTTTGTCATTGTAATTCATTTTGACCGGAACTAGCGGCAGAATGCAGACATTCCGTAGCTAACCGGCGATTCTGCAGCTATCTTCACGTTTGAGTATGTTCTAGGTGGCCTCTCAAGAAAAACCACATATGGGCATATTCCACGTCATGTATACATGGTTCGTTGCTCACCATGAAGGAAGAAACGAATTCTGGGTATGGTTTTGGAACGTGGGAACACATTTAGGAAGGCAGACTTCTATTAGGACTGTCTCCGTCCAGATGTCTTTTTCCTTTTTACGCAGCCACTTCAAGAGTCCTAATGTGATTCCGATAAGGAAAGACAATGTTCCTGAAATTGTTGCAAGTCTTGTTATTTACATTTGTTATATAAACACTTGGGAAACCGAGAGCTAGGCTAGATTTTATTCCAGATTTTGCTTAGATTCTGTGCTACATTTCTGAAGACGCAGAGTGTTCTGTTCAAGTTATTTCATCTTTAATGAAGCAGACAGTGTTGTTTTGAAAGCGTTGATTTGATTTGGAGTTAGATTTCGTCAGGTGGTAGAGGGACCCTACCTCTTGCACGGATTTATTTGCGTAATTTAGATAAGTATTCTAGCTGCCTTTACATTTCTGAAGTTGAATTTGTAGTTGTTTTTATTAGCTACTATAGTTATCTCATTCTAACTCTTCCAAAAGAAGAAGCTCTTCCAAAATATTATAATGATGAATGGGAAATGGCTATAGTATTGTAGGATTAGAAGTTGAATTCGTAGTTGCTTTTATTAGTTACTGTAGTTATACTCATTCTAACTCTTCCAAAAGAAGAAGCTCTTCCAAAAGATTATAATGATGAATGGGAAATGGCTATAGTATTGTAGGATTTAATTGTAATTTTTGTTGTTCACTATCATAGTTACACTTGTTCCAAACACTCTTCCAAGAAATTTTTAAGATGTCCAAGACATAACCGTGATAATGAATGTTTTAGTTGTGTGTTTTCACTAAGTACCATAGTTGTTCTTGCTCTTAAACGCTTGTCCAAAATATCATAATGATGAGTGGGAGATGGCTATGATATCTTAGTTTTTCATTGCTTTTAGTCTTTATGTTTGCATTTGCACTCAATTACACAGTCAGGATTGTTCTAAAAACTCTCCCAAAAGAAGGAACTCTTCCAAAATACCAATCATGATGGACAAACAGACTGTATAATTCCATAGAATAATGCATGATAGTTTAGTTAGGATGCTCCGGAGTTTAATTGCACTTAATTCATGCTCAGTTGTTTGGTTTTAAGTTTGATAATGACTTGTAGTTCAGCTCTGTTTTAGACTAGTGACATCTTAAGTTCAGTTTTAGCTTAATTCATTGCATTTGCACTCCACATTCAGTTGTCATTCACTGCACATTAGATTACTTCAGTTGTTAAGATTAACAAAACAACCTTCATTATTTACAAACCTCTTCTTGTTCTAAAATCTATAATTGCTTCATAACCACATGAACAGAAGACAATATCATTTTAAGGCCTGAAGTACCTCTGCAATTTCCTTATCATTTCATAAACAGAGCCCTCCCTCAAAAGACTACTTTGAAAAGAAATCAATAACTCTTGAGTAAGGTTTTGTGACATTCAATTAAATTGCATAATAGAGTTAGGAACTAGTCCTAGAATAGAAGATCTTATGATGGTATAAATGTTTTATTCCAAATATGCTTTAACAAATCTCTAATCAAGGATGAAATGTTGCATCATTATAAGTTAGTTGTTCAGACTGTTTAGTTAGGAGGATTTGCATATTTAGTTGATCATTTCTCAAGTTGAGTTTATGTTTTGAATCATTTCCTTAGAAGTCATTATCAAGCTTTATTTCTGCTCAGTCATAGTTTAGATTTGATTCTGCTTCAGTATTTGCAATTACATTTTTCATTTGTCATCAACCAATTAGGCTTCACTCTGTTTTTAATCACCAGCTCCTTTCCATTAGCTTTCTAGTCATCTTTCTTGTGAACATAAAACCACCAAAAGACCAAAAACATCATAAATCATCACAAAAGACCAAAAACATCACAAAACACTACACACAACGCATTAAGAAACAAACACCTAGGTACATACAGTACACTTCACTTCAGCAGTTTACCAACCCTGGTTGACAATTAAATGAGCTCAGTTTAGGAGACTAGATTGAGACCAAACAGCCTTCTTGGTGATTCTCAAATGAATCTCAGGCTATTATGACAGATATGCATTCATGACATGTAGTTTCTATGTTTTCCATGTTTTTAATGAAATGTTTAGTGTGTTCTAAGACGTCTAGGTCAAGTAATTGATTAGAGTTTGAGTGATTATATTTTTCCTCATTTCAATAATGATTTTAGAAATTTTATATAGTTATGTATGGTGGTCTGGAGGATGGCCTATAATTATGGCTGAGATCTCAGGACCACACCCTTTGAACTAGGATTTTTTTGCCATAACCAGATTGAAGTAGTGTCATGCATGCAATTGGAGCCCTATAGCTGCACCCTTGCATGCTTGTTCATGCACTTGGGTTGTTAAGTTAGATAAAGGCATTCTTAGCTCAAGGTTTGGTCACCTAGGGCTGGTTCTTTGGTCCCTTAGTGCCTTGTGGACCTGAGAGATGTTGTGAGTTGTCAATTATGGTTAATTGTAGGCTCCACTTCCTTAATTGGAGTTGGTAGGTTGGGTCATGTCATAGTAACTCTTCATATCGTGTTTACCCTTACAGGCTTGTGAATTTGGGTAAATGTGGGAGAGGTGTTTACAGGGTGGTATCAGAGCAAGTTTTCATTCTCTTTGGGTGTTATCTGATACCATAGTGTGGTATTAGAGTGGGTTTCCATCTCTTTGGGTGTTATATGATACCACAAATTGGTATCAGAGCTCCCAGGTTCAAACACTTGGACTGGGCAGGCCTAATTTATTATGCATGCATATCAGTTGTCTATGTGTTCATTATGCATGCATTTTCATGGTCACTATTGTGGTCTTGTGTCGACATGGTTTTGTTGTTGAGATGATTGATATGTTGATTTTATTGTATATAAATATATTTTTCTAATCTAAATTAATTGTGCAAACAAGATATCCTCCCATGAACTTCATTTATGTATGTTTGATCATGTTTATATTTGGTTGATCTGACATGGTATGTTCCCAAGAAGAAGAATATCAAGATTACTATCAAAATGGTGGATTACAGTTCACATGATTCTCCCTATTGATCAAATGAACAACATTCATATGAGTACTCCCCTGACATAGCAGATGCATTGAGAAATTTGTAAGGCAGATAATGAAAAGATCATTCAGTCATAGGAAAGACTCGTCAAGGCATAGGAGAAGCAAGAGAAAGTTAATGTAGTCATCCTTCATAGTCTATCAGATTTGCAGAGACAGTGATTGTTGATGTTGGAATCAACACTTAGACTGCAGCAAGCACCTGACTAGAAACATCTTAAACTCTAAGGCTATTTTAATGTTTTTTTTATAGGATTGGAAGATGGTATAAACTCTGATTTGTTGAAGAGAGATTTTGGTCAAATCCATAGTTCTACTAAATAGGGTATTATAACTTGATGTGGTAGCAAGGTGCAAGTTTGTTGTCTATGATGAAAGGAAATTGAAAGATGAGAGGAGAATCAGTAGGTCTGTAAAACAGAAATCTACTGATTTATTAGAAATTGACAAAAGTAGCAGTTTGACAATATTCCATTGGGAGAAAGCTATTTCTAGTCTAACAAGATTCTCCCTGAAATATCATGAAGATTAACTATCATGAGTGATGCTCTTACACTGTTATAATATATATTTTATTAGGAATTCTCACTGTGTGAGACTAACAAAAATCAATAAAACACATAACAATCTTAAGAGACTAATAAAAACACATAACAGTATGATGATTTGCAAACTGGAACTGGAAGAAAGGAGATATGGAAACACAAATAAAGTATACAATACACACAGCAAATTGGTAATAAGTCCTCAATAGTATTATTCCATTTCATTCACAAAAAAATTACAGTTCATAGAAGTCAAAATTCAATAACCACCAACCAACCCTGACTTCTATTAGTTTGGCATATATATACAAAATATGATTTGTCATCTTCCACAGAAAAAGGAAAATATGTTTCAAAAGTCATTACAAACTCGTGCAAGAGGTGAGGCTTATCCTAAAACTTTAATACAAAGTTCTATGACATAATGAAAATAAACAACATTAAGGCTAACAATTCGGAGTGGTTTTTATGATGTTGCAGTCTATGGGAAGACTGCTCTTCTATTCTAGTGCAACCAACTCCACAAAAAGTGTAAACAACAGTGAAAATCGAGTGTGGTTTTTCCTTGAATGTTGCTTGGTGCCTTGTAGAAACGTATTGGTGCTGAGAGTAGTGGTAGAAAATTGTTTTAGAGAAACTCCGCCGTTGTTCTGTTGTTCCTTTCCTTTTTTGGTGGAAAACCCTTTATAATGGCAGAAAACCCGAAACCTTTTGGATATAATGGCGGAGGTTCATTTTATGAGATATTACAAAGAAACCCTTTGAGAAATGTTTAATTGATCAGGGAGAGTTGGAGTGGAATGAATGATAAGAGAGAGGAGAAAACATTTTAGGCATATATCGCAATCGCAGATCAGGGTCGGAGCGTGTTAGCACCTGAATTGGAGCCCAGGCTGCAAAAGGCAAATCAGGGTAACAACTAAACCACGCTCATCCTTGTAGCTAGCCCTACAAGGACAGGAGAGGGCTCTCTCCGTGAAAGTATATTAAATGGAACACAATAAATGGACTGATATTAGGCTAGATAAAATGATAAAAAAAAAAGAAAAAGGTTTTAATAAAATGAATGAATGAATGAATTTCAAGGATGTGTGGGATATAAAGGGACAGTTGAGACCGGGAATTAAATCAGGACACAGGGTATTTCATGGGGCAAGATAGGCAGGAAAATTAGCAATTAAAATTTAATGAGGATGGAATGGAAAGACTGGTGAGGAGCTGAAAAGGGCACAACAAATGGATCCTTTTCAAACAGAAGAAAAATATAGAGTATGAATGATTTCCCAAGGCAGAGCATATAAAATGGATTCTACCTTTCTATCTTGAAATCATTCAAAAGGAAATGTTTATGGATGGATGGAACACATAACAATTCACATATAAAACAAAGGAGAAAAAAAAATGCTAAATCTCATACCACATGGATCCCACAAATCAGAGCTACATCTCTTATTATTTCCTGTCAAACTGTACAATGTAGCGCAGAGATGTTCTTCCACACTTTTCCCCTACTTTCTGAGTTACAGACTATTCCGACCGAGACCGCTTTACAAATGATTTACAATTACATTAAATAGGTTGGAATGTGGGAAAACAGATTGACGAAAGGGGGGAGTTGTTTGACAGCATCAACAACGGAAATCTAGAGAGCCAACAATTTGTCCTAAAGAAAGAACAACGTTACATTATTCCACTTGAAATTCGCTGATAACCAATGGGAAGGCGAAACCTGTAGCGTGGATCGCTTTGAATCATAACTGAAGATGTGACTGTTACAACGTTGGTTCTCGGCCTCTGACATTTCGCTTTCCATTTTCCGTTTTGAAGAAAATTGACTTTTTGAACAACATGCCTTTGAAATGAAACTTTGCCTTTAGTGAAGGGAAAATAATGAATAGGAAGGAAGGGAGAGGAGGTGGGACCCATGTCATAATCGCAATCGCAATGGACGGGGTGGAGAGGTAAACACACTGTAATACGGTGCCATCGCAATCGAAATCGGAGTCGGGCAGGATATTATTTAAGCGGAGAAACGAACGTTCCGATGCGATTGGGAACATGGCCTTTTGTAATAAACAAAATGGATAAATTTTTACAAAGGAGAAGGGAATTTTGTAATGAACGGTAGAGGAATTAAATGGTGGGACCGGGGATTATAATCGCAATCGGGGATCGAAATCGGGAGATGGGCGGAGTGATATATATAAAACCTCTGATGTGATTGGGGGAGGTCCCTTAATATGTGATTAATATGACCAAATTTCGAATTAACAAAGGGCAAGGCCTTTTATATATGAACGGGCGGAAGTACTGTATGGTGGGCCCGGGGTCAATCGCAATCGCATCATCGGAGGGGAGGAAGCGAAACACATATGGGGAATGCTGATGCGATTGGCCCGATTGAATTTGAGCCATCGGATCAACGGGAAGAGATCAACGGTTGAGGAGTGATCGGGGATTATCAATCAGCGGGTTTCAATCAGAGGGGGACTTGCGATGGCGCGATTGGATGTGGGCCATCCGATCGGCGGGGCAGATCAATGGTGTCGGATCAATTGGAGGGTTCAATCGGGGGATGTGCGATTGGGAGATCGGAGGAAAGGCTGCGATTGATCGGATCGGAGTTTTGTGTGATTGGTGAATCGGAGAATGTTGCGATCAATCGCATCGGAGTTTGTTGCGATTGGGGTGATTGGAGGGCACAAATAAACGTTGCGATGCGAAAATATTTGCGATTGCAATGGGAAGCAGGGGGTTTATAAGATATAAAACTTTATAATAAATTTTATCATAACTTATGGTGGGGAAGTGGTTGGGAACGGCGAGGGGTATATATATAAAGCTTTTTATTATAAAGTTCTACGGGTATGGAGGGGAAGTGGTTAGCAATTAAATCTCATATTTTTTAAAATAATTTATAATGCGATTTTGTAATCGGAAAGGGGGAAAAGGGGTTTTTATTAAAGAAATATAAAACTTTAAACATAAAGTTAAAGGGGAACATGGGAAATAGGGGAGGTTTAGGGAATTGTACTTCACTTAAGCATAAATTTCAATCCAAAAGTCAGCTTTGAGAGTGTAATATACCATTGGAAAGCTCTTTCCGGGCTCTTTCTGATGGATCTACTTGGAAGATGATTTGGTGCTGAACATACTACAGAAAACTCTCTGAAGGCAGGGACATCACTTTGTGGAGATAACAACTTCTGAATTGTGACTTATTACATATGATGATATAAAATTACATAATGAATAATAATAATAAAGACAAAATATCATGTTTTCACCTCAAAACATGGTTTTGAGGCGAAAATTACATCAAACTGAATAAAATGTCTCTCTGATTCTTCTTGGTGCTGTGACTTTGAGCTTATTGGCTTCCTCATGACCTTGTTGATATTTATTGACATTTGACTCATTAATTTGACCATGGTGAGACCCTAGAAACTAATGAGACCCATCATATGACCTATTGATATGATTTTGAGAATGAAAGTGAATAATTACTAAAGACCATAGAAAGGAAAATCAGCAGGTATCTCATGAGGGTACAACTGATAAAAATTACTACCATCAATGAATCCATGACCTAGCGGAATGGTGAAATTGATTATTATGGGACTCCTAATATGCAAATGCAAAGAGTAACTTTAATCATTGATGGAAATATGACTAGACTGACACTAACAGAGCATTTAAAATTAAGACACAAATAGGAGAAAATGCAATTTGCGATGGGGTGATGACGTGGCAAAGAAGTGGGACCAATCGCAGACTGTGCATCGCAAGTTTTGTTATGAGACACAAGAGTTAAATTTTGAAACTCACGAAGTGCGATGTGTGATGAGAGCGGAGATGATGTGGCATAACAAACAGTGGGATCGCCCACAGATCGCACATCAGAAGTTTTATTATGAAACGTGGGAGCTAAATGTTGAAATTGGTGAAGTGTGATGTGCGATGTGAACGGAGGGACGTATCATGACAGATGGTGGGACCGCCTACAAATCGAAAATTGGAATTTTTGAGGGAGCGAAAGTGAATGTGGTAAGTGAAATTTGTGAAAATGCGATGCGAAAAGGTAGGTGGGGCCCTTTAAACAACTTTTCAAAGTAGAAAGTGAAAACTTTGTTAACTCATGGTAAAATGATAAAAAGGCGCCCGAAGAAAAAAAAAGGCTTTAAATCATATTCGAGGCATATTAAAGGGAAGTATGGGTCCTCGACCATACCGCAACTCGCATTTCGTGGTTTTTGTAGGAAATGGAAATTGTCACGTGAATGGGAGTTAAAACTACGAAGATATGATTGCGATGAAAGGTAAGGGGTCCACAATGTTTATTAAGTGTGGTAAGTTATATGATATAACCAAGGTTTTGTTGTGGTGCGGGTAAAAATGTGATAAAATAAATATATTGTAAGTTAAAAAGGAAATATGATATGGCTATTGATGGGTGTGCAGAGCTGCTTTTTAACTATAAAAATTGGATTTTATGAGTTAAAAAGGGGTTTTGAAAAGGGAAATGAAATGCTAGGCTTTGGGTTTTTTGGGAAATGAAAGGTGAAAGAAGGAAAATGAAATGAATGAAAGTAGAAAATGAAATTTTCTCACCACTACACTTTGACAACGACACTTTCATCTTATAATCAAACTGAAAAGGCAAATTGATTCCTTGGATAATGATGACCAGACTTTGAAAATATTTGGAAAAATTGCAGTGATAACAGTGTCTCCTATTGGGGATGAATTCCTCCCTATGACGCTTCAAGGACTATAGACTCAGTGCCTTAAAAAAAATTTAAACTCATAAGACTTCTTGAAAATTAAGACTAGGACTGACCATTGACTGACTGGACTCAAGACTGACCATATATACAGATATAAGTAACATTGGGCATGGATTTTATTGACACATCACACCAAATATTTACAATAGAGTGACTCAACTATCGGGTCCCCTATCGGGGTCTAGGGTAGCGACCCGGAAAAAATAATTTGGTCCTTATTTTCCAGTGGGCGGATCCGCCCATGGTTTTGTGCATGGGTTTGCACATGGTTTTGGGGTACGATGTTTTTCGGCCCCTGGTAATTTGTAGATCCGGTCAAGGGAACTACGGTTATGTTCTAATCCAGGGCTAATGGATTAGAGTTTATGTATGCTTCGGCATGTATATATATGTGTTGTAACACTAAAAGGAATATAATGAAAAATCAAGCTAGTCGTCCTGATTTGGGATCCAGGGGAATATCTTTGTGTTTATTTGTTTTATGTTTTATACTCTCGCTACTATTTATTTTATGTCTTTAAGATTCATTTGCAGATAATTTCTGTATAGGGTTAAAACCTACATTTGGTATTAGAGCAGTTTCGGCTTCAAGGGGACGCCTTTGCTACTAAGGGGTTTTTTTCTCGGGCCTGAGGTAGACCCTATTCAGTGGGAGATCTGTGAGATCGATTCTTGCGGTGAAAGAAGATGGTGAGCGGTGGGAAGATAGAGATCAAGAAATTTAATGGTCAGAGTTTTGAGTTGTGGAAGCTTAAGATGGAGGATTTGCTGGTGGATAAAGATCAGTGGATCGCAGTAGATCCGAGTACTAAACCAACGGCAATGTCAGATGAAGATTGGAAGAAGCTGGATCAAAAGGCAAAGAGCACAATATGATTGTGTGTCTCAGATTCAGTATCGTTGAATGTATCTGGGGAAGCTACGACGAAGACCTTGTGGGACAAGCTAGGGACTTTGAACCAATCTAAGTCTTTGGTGAATAAATTGTTCCTGCGAAAAAAGCTGTATAACCTGAGGATGAAGGATGGAGACTCGGTGACAGAGCATTTGAACGCCTTCAATATTGTGGTAAGTCAGTTGTCATCTATTGATATTAAAATATCAGATGAAGATAAGTGCATCAGTTTGTTGTGTTCTATATCAGACTTGTGAGACAGTCTGGTTATTGCAATAGGTAGCAATACAACTAACTTGAATTTTGATGACATTGTCTCAGCCTTGCTGTTGGAGGAAATGAGATGGAGAAATATGAAGGGTCAGAATGGAGATTCCTTATTTGTACGAGGAAGGTCCCAGAACATAAACAAGAATAAGGTTTCGAGTGGGAGATCTAAATCTAGAGGGAGATCTAAAACTCCTAGAAATTTTGTAAAGGTGTGCTGGAAATGCGGAAAGGAAGGGCACTACAAAAAGGACTGTAGATCTAAAGCTCCTGAGAAAGGAAAGGGATCTAATGATGCTCCTTCTGCAGAGGTAAAAACCACCTTGGATGAAGGTGGGGATGTGTATTTGGTGGGGATGTGTATTTACTTCTTCAAATACACATGTAGACCGAAGTGAGTCGATGGCTAATTGGCTCGGTGCATCTCACTTCACTCCCATAGGAGTGATTCCCATGAAAGGAGAATATGATACAGGATGTCTTCTGTACTACATGTCATAATCGTTTAATGTGGAAAATTCAAGCTGAAGCTGCAAGGTGGAAGGATTAGAACACTTCTTGGTGTTCTGCACATTCCTACATTGGCTAGAAATATGATTTCTATAAGCAAGATGGATGATGTAGGTGTAAAAAATGTTGAAAATGCAGCAAGATGATGGAGCTTAGTGAAATGAAGTCGCCTTCACTAAGTGGGCCCGCAGGCAAATTCTGGCGCAAAGTCTATTTTTAGACTATGTCTATTTTTAGACATATGGAGCATGGTCCAGGGGTTGCAGTATGTTATTCTTGGAGTATTGGTCATGTTGGTAAAAATATATGGACTCTATTTTTGTGACCTATAGGTCGATAGGTCGAAGTCTATTTTTAGACTGCCTATCCTAAAAATAGGGAAGTCAAATATTATTTACCCTTAATAATATTTGGACTCTAAACAGCAGTTTACTCTCTTGGAGCACTTCAGCTCGAGCTACAGAAGTGGCTCATGCATCTGACAGAGGAATTACACTATTCCTAAGGGTTTGGTGAGCTCATGCATGGTTGACTTCAGTTAGGACTTCAGTGGCAGAAGTTTGGTGGAGTTAATGAGACAAATAGTGGAGTTGTGTTCGGTTTAACTTAGTTGAACTAGTTGAGATTAGTTTAACTAGCTAATCAACTAGTAATGAGTGGAGTGAATTAAATATTATTTAATTCATTAATTAGTAACTCATTATTTAACTCAAGAACACATCAGTTCACTACAGTGCATGGACAGTTCAGTGGAGACCAGTGAAAGAGGTAGATGAAAGGGTGGAGTTAGCTATCAGTGGCGACATCAGTTGTGCATGAGATTTACACCACACTTGGAGGAATTTCCCATGATGATTGCGCTGTCAAGCCAAGGAGATTCGAACCTTGGATCTCTATATAGACAGGCTTGGATTGCGCAATAGAGGCAAGGCAATTGGCGGTGAGTTTTGAACCAGTAACCTGTTCAAAACTGAGCTAGATTGTGGGTAACTTTATGAGAAAGTACTGAGTACTTGTGAGGAGTATTGTACTGAGTTTGTTACATGATTTCTCCATTATAATATACACAATAGCTGCGGGGTTTTCAGCTATAAGCTTTCCCCATACATACCGTGTTAATGTGTATGATGATTTGATGTGCTATCACTTGTTTTATTTCTACATGTGTGATGATCTGAGTGGAAGAGATTATGTGTTGCATATGAATTCGAATTGATATGTGATCAGGATAGTCTCGGTGGATAATTAATCATTATTCATCAAATTTCTACATGGTATCGGAGCTATTGAAGCAGAGATTGATCATCACAGTGATTACGAACTTATTTCGGTAGACAGAGTCTGCATGCGGGCCAGGTAGCCTCTGGATTCATCTTTCTTCGGAAAGTGAAAGGTCTGGTAAATCCCCCTTGCAGTCAATCTCTGTGCTAGAAATAATTTGTTCTCACATATCTAGAGCGGTTGAGCTTTGAAGTGGAATTCGAAATTTTGCAGCAGTTTTGTTTTCTTGGTGCCAGTGTTGAAAATGTCTTTCAACGGTTTGCGACTCGAATATGCTCTTGAAGGCAGTTCGAATTATGTTGCATGGAAGGATCGCATGGAGGCGGTATTAGAAGATAATGGTCTGAAGGAGTTCGTAGATACGGATGTCCAAAAGCCCACTGATCCTGCTGAAGTCGAAGCATGGCAAAAGAAGATGGCGAAATGTCGAAGGATCCCGTTGGAGGGCGTCAAGGATCATATTGTATCCAGCCTGCATGGAAAGGCTACTCCATATTTAATGTGGAAAGCTTTGACGGATCTATTCTAGAGTAAGAGCGACCAAAGGAAGCTGGCGCTCAAAGATAAGCTCAAGAACATCAAGATGGAGAAGGGCGACAGTATCGCCAAATACCTCACGAAGTTCACTCAATGCAGAGATGAACTGGGAAGTGTGGGAGTTACTGTCGATGAAGAGGATATGGTCGACCTGGCTCTCCTTGGTCTTCCGAAGGCTTCGCACTCATATCAAGATAGTGTCAATGGTCGGGAGAAGCTGCCGGGATGGGAGCGCCTTTGGGCGGATCTCATGCAGGAGGAGATAAGGAGGACTACTCGAGATGGATCTTCATCAAAGGGAGCTGATGAAGAAAATTGTGCTTTGGTGGCCAAAGAAAAGAAAGGGAAGGGTAAGAAAACCTCTCATTCTGGTGCAAAGGGAAAGAAGCAGGATATGGCGAAAGTGAAGTGTTTTCACTGCCATGATCACGGACATTATGCTACCAATTTTCCAAAGAAGAAGAAGAACAAGCAAGCGGGAAGATCTGCAGATGGAGAAGCTTTGGCTTCACAGTTCGAGCTTGACTTTTCACTGATTGCATGCTTGGTTTCAAGTGTGATGGGATCGGTGTGGTTCTTGGACAGCGGTGCGTCATTTCATATGACGGGAGATCGGGAGTTGTTCTCAGATCTGGAGGACAAGGATTTGGGTATGCACATCGAGATGGGCGATGACGGTAGATACAGTGCGACTGGTATCGGTACCATATCCTTTCAGAGGGAGTCTGGTAAACCCTTTGTACTAAAGGATGTCATGCATGTACCTGGATTGAAGAAGAACTTGATCTCTGTGGCGATGTTGGAGGATAAGGGGTATGATGTGGTCTTCAGCGAAGGAAAAGCCTTCCTACGTAGTAAGACTACTGGAGAGACCCGGAAGATAGGGGTTCGAACCAAGAACCTTTATCAGTTGCAGGTAGATGGCTGCGCAGCTATGGCATGCAAGGCGGGAGAAGTGGTGAGCCGGGATGATGAGGGCGAGCTGTGGCACAGGAGATTGGGCCACCTTCACCATGGAGCTTTGAAGATTCTGCAGCAGATTTCTACTGGGCTTCCTAAGGGCACTCTTGCGCAGTCAGATCAGTGCAAGGGGTGTGCTTTAGGGAAGTATGTGAAAGCCACCTTTCACGAGAAGGATAGTCACGCCACGACGATCCTTGAGAGAGTTCACACAGACGTGTGTGGTCCTTTCTCAGTTGCTTCGACAGCAAAGCACAAGTATTATGTGATCTTTGTTGATGATTTCTCTCGAAAGTGCTGGATCTTCTTCATGCGGAAGAAGAGCGATACATTCGCGAAGTTCTGTGAGTTTAAAGCACTGGTCGAGAAGGAGTCGGGGAAGAAGGTGATTGCTCTAAGGAGTGATAACGGTGGTGAATTCATCTCGGCTGAATTCAAGGAGTTCTGCAGCGCAGAAGGGATTCGGAGAGGCTCATCGCACCCCATAACCCACAGCAGAACGGGGTGGCTGAGCGGAAGAACAGAACGATCGTGGGTGCTGCACGGGCGATGTTGCATGATCAGGGCCTACCCCTTCACTTGTGGGCTGAGGCATGCAATACGGCAGTGTATGTGCAGAACCGTTGTCCTCACAAGGTTCTTGGCATGAGTACACCAGAGGAGGCTTATTCTGGCAAGAGGCCTGATATTTCCCATTTGCGGATTTTTGGTTCTCTTGTCTACATGCATGTGACGAAGGATGCGAGAAGGAAGCTGGATCCAACTGCTGAGGTTGGAATATTTGTGGGGTACACTGATACACCTCACAACTATCGAGTGTATTTGTCAGACAGTCGCAAGACTGTTGTGCGACGGGATATAAAATTTCAGGAGGAGAAAGCCATGCAGTGTTCGCTTGAGAGGGAGCTACACTTGCATGCGGATGAGGAGCTGTTAGTTCCTAAGGAGGAGCTTCCGGATGTGGATCAGCCACAAGAGGAGGTTCAGGAGGTGGAAGAAACCACCCAGGCAGCGCCAACCATCGGAGGGCGCATGCGCACTACAGAAGCTGAGCGACTGGCTCGGGATGCAGAGAAGGTTGTAGGACCACCTACAGCACAGCGCAGACAGAGACAGTCACCGGATCGGTACACTGGATACATGGCTCTTATGAGTCAATGTGTTGTGACAGAGCCATCCTCTTTTGAGGAAGCTGTGGAGAAACCCGCATGGGTTGATGCCATGATCGAAGAATATGATTCGATCATCAGGAACAGTGCATGGGAGATTGTCCCAAGACCGGTTGGGAAATCAGTGGTAGGTTCGCGATGGATCTACAAGGTGAAGCAGGCGGCTGACGGGAGTGTGGAGAAGTATAAGGCGAGATTTGTCGCCCGTGGCTTTTCACAGATCGAGGGGATTGACTATGAGGAGACTTTTGCACCTGTCGCAAGGTACTCTTCCATACGGACGATCCTTGCTCTCTCGGCGCAGATGGGGTGGCACATTCATCAGATGGATGTGAAGACTGTGTTCCTCAATGGAGTTATTGAGGAGGAGGTGTACATAGAGCAGCCTGAAGGTTTTGAGATCTTCAGCAATGAGTCGCATGTGTGCCGACTCAAGAGAGCACTGTACGGGCTGAAGCAAGCACCTCGTGCTTGGTACACTCGGATAGACAACTACTTCACCAGGCTTGGATTCTCCAAGAGTGAGGCGGATCCAAACCTGTACCAGATTGTGGTGGAGGGGAAGCTGTTGATCATCGTACTGTATGTAGATGATCTGATTTTGACTGGCGATGAGCAGTTGATACTTTCATGCAAGAAGGATCTTGCACGAGAGTTTGAGATGAAGGACTTGGGCATCCTTCATTATTTCCTAGGATTGGAGATTTGGCAGCGCAGCGGAGGACTGTTTGTTTCTCAGGGCAAGTATGCCCGGGAGATTATGGAGAGGTTCAACATGCAAGGCTGCAAGCCTGTTGACACTCCTCTTCCTGGTGGTTGGAGGAAGGAGGATGCTACTTCAGCGGAGGTAGTGGATGCCACTGTCTATCGACAGTTGGTGGGGTCGCTTATGTATCTGGTCGATACACGACCCGATATATGCTATGCAGTTAACCAGCTTTCGCAAGCTATGGTTAAGCCTACCAAGCTCTTTTGGAAGGCAGGCAAGCATGTATTGCGCTATATTAGAGGCACATCGGGATATGGTCTATGGTACAGACAGGAGGATGGAGCGAAGATTTCTGGCTTCACTGATGCAGATTGGGCAGGGAGCCCAACGGACCGGAAGAGCACTTCTGGAGAAGTTTTCAGCATTGGGTCGACAGCAGTTTCCTGGTACAGCAGGAAGCAGAGATCTGTGGCACTCAGTTCAGCAGAGGCCGAGTACATGGCAGCTAGCTTGGCTGCATGCGAGGCTATTTGGATGAGGAAGATCCTCGTTGGATTGTTCGGGTTACATTTGGAGCCTACAGTGATTTACTGTGATAACCAGAGTTGCATTAAACTCTCGGCTAATCCAGTATTTCATGATAGGTCCAAACACATCGACATCAGGTACCATCATATCAGAGATTGTGTTCAGCGGAGAATCATGATGCTTTCATATGTTCCCACGGAGGATCGGGATGCCGACATCCTGACGAAGGCGCTCACCAGGAGCAAGTTCGAATTCCACAGAGGCAGGATAGGGGTTGCAGATAATCCATATCTTGCTGAGAGGGAGTGTTGAAAATGCGGCAAGATGATGGAGCTTAGTGAAATGAAGTCGCCTTCACTAAGTGGGCCCGCAGGCAAATTCTGGCGCAAAATCTATTTTTAGACTATGTCTATTTTTAGACATATGGAGCATGGTTCGGGGATTCCAGTATGAGATTCTTGGAGCATTGGTCATGTTGGTAAAAATATATGGGACTCTATTTTTGTGACCTATAGGTCGAAGAGGTCGAACTATTTTTAGACTGTCTCTCCTAAAAATAGGGAAGTCAAATATTATTTACCCTTAATAATATTTAGACTATAAAGTTCAGTTTACTCTCGTGGAGCACTTCAGTTCAAGCTACAGAAGTGGCTCATGCATCTGACAGAGGAATTATGCTATTCCCAAGGGTTTGATGGCATCATGCATGGTTGACTTCAGTTAGGATTTTAGTGGCAGAAGTTTGGTGGAGTTAATGAGACAGCTAGTGGAGTTGTGTTCTGTTTATTTTAGTTGAACTAGTTGAGATTAGTTTAACTAGCTAATCAATTAGTTATGAATGGAGTGAATTAAATATTATTTAATTCATTAATTAGTAACTCATTATTCAACTCAAGAACACATCAGTTCACTACAGTGCATGATCAGTTCAGTGGAGACCAGTGAAAGAGGTAGATGAAAGGGTGGAGTTAGCTATCAGTGGCGACATCGGTTGTGCATGAGATTTGCACCACACTTGGAGGATTTGTCCATGACAATTGCGCAGTCAAGCCAAGGAGATTCGAACCTTGGATCTCTATATAGACAGGCCTGGATTGCGCAATAGAGGCAAGGCAATTGGCGGTGAGTTTTGAACCAGTAACCTGTTCAAAACTGAGCTAGATTGTGAGTAACTTTATGAGAAAGTACTGAGTACTTGTGAGGAGTATTGTACTGAGTTTGTTACTTGATTTCTCCATTATAATATACACAATAGTTGCGGGGTTTTCAGCTATAAGCTTTCCCCATACATACTATGTTAATGTGTATGATGATTTGATGTGTTATCGCTTGATTTTATTTCCGCATGTTTGATGATCTGAGTGGAAGAGATTATGTGTTGCATATAAATTCGAATTGTATGTGATCATGATAGTCTCGGTGGATAATTAATCATTATTCATCAAATTTCTACAAAAACAATGTTTGAGAAAGATGCCTGTAAGATGGTTCTAGGAGCACTGGTATTAATGCGGGGAGTTCGGATTGGAACTCTATACAAGCTTCAGGGCAGCACTGTTATTTCTAGGTGCAACAGTTCTTTGGTTCTCGAAAGTGGAGTGGAAAGCCTAGCAGTCTCTAGAGAAAAGACCATGCTATGGCATCAAAAGCTTGGACATATTGGAGAGAAGGGCCTTCGAATACTGCATGGAAATGGTATGGTAGAAGGTATGTATAATAGCTCTCTGGATTTCGATTTTTGTGAATATTGTGTATATGGGAAGCAGACTCGAGTGAGTTTTCCTTCTAGTGCTAAGAGGGAAAACAAGATATTAGATCTTGTGCACAGTGATGTGTTTGGACCTGTGTCGGTTCCATCACTGGGTAAGTCTGTGTACTATGTTTCATTCATAGATGACTTCTCAAGGAATACATGGATATATTTCTTGAGGAATAAATCTGAAGTACTTGACAGATTTAAAGAATTTAAGGCTCTGGTGGAAAACCAGACAGAGAAGAAGATAAAGGTGCCGAGGATAGATAATGGTGGGGAGTTCTGCAAGAAGGAATTTGAAGAGTTCTGTACAAAGTGTGGTATAGCACGACAGAAGACTACTCCATAAACACCTCAGCAAAACGAAGTTGCAAAAAGAATGAACAAAATGATGATGGAAAACGCAAGAAGCATGCTCAGTGGTACCAGGTTAGGACAAGAATTCTGGGCAGAGGCAGTGGAGACTGCATGTTACTTGGTTAACAGATCACCTTCATCAGCGTTGGAGGATAAGACTCCACATGAGGTATGGACTGGTAAGAAACCCTCTCTTTCACATCTGAGGGTATTTGGATGTGATGCATATTTACATGTTCCAAAGGATAAAAGGACCAAGTTGGATAATAAATCTGAAAGGTGCATCTTTATTGGGTATAAGGATGGTTTAAAGGGTTACAAGCTTTGGAACCCAGAAACAAGGAAGGTTGCGTACAGCCAAGATGTGGTGTTTAGAGAGGTGAAAGATGTTGTTAAACATGAAGTCCTACCAAAGGAACCTGAGAAGATAAAGTTTGACCTAAAGGAGGATGAATCAGACTCTACAACAGAAGAAGACTCGGAAGAGGAAAAGCCACAAACTCTAGCTGTGAGAAGATCATCTCGGGAAAGAAGACAACCAAAAAGGGATAGTCCATCTTCTTTCTGTTCAAATTTTGCTTTAACTATAACTCATGATGATCCCAGAACTGTTAGGGAGGCAATAGATTCAGAGGATGGAAAACTTTGGAAGGAGGCCATGGTTAATGAAATGGCATCCTTGCATAAAAATGAGGCATGGGATCTAGTGGAGTTTCTGGCTGGAAGGAATCCTATCGGGAGAAAATGGGTGTTTAAGAAGAAGATGAATGTAGAAGGCAAGGTGGAGAAATACAAAGCTCTGTTGGTAGCTAAAGGTTATTCCCAAGTGCCAGGAATTGATTTTGGTGATATTTTTTCTCCTCTTGCCAAAGTTACTTCTATTAGATTACTTTTATCTGTTGCTACTGCATTTGATTTTAAGGTAGAAAAGATGGATGTGAAGATAGCATTTCTTCAAGGGGATCTGGAAGAGGAGATCTACATGAAACAACCTGAAGGCTTTATGGTGAAGGGGAAGAAAGAACTAGTATGCAGGTTAAAGAAGTCTCTGTATGGGTTAAAATGGTCACCAAGGATGTGGTATCAGAAATTTGATACCTACATAATGGGACTTGGCTAGTGTTCCACATGCAAGTGCAGTGGGTCGCCTAATGTATGCAATGGTCTGTACTAGACCAGACATTGTACATGCAGTGGGAGTATTGAGAAGATTTATGTCAAACCCAGGGAAGGAGCATTGGACAGCAGTGAAGCACATTTTCAGATATTTACGTGGCACTAGTGATTATGGCTTGTGCTACCAGGGAAGACTAGGATTGGAAAGAGTGTTGGACATTCGTGGTTTTTTTGATGCAGACTAGGCTGGAGATCTGGACCAAAGAAGATCTACAAGTGGGTATGTGTTTAGCCTATTTGGAGGTGCAGACAGTTGGATGAGTAAAAGATAGTCTGTAGTGGCTCTTTCAACTACAAAGGCTAAATACATAGTAGCCACTCATGCAAGCAAGGAAGCAGTTTGGTTGCAGAGATTGTGTTCAAGTATGGGGTTGGTGCAGCAAGCTATAAGGATAGATTGTGATAGCCAAAGTGCAATTTTCTTGGCTAAGAACCCTACTTATCATTCAAAGAAAAAGCAAATTAATGTTCAATATCACTTTGTGAGAGATATGGTTGAGGATAAAAAGGTGTTGCTGGTAAACATGGACACTTTGAAGAATGTTGCAGATGCATTGAAAAAGTCTGTAAGCACTCAGAAGTTCTCTTGGTGTAGAGAAACAATGGGTGTTGCAGAATTGGGATAATGACTAAGCTCTCCTGTGGCCCCCTGCAGAAAGAAAACAAGAAGTGGGAGAATATTGGGTATGTGTTATATTCTTTCCACGACTATTCACGCGCAGGGAGGTCACCAAGGGGTGGTAGCCCCCCCTGTCAAGGTCCAGGGCAGCGCCCCGGAAAAAAATTTTGGTCCTTATTTTTCGGTGGGCAGATCCGTCCATGGTTTTTGAATGGGTTTGCACATGGTTTTCGGGTACGATGGTTTTCAGCCCCTGGTATTTTGTAGATCTGGTCAAGGGAACTATGGTTATGTTCTAATCCAGGGTTAATGGAATGGGGTTTATGTATGCTTTGGCATGTATATATATGTGTTGTAACACTAAAAGGAATATAATGAAAAATCAAGCTGGCCATCCTGATTTGGGATCCAGGGGAATATCTCTGTGTTTATCTGTTTTATGTTTTATGCTCTCGCTATTGTTTATTTTCTGTCTTTAAGATTCATTTGCAGATAATTTTTGTACAGGGTTAAAACCTACATTAACAAGACTCCAACAGGGTATTTCCAGTAAAGATGGTCTTCCAAAATGCAATACTTCACAACTCGTAGTTTAAAAGCTCTCCTTTTAGACTTCTCCATTTCAGGTGGACAATTGAAATTTAACAAGAAGTAAACTATATCCTTGTACCAATCTGAATTAAATATTTTAGGATAATTAGCAATACCTTCTCTATCTTCTCCTTCAGCTGCCTCTACATTCAGATTTAAAGCTTTGCAGTTAGATTCAGCCATCAAGCTAGCCAAGCCCTGATCCTTTATCGATTTAGTTGGTTTGATTTCAACATCAAATTCCAAAATATTGGTCAGCCATCGTCCTGTCATTCCATTTGTATCTAGTTGCAGCAACACATCTTTAACAGTGATATCAGGCACAAAAGAATTTATTTTTGAATGCAGCACATAAACTCAAAAAGACTTCAAAACCTTAACTAGTGCATATGCTTGTTTTTCAATCAAGTTGTACTTTAATTTAGCATCCCTTAAAGCACGACAAAAAAAATGAAATTGGCTGCTCCAAACCCTCCTTGTTCTTCTGTAGTAAGACAACTACAATTGTTTCTTCTGAAGCATAGGAAAAAATCAAAAAATCCTTTTCAAAATCAGGACTAATCAAAACTGGTGCTTCAGTCAAGGCGGACTTAATTGCTGAAAAATAATTCTTTGCTTCATCTCGCCACTTAAATTCTACATCTTTTTCAGCAAAGCATTTATATGTTTGATCAGCTCTGCAAAGTTAGGAACAAAACGCCTCAAAAAAATTATTTTCCCTAAAAATGACTGTAATTCCTTCTTATTTCTTGGCAAACCAATCTTCTGAATAGCTTCTACTCTTCCCGGATTAATACAAATGCCACTTTTTGTTACAATATGTCCCAATAACTTACCTTATTGGACGGCAAAAGACGACTTTTTGGGGTTTAAGGACAAACCAAACTTTCTGCATTTGTCAAAAACTTGCTTCAGATGTTTCAAGTGGTCTTCATCAGATTTTGAATATACTATGATGTCATCCAAATAGATGACCACAAATCTGTCCTTTCATCTGGAAAAGGCAATATACATTTCCCTTTGAAAGGTTGCACCTGCATTCATCAAACCAAATGGAATTTTTTTGTACATGAATGTGCCCCAAGGTGTGGTAAATGTTGTATTTTCTCTGTCTTTCCTGTCAACTGAAATTTGATTATAGCCTGAAAAGCCATCAATCATTGACAATATTTTGGATCCTACAACCTTCTGCAAGATATAATCCATCTTGGGTAGTGGATGGTTATATTTCAAGGAGCATCAGTTCAGGTTGCGAAAATCAACTAAAATCCTTATTTCTCCATTCTTTTTCTGGACTAGCACTATATTAGCTACCTAGTTAGAAAATCTCAAAGGAAGAATAATCTTTGCTTCCCATAATTTTTTTATTTCTTTCTCAATGATTGGAAGCAGCATGGGATTGATGTGTCTGATTTTTTGTGCTACAAGCTTTGCATCTATTTTCAAAGTGATCTTGTGCTCCATTATGCTCTTATCATAAGTTTTCAACTCACTATAAGGCCATGCAAAAATATCAGCAAATTCCTTCAGCAGTTTAATATATTTTGTTCTGGTTTTCAGAGGAAGGAATTTGGACACTTTGACTAATATTGGTTGATATTCTATACCAATGTTACACTCTATTGTACTCTCTCTATCAACCTTTCTTTCAGGCTTGAGAAAAACATCATTATTATCTAACAGTCTTTCTAAAAGGAAGCAAACCCTTAGGAATAAAGTTACTTTCAAATCTATAATGTTTTTCCTAGTCATAGTTTTCTTAAAAGGGGTGTTATCTTGGTTTTCAACAATTTCTTCCTCATCATCAATTTGTATCTCTCCAAACTCTTCTACACACTTCAAAAATTTTTGAATCTCCATGTCATATTCAAATACTTTCCAGTGCTTGATGTGATCAGGAATTGAAGGTCTATTTTTTATTTGAACATCATAAACTGCCATGACATCTAGAGGAACTTTGAAATTACTAGCAACAATAGCTAGTGAATCAGCAATTTGATTTTATTCTCTAGTGAAGAAATTTATATTAAATGTTGAAAACTAATGTTCAATCAAATCCCAGGCTTCATTCCTATAATTCTTCAATTTGGAATTTTTCACTTGGTAATTATTTATCACCTACTTAATCACCAATTCTGAATCACCAAAGGAAATTAGTTGTTCTGCTCCCAGATATTTTGTTGCCTTCATACCCAGCACAAGTGCTTCATACTCAACAGTGTTGTTAGTGGTAGAAAATTGTAGTTTGTATGATATGGTCACCTTCTGCTGAGTAGAATAAATGAGGACTACACCGGATCCTGATCCTTGTCTTGAAGAGGCTCCATCAAAGTACAATTTCCATATTTTTCCTCCTTCTGAATGTTGCTCATTTTCACTTTGAAAGTGTTGTTTTTCACTTAATTCAGGTTGGAAATCATTGTCATCTGCAGCAAGGTGCATAATTTATGACCCCAATTCCTTTTCTTCAGCATATATAGGATGGTTTGATGGATTGTGCTTACCACTAATGATGTAGGCCATTTGAGTTTCCCTATACAGCCTTCTGAATTCCACTCCAAATACTGGGATGGTAACATATGACATATCCATTTGAAGGGTACCTCCCAATTTGTTAGACCAAGATCTGGAAAGTAACATCCCAAATCTAGAAGGAATGTCAGCAACCACAATGTCCATCACTAAGATTTTCATAGGCAGCTGGGTAAGGGAAACAACCAAATCCTTAATCGCTCCTATACACTTGACTTCTTTGGAGTCAAAGGTGTAAAGGTCATGGTATTGCTTGGTGATCTCTAATCCCAATTCATCCATCACTTTCTTTGGCATGAGATTGTGGGAAGCTCCAAAATCTAACAGACAATTATGCAGCAATTTTTCATGTATATTGAGTGACAGGTAGAAAGGAGGTGAGTTATCATCATTTTGATCTTGAACATGACATCTTAGATAAATGGTGGGATGCTCATCCTCAAGGTTGACTAAATCAGGGGTGAGAGGAGGTTGTGGCAGACTCTTAAAAGACTCTTTATATGTTGGATTTTTCAATAATTCCAGGAGTAGAACTAGAATTTTGATTTTATTCAATTCAGATTTGAAATTAATATAAATTGGAACTAATTCCTTATTTTCTTCTGTAATTTTGACAATTGGAGCAGAATTTTGAGGTGGAGGAACCTCATTTACCTTGGCCTTCTGTTTAGCATCTTATTTATCTAAATCTAATTTATGTTCAGGCTGCTAAAAAGGACCTTTTGACCTCAAAGGGTAATTTATGTTTTGAACTTCTTGTTGTTTTTTATCATTCTGTACATAAATTTGAGCATTCATATCATCAGAAAATAAATAAATAAATTGATTTATCTTCATATTCCTACAATGTCAAACATGTTGACTGTGAAGTTTCTCCCACGTGGTTTATTTCTTCATTTTCTTCCTCATTTCCTTGATGTTATTCTTCAGCAAAATTATTCAAAGGAGGTTGAACATTTTTATCATCAGCATTCCTCCTTGAGCGCCATACGATTTGTTGAGGTTGAAAAGGCCTTATGAAGGTTGCCTGATTTCTATTAGCTTCGCTTTGATTGGCTCTAGTAGCTAGTTTATTTTCTACCTCTAATTTTGACATCTTAGAGGCAAGTTCCTTGATAAAATTGGACATTCGATCGATCTTTTCTTCTGCTAAAAGAGAATTATAAGAAGAAATATTTTCTTCTTTCATCATCTTTTTGTCTTTTGCTACCTTTTATTCCTCCATTTTTAATTTATTAGAAGCCATGAGATTAGATTGCCCTCCAATTGTAGACTCTTGCATAGTTGTCAGTGTCCATGCTTTTTTCAGCGCTTAACCATAAGGCAAACTCAGAATCTAAATCATTTGAAAAATTTATCATAGTTTTGGTTTCAGTAGGTTACTCTCTTCAGGAATTTTCTGATAAATCTTATTAAACCTCTTAGTAAAATCAACTAAATACTCATCCAAATTTTTCTTCAGAGTTCCAAATTCTGTAAGATAATAAACATAGTATTTCCTATCACCCCAATTCTTCACAAATATCTCTTCTAATTCATCAATTCTTGTAATTTAATTTGGAGCCAAACTTCTAAACCATTTTCGAGCTTCACCATCCAAGCTATGAACAAAGAGTCTTGACCAGATGTCTTCATGTTCAATATTATGATTATCAGCATAACTATAGAAAGCCACTAAATGTTCTTCAGCAGAAACCTCTTCTCCCTCCTAGTGTTTTTTGGAAGATATTTCAAGTAATCTCCTTGGGGAAGTGCATGCATGCATTGAGGGAGAACAAGTGGCGCACATCTCGTAGCCACTATAAGTTGCATCCTTGTAAGGGCAGGCTTAACCATATTTTGCTGATGTACAATTGATGTAGTTGTTTGAGAAATAACGAATTACAATTGGTGAATTCTTATTATGATTTAGGATAGTAGAAAATTGGGGGTCTTGAGCTGATTTTTCAAGCTTTGGAACTAAGAAGAGTGGGTTTTCAAAAAGATGAACAAAGTATGTCTTGACTTCTCTTTCAGTAGAAGAATCAGAATCTAAAGTTGTCTCTTGAGGGGATGGAGTTAATTCATCTTTATTTTGCTGAGCAAGTAAATTAGATAAATTAAAAGTAAGACCTTCAGGTACAGACTCTTTATGTGGATGAGAGGAAGATGACCCAACATCTTGGTTTGGAGAAAAAGGAAAATATTCTTGCTGAGGGGTAATAAGAGACTGGTATTCAGGATGAGTCTGAAGGAAATTTAAAATAATATTGAAGTCTTTTTCAGTCAAAATATCCCTATCAATAAAAGGTGCAATAGCCAATACTTGTTCTAATTCCCCTTCATTCAGCACAAATTCTTCTTACTTCTTTTCAACACTTAGAAATTCAGATTCTCCTTCTTTAACTAGAACAATACTTATTTCATATTTACTAGGTGGTGAGTAAGAAAAACCTTGAGTTGAACCTAGGTTAACAACATCCACTTTATTTTCTAGGGAAGTAGCTTCAACTTTATATTTTTCAACATAATCTTTAGAAACTAAAACCTCTTTAGATTCTAAAGTAGATAGAGGTACCTTTTGCTTTGGAACATACCTTTTGTGTATCTTCTTCACTGACTGAGATGTGGCTTCAACTGATCTTTGTTTTCCTTTAGCATCTTTGATGATTTTCTCTGGGTCATAAACTGGAGTAATAGTTGGGGATCTCTGATTCCTTCTTGTAGAAGGAGGTCTTGAAACCCCTCTTCCTCTCATGGAGTTTCCAGGTGAACAAATTTTCAATCTTCTTCAGGTCACCAATTCTTGTTCACCATCAAGAAGTGATTATAAACAATTCATAACAATAGACTCGGGAGAATACTTCATTACAAGGCCTTCATCTCCTGGAAGATGCACCAAAAGATGTTGGTGCTGGAATCAGCACTTGGACTGCAACAAGCGCCGGACCAGACACATCTTAAAATCTAAGGCAATTTTAATGTTTTGTTTTATAGGATTGTAAGATGGTATAAACTCTAATTTACTGAAGAGAGATTTCGATCAAATCCACAGTTCTACTAAAGAGGGTATTGTAACTTGATGTGGTAGCAAGGTGCAAGTTTGTAGTCTATGATGAAAGGAAATTGAAAGATGAGAGAAGAATCAATAGGTCTATAAAATAGAAATATACTAATTTAGTAGAAACTAACAAAAGTAGTAGTTTGAAAATATTCCATTGGGATAAAGTTATTTCTAGTCTGACAAGATTCTCACTGAAATATCATGAATATTAACTATCATGAGTGATGCTCTTCCACTGTTATAATATATATTTTATTAGGAATGCTCACTGTGTGAGACTAACAAAAACCGATAAAACACATAACAAGCTTAAGGGACTAATAAAAACACATAACAGTATGATGATTTGCAAATTGGAACTGGAAGAAAGGAGATATGGAAACACAAATAAAGTAGACAATACACACAGCAAATTGGTAATAAGTCCTCAGTAGTATTATTCCATTTCACTCACAAAAAAAATTACATATCATATAAGTCAAAATTCAATAACCACCAACCAACCCTAACTTCATATCAATTTGGCATATATATACAAAATATGATATTGTCATCTTCCATAGAAAAAGGAAAATATGTTTCAAAAGTCATTACAACCTCATGCAAGTGGTGAGGCTTATCCTAAAACTTTAATACAAAGTGCTATGACATAATGAAAATAAACAGCATTAAGGCTAACAATTCGGAGTGGTTTATATGATGTGGCAGTCTATGGGAAGACTCCTCTTCTGTTCTGGTGCAACCAACTCCACAAAAAGTGTAAACATCAGTGAAAATGGCGTGTGGTTGTTCCTTGAATGCTGCCTGGTGCCTTGTAGAAATGTGTTGGTGCTGAGAGTAGTGGTAGAAAACTGTTTCAGAGAAACTCTGTCATTGTTCTGTTGTTCCTTTCCTTCTTTCGTGGAAAACCCTTTGTAATGGAGGAAAACCCGAAAATTTTTGGATAGAATGTCGGAGATTCATTTTATGAGATATTACAAAGAAACCCTTTGAAAAATGTTTAATTGATAGGGGAGAGGGGGAGCGGGATGAATGATAAGTCAGAGGAGAAAACCTTTTAGACATATATCGCAATCACAAATCAGGGTCGGAGCATTTAACCTTAAGACACAAACAAGAGAAAATGTGATTTGTGATGGGGTTATGACATGGAAAAGAAGTGGGACTGATCACAGATCTTGCATCGCAATTTTTTTTATGAGACACAAGAGTTAAATCTTAAAACTCGCGAAGTGCGATGAGAGCGGAGGTGAAGTGGCATAAAAAACAATGGGGTCGCCCGCAGATCGCACATCAAAAGTTTTATTATGAAACACGGGAGCTAAACGTTGAAACTGGTACAGTGCGATGTGCAATGTGAATGGAGAGATGTGTCATGAAAGACAGTGTGACCACCCGCAAATCGCAAATTGTAAGTTTTGAGGGAGAGGAAGTGAATGTGGTAAGTGAAATTTGTGAAAATGCGATGCGAAAAGGTAGGTGGGGCCCTTTAAACGGATTTTCAAAGAAGAAAGTGAAAACTTCGTTAAGTCATGGTGATATGATAAAAAGACGCCCGAAGAAAAAAAAAGTCTTTATAACATATTCGAGGCCTATTAAAGGGAAGTATGGGTCCCAGACCATACCGCAACTCTCATTTCAAGGGTTTTGTAGGAAATGGCAATTGTAACGTGAATGGGAGTTAAAACTGTGAAGAGCCAATTGTGATGAAAGGTAGGTGTCCACAATGTTTATTAAGTGCGGTAAGTTGTATCATATAATATATGATATAACCGAGGTTTTGTTTTGGTGCGGGTAAAAAATACGATAAAAGAAATATATGGTAAGTGAAAAAGGAAATATGATATGGTTGTTGATGGGTGTGCAGAGCTGATTTTTAACTATAAAAATTGGATTTTATGAGTTAAAAAGGGGTTTTGAAAAGGGAAATGAGAGGTTGGACTTTGGGTTTTTTGGGAAAATGAAAGGTGAATGAGGGAAAATGAAATTAATGAAAGTAGAAAATGAAATTTTCTCACCACTACACTTTGACAGTAACACTTTAATCTTATAATCAAACTGAAAAGGTAGATTGATTCCTTGGAGAATGATGACCTTAATTTGAAAATCTTTAGAAAAATTACAGTGCTAATAGTGACCACTTAGGATCAGTCATGGTAAGGAGGAAAGTACCAATGGGGCATATGAAAACAGGTCTCAATCAAGATACAGGTTAGATAGGGATGACATAGTCATAGATGGTAGGTTCTTGGATACACCTAACAGGAGGGTTAATGATTGTGATTTCTATTCTAGTTATATTTTAGAGAGACATCATTTTCATCACCGCCACCATTTGTACATGAGAAGTGAGAAGAAATACTTTCCAGAAGAGTTAAAGAAATAAAATCCTCCTACATTTGATGGAGAAATGAATAGGTCATAATATGTAGAAGCTTGGTTTCTTCGGATGAATAATTTTTTCATATTTCATGATTATTAAAGAAATATGAAAACTAGGATGGTTAATTTCAAGCTTAAAGAAAAAGCAGACATGTGGTGGGAATATGTGAATAATGTTAGAGGAATTCGAGAAGAGGAGCTAACATAGAGTGAGTTCGATAGAATTTTCAGGAAGAAGTATAAATTTGAAAGATACCATGATGGTGGGGAAAAGGTGTTCTATGAGTTGAAGATGGGATCTATGACTGACGAGGAGTATACTAGCAGATTCTTGGAGTTTTTTTATATATGTGTCGTACCATAAGAAGGAGAAAACAAAGATTCAAATATTCATCAATGGGTTGTTGGTATCATTCAAACACAATATTGAGTTTGATGAGCCTATATCGTTGGAGGAATCCATTAGAAATTTGAAGCGCTATTATGAGAATTCGAAGCACAATACTGAGTCTAAGCAAGATTGGAAAGGTAATGAGAAAATTAAAGGAAAGTGGGCTAAGAAGAGAGGAAAATCTTAGGATACATATGAAAAGGAGAATGTAGTGTCGCACAAGAAGCTTAATGGAGCTAAAAGAGGATAGGGATTTCAGTCTAAAGACAAGAACAAGGGTGATGGTAGGAAGTCTTTATAGTGTTGGATTCATGGCAAGGATCATTTCAGGAGAGATTTATAGTGTTCAGGAGGCACAAACAATTGGGGATGTTGGATAGAGTATCCCTCAGATTTATGGAACAATGGATAGTAGGCAAGTTGATCATCATGCATCTATTATCGAGATGGAAGGTAAGATTTGTGATAAATTTATTTCTATTTTAATTGACCCTGGATCTAACTATAGTTATATCATTCCTAACCTAGTGGATAAGTGTTGATTGAATAAATAATTACATGCAAATTCTTGGTTGGTGCGATTAGCTATAGGTACTAAGAAAAGAGTTCATCATTGGGTAAGATCTTGTGCATTTGAGCTAGATGGTGTGCCTACATCAACACACTTAAATGTGCTTTCGTTGGGATAATACAGTGTGATATTGGGTATGGATTGGTTGTACATTTACAGGACCAAGGTGGATTTCTATGATAACGATATTGAGTGCTTGGATCATGGCATAGAGAAGATAATCTTGCAGGATAAGAAGAATCTTGCATCAATGAGAATGGTTACAGCTATGCAGGCAAAGTGTAGTATCAGGAAAATATGTGTACTGTTTTTAGTTCATATTTCCAATGATAAAAGGAAGGATGTTGAGGATATTGAAGTCTTAAAGAGGTATCTAGTTTTGCAGCAGTTTTAGGATGTATTTCCAGCATAGGTATTAAAGTTTCCTCCTCATATGGAAGTAGACTTTTCTATTGAGTTGATTTCGGGAGCAATAACAACATCGAAGACAACTTACTGGATGAGCATTCCGAAATTAGTGAAATTGAAGTTGCATCTTAAGGAAATTCTTGATAAGGGATACACTAGGCCAATTATTTCTCCTTGGGTGCACTAATATTTTTTATGAAGAAGAAGGATGTACTGCCAGGTTTTTCATTGATTATAGGCAATTGAACAAGGTGACTATCACAAATAGGTATCTGTTGTCACAGATTGGAGAATTTTTTGATCAATTCAAGGGAGCAACAATGTTTTCAAAGATTGAATTGATATCAGGATATCATCATGTATGCATCAAAGAAGAGGACATCTACAAAACTGCATTCTGGACTAGGTATGGGAATTATGATTTTGTAGTATTTCCTTTTGGTCTTACTAATGCTCCAGCAAATTTCATGTGTTTGATTAATATTGTCTTGTGTCCTCGTCTAGGAAATTTTGTGATAATATTCATTGATGACAAATTGATATATTTTAGGAATGAGGAAGATGATGCAGAACACTTAACAGTAGCGTTGAGATTGCTAAGAGAGCATAATTTATATGCCAAACTTAGTAAGTGTAGTTTCTTTGAGACATAAGTTCATTACTTGGGGAATGTGGTTTCCAAGGAGGGTATAACAGTGGACCTGAAAAATATTAGAGCTATTAGGGAGTGGGTAACTCCTAGGAATGTGGATGACGTCAGATCATTCATGGGACTATCAGGTTACTACAGGCTATTCATCAATAACTACTCATGGATTTCCTATCATATTACATCCTTGTAGCGAAAAGGGAAGAAGTTTGAATGGACTGATTGTAGCTAGTTTTGAGAAGCTAAAGCATTTGCTTACAAATTCTCTGGTCTTGAAGATTGCATATCGAAAAAAAGAGTTTGTGGTATGTATAGATGCTTGCAAGAGAGGACTTGGTGGAGTCCTGATGCGAGAAGGATGGGTGGTATTTTATGAGTCAAGTAAATTGAATGAGAACGAGAAGAACTACATGACTAATGATTTTGAATTGGAAATTATCATTCATGCATTGAAGATGTGGAGACTCTATATTCTTGGTAGGAGGTTCATTTTGATGTGTTATCATAATTGACTGAATTACTAGTTTGAACAACCCAATCTAAACGCTCGAAAAGTTATATGGTTGGCTACCCTCAGTGAGTTTGATTTTGATATTGGGTACATTAAGGGAAAGGAAAACATGGTTGCATATGCTCTTAGTAGAAGAGTATAGGTGAATCACATTATAGCAGTGATTTCTTATGGGACTGAATTCCAAGAGAGAATCTTGAAGGCATGACAACAGAATGACAGGTACCAACATCTTAAGCATAAGTAACAGCAGGGTATAGGTGACCAAGATGTGGATTATCATCTCATGACCAATGGTTTTGTCAAATTTAGGGAGAGGTTCTATATGTAGAACAACAAAGAGCTCAAGAAACTTATCTTGAGGGAATTTCATGTCAAGCCATATTCAGGTCACCTGAGATATTAGAAGGCATTGGCAATAGTTGAAAAGTTTTAACACTGGCCAAACTTGAAGAAAGAGGTGGCTAAACATGTTGTGAAATGTTTGGATTGTCAACATGTAAAATCAGAGTGTAAACATCCAAGTGGTTTATTGCAGCTGATTTTGATTCTAGAGTGGAAATGGGAGGTCATTTCCATGGACTTCATTACATTTTTTTTTAGGACATCGAAGCAGCATGATTCTAGTATGGTTGTGGTTGAAAAGTTGACCAAGGTAGCTCATTTCATTGTAGTTAATTCTATGAAATTAGCTAGTGACATAGCTCATATTTTCATTAGGGAGATAGTGAGTTTGCATGGTATTCCTAAGAAGATTTTATTAGACACATATTCCAAGTTCACTTTCATGTTTTGGAAACAGTTGTTTGCAGGTTTGGGGAAAGAGTTAGTTTTCAGTACAACTTATCATCTGCAAAAAAATGGATAGACAGAGAGGGTTTACATGATTCTTGAGGACATGTTAAGAATGTATGCCATGCATTAGAAGAGGAAGTGGGAGGAATATTTTCCACTGGTAGAGGTTGCATATAACAATGGCTATCAGGAATCCTTGAAGATGAGTATTTTTTAGGAACTTTATGGGTGGAGTTGTAATACTCCCATCAACTGGAGTGATCCAACGAATAAGGTATTGATTAGACCAGACATGTTGGCATAGATGGAATAGAAAATGTAGGTTATTAAAAGGAATTTGAAGGCATCACAAGACAGGTAGAAGAGTTATGCATATCAGCACAAGGTATTTAAGGAGTTTTGGGTTGGGGAACATGTGTACTTGCACATCAAGCCCAAGAAGATCTCCTTGGGGATTGGGTCATGTGCCAAGATGGAAATTTTCTATTGCAAGAATTTTGATATCCTTGAGAGGATTGGACTAGTGGCCTACTGACTTGCACTACCTTTGACAATGACAATCCATTATTTTTTCCATGTTTCATTTCTTAAAGGATACGTGATGCATGTTTATCATGTGATTGACTAGTATGCATTACAGGTGGAACCAGAACAAAAATTCCAACTAGAACCTTAGTGAATTTTGCAATGAAAGATGCTCATGCTCCTGAGTCAAGAAATCAAACAGGTTAAAGTGTAGTGGAAGAACTTTGGGCCTGATGAAGATACATGGGGGATGGTTGATCAGATGCGGACTATGTATCCTTCTCTATTCACTGGTTGAGTAGATGTATTCAAATATGTGTTTGATGTTGTGTTTTGGTTATGTCTATATATATGCATATAGACATATATATAGAAGAGTGCATGGATATTCAATAGTTTCAATTATTGTCCTCTGTCACAATTGAGGATGTAAATATATCTTGAGAGAAGATATTTGGTCACCTTCTCAATGTTCGACTTCATTAATAAGAGGTAGAAAAACTACAAAGGAAAGGGGATCACAAGAGTTTGAAGACCATGAAGTGTAGGTAAGAATGCATAAAATTTAATGATACCAAGTAGGTGCTAAAAAGAACCCTCTAATAATTTCAAGGCTTAACCAGATATAAATTATGAAATTTTAGTACATGTTCAATGCATGAAGGGAGGCTTTTCCTAGTTTGGACTTGATCTTAAATTCATTTAGATGAAATCACATTAACCTACACCCAAGTAGTGCACACCATTCTCTACACTTACAATCCCTTAGGTTGTGCCACCACCTCCAAGGCATCCAACTCAACCAAATAGGTATTTTCTCAACACTAAGGATCTAGGAGCTCCCATTATGATCCTAGGTTTCCAAATCTACCTACCATCCCATAGTAGCATCATCCTTTCTTTTATGTACATGTATTTTCTTCTTACACTTGGCACTTCATAAAGCATGTGCACTTTTTGTGATTATTAAGTCATGTGATCCCCTTTTTATACCCATGGAGTCGTAGCCCCCCATAATATTTTTGTTTGACTCAATCTACAATCATCGTGTGGTTAATAACATGCATAATATAATATATTCACAATGTCAGGATTTCTAGCCTCAAATATATAAAAACATATACACAAAGGCACATTGGCCCTAAAACATATACACACACATGCATATGGGCACATCGACCCCAAAAATAGTTCTTGGGTCATCAGTCTAATTAATATGTCCCAGATCACCACCCTAATTTTGACATTTACTTGTTATTTATAATCCAAGGATCAAGTAGGCATGTTCCATTCCCCTCCTCATTATTTATGTATTATCCTCACTACATTACACACACATACAACAAAATTATCCAAAAATATGAGGTTACTTTTCCCTCATTACATATTCATGCTCACATGTAGCATCTTTAAGACCCAATAGGTCCATTGCACCTTTATCAAGGCAATGGATCGATTATGAATCACCTTGACCTTCTTATCCAAAATTCACACTATTTGGGCCCGAAAGTCTCCCTCAAGCTACACCTAAATCATATTCCAATCAATTACATGGTTAGCATTAATAAAATTCTCTTCAAGCAATGGAACATGAGACAAATTATGAATATTCATGGATGTTGGAAATTTAGTTCTATGTGCAACTAGAACAATCCTTTCTAGGATTTCAAGTAGCCCACAATATCTAGCTGCCAACTTTGCATAACTACCCAGTTTTAGTGAACTCTACTTGTTAGAATCTAGCAATACTCAGAGGGGAGGTGAATCAATATTTCAAAAATATTAAAAAGAAATTGCAAGATATGAACTTTTCATAATTGAGAACTTAATAAATCATGCAACAAATCAAGCACAAACAACATCACATGAAGACATTGATATTTTAGATGGAAACCCTCCTAGGGTAGAAAACCACTGAATTGTTTTCTTGCTTCTTCTTCTCTATTAATTTGCAAATCTTCTCAATTACAATCTTCAACTATCCACTACTATCAAGGAGCTACTACTCTTTAATAATGAAATTTGTTTGCAAAACCAGGAGTCACAACTCCTATAATAATATGGCAATCATCCACTTGCCTAAGGCCACAACCTCAACAAACAAACAATTTTGATGTTTACAAGGTAATTATAGAATATTACAACAATTTTAAATACAAAATGTAACTCATGTAAATAACCCTTTAGCTGCCACTAAATTTTTTTTTGAAAGATTGAGAAATTCTCCACAATATTTCCTCAAGCCAAGTCTTCAAACCCTACACAAAATTCTGAATAACATATGCTATATAATCTCTGAAATAACTTTTTGAAGTTATGCATTGATCTTCTACGACCATTGAATATAAATCCTTCTCCATTTAACACACAAATCATGTCATTTCTCACACACACACAAAAGAGCCAACCTCAACTCTTTAAAATATTCTCTTATAAGTAATCTTCTAGAGTAATTAAAGTAGTAATTACATGCAGAGTAATGGGGAGCTAAACATATATTTTCATACATTATATATTTGGTCAAGTTCATAGAATTTCCTCCTTGACTCAATCAGCCACTATATTCATTGAGCGAGAGATATTTCTCCACTTTGATCATCTTTTATATGAAAGGCGAACTTCCTCAAACTATCTGACTAAAAAAAGAGTGTAAAAACCATAGTGAAATCTTATGGAATTGACCGAGTTCATGCACACTTAGGGAAATCCATATACAAAAATATTCATTGGGATAGTATGGGCATTCGAGAGACGATATTTTCTAGATTCATATGTGTTGGGCCAGAATTTTAATCTACGGATAAATTACGCTTCCCTAGACAGGTGCTAGTCTAGAAAAATGGGTGAAAGACTATACTACTATTTCTCCTAACTCAGAACAGATATACAGAGAGGATTAGAGGCTTACTTGTTCAGTCGCTTCCAAATGGCTCCTTCTATCACTTCTGTTGTAGCTTCAAATTCACGTGGTTTGTGAGCTGAATGCTTCCTACAAGAAAGAACACTGAAATAGCAGAAGATGCAATAATATAGATATCTATTCAAGCTAGTTAGCTAAATCAGTAAAGCATAAACTACATTCATCAACCAAGATCTTACAGTATAGAAAATCAAAGCCAATACAGATGCATGTAAGGAAAAATAAGAAGTACTCTTTATTGATGATAGAAGGAGAGGTTACAACCTAATTACTGATTTGAAGTGACCTTCTAGAAAATTTCCCAAGCCTCATGATAGTATAAATCTCTCCAACAGCAGCTTCACAAATATAGCTTTCAATCGAAAATACTCCAGCATTTCTCTACACAAATTCTTCCTTTTCAAACACTTAGATCTGTGTTCAATTTATAGATGAATTGTAGGTTGTTTTTCAATCAATAAATTTCCAAAAATAGGGAATACATGTTTCCATTCATGTAGATTTCAAATGGGCACTTGGATCCGAAGCTTGACACATGTGAACTCTTCTAGAAGGCACTGGCCAAGTGGAGATTCCGGAACAATGATAATTTCGCTCCCAATATGACCAACGCACCTGTGAATGTCGAGAAGTGATTTTCAGAGCAGCCTTTCATGGGGCTACCTGCATATGCAACGTACTTAGGCCCCTTAGAGCCTGCATTGGTGAGCTGTCATATGCTTTATAATAAACTTCAAACCATGGAAAAGTTTGCTTGATGAAAGTCTTGCTTGATTTGTCTTGTTTCTTGTCTTAGGGCATGTAGCAACTGAAATGATAGGGAATGATAGACCCTTGATCATTGGTCCTAGAGATGATTTCCCTTTAACTAGGTCATTGGGAATGGTGCCCAAATTGACCTATAACAATTGCCCCCTAAAGCATGAGATCCAAATAATAAGAACATTTGATTGAGATGCTTTACACTGTAATGAGTCTAGAAACGAAGCGGAGTGGTCACCTGCATCAATCTTACAATACGTTTCATCAAGATATATCCTCTTTTGATCATAATTGCTGAGGGTAGGAATTCCCATGTTCAGCACATAAAACAATCTAATAACATGTACATAATTCAGAAATTTGTCTACATTGGAATGTTGCCTAGATGCAGACATGCCTACAGATATAGGCCCATGTTTGGATGACAATCTGTATGTAAAGTCACCATACAGATGATGTGTACAAAAATACTAAAATCACAGCCTAGATGGATGAAACTAGATCCGGGGTCTTCTTATCTCGTTCACTCGATCATTCGGGTACAAGTTTAGCCATGCAAATATATGATTTGTAGTCGAACATGGAAAGACATCATTTTATTACCAGCCAATAATGTGAATTGTTAACAAATGCGAGAGAACCACCATTAATGGAAATGGCCCTCAAGGTACTGTAGTACATTTCATAAGGTCTGAATGGATGATTTCATGTCGAACACCAAACAAAATATTTCGGTCAGAGGTCCGGAAGCGAGGATCTTTTCGATGCGGTAACAAGCCTCATGGTACTAGAATCTGATGTTTCTAAGTGAACTTCCTAGATATTGATTTGTTGTCGACAAGAAGTCACCTTATTGCAAATAGGAGTTACTGATTTCAGAGACAAGGGTATGACTTGATATAGCAATTTTCAGGGATGAAGGTCATGAAAATGAAGGTTTACGAGTATTGCAGATGGATGAGTTTTTAATCACTGGATGACTTCTCTTGAACATATCAGAAACACTGTGATGAGTTGGCAGCATTGACCCAAAACCGAAGTGAAGGTATGATGAACCATAGGTGTGAATAAACTGTCAAGATAATTACCCAACCCAAAAGGTCACGAACATGGAGTGAAAGAAGTGTCATGTTCAAGAGTGACTTGCTATCAAAAAGAAACTTTTCTTACTTTTCCCAAATTTTCCCCAGTCATTTGTCGACCAGTACCTCTTTATTTTTTAACAAGCTTGAGGAGGATAACATTTGCTTGATCTATAATTCAACCCTTCGGGCGAATAAAGTATCGCTATTTAATAATTTAACGAGTCTAGCGATGAATGAAACTTGCTTCTTGCCATGATTGACAAGCCCATCACTATTTTATGTTTTAACGAGCTTAATGACAGTGATAGCCCAGTCTTTTTTCATATTTAGAGAGTCTGAAAAAGAGGACGAAAGAGAACTCCAAAAGTACTTTTTCGTAAACTTGTCACTTAGATCCAAAAAAATGTAAAATAATATCTGAGATAACCTCTTTGGTCATGTTTAACCAAGGTATTCCTTTTTTGTAAATAATCCATCTCAGTCTGGAAAAGGGTTAAACTTATACTGAGTAAATATCAATTCATTTACTTTAACTAGCTCGAAAAGACAAGTGCTCGGAAATCTTTTCACATTATCGGAGTTTGAAAAGAGCTGAAAGAACACTCTAGGGCTTCCTTTTTCGCTATTATCAAAGCTCGAAAAAGAGATAAAAGTGCTCTTCAAATCCTTTTTCGTTTCTAACAAAGATCGAAAAATAAGGAGAAAAAGTATGCTTTGTGGTCAAGTCATTCTTTGAATAAATCTGCATGACTAATATGTTCATCAGTTGTATTTCCTGCTCAGAACAACATCAAATGGATTAAAAATACCTGTTTCATGATAAAAACATAATAAAAATATAGTCATAGCAATAAATCGAACTTCCAAACAATTAAATGACTATAAAAAGTAGTTTCACTATTCATTTTTACCATTCCATAGTTACCATTTGCATTTTGGAGCTCTGAACTTGATTTTGCCCCCGAACTTCAGTTGTTGATTGCGGTTGTTTCTGTGGATGGATTTCATCGCTGCTTGATCCAGGTTAGTGCCATGAACCTCCTCTTTCTTTAAATATTCATTTCATTCCCATTCTTTGCAGATTTTTAGGGTTTTGAGGCCCCTAGGGTAAATTCTGCCCAAAATGAGGGCAACGCACCCCTAAATGTTGAAACCTGCATTGCATAGCAGGTACAAGGAAGGGTACCTGCATGTGCAATGCACTGTCTCAGCCCAGGGAGTGCGTTGGGTGCAGTTCAAGTTTTTGGTTTTCATGTTGTGTCCAAAGTTTGCCTACTTTTTTGCAATGAATGGTATCTAATGGATCTTATGGTTGATTTTCAGGTTTCCATCAGATTATAATGACGATTACATGAAGAGAAAGAGAACATGAAGAACAAGATGTAGAAATTTGATAACTAATATGTTATACACTGAGATTCTCCTGACCACACACTATTTTAACTTCATGCACAATACAGAATCTCTTCTACCATTGATCATTAATTGTGGAAATAAAAACAATCGCATGCGCACATTAAAACCATAAACAATCACACATATGAACATAGTATTTTATGGGAAGCTTAAAGCTGAAAACCCCCAACTATATGTATATTATATGTCATAGAGATCATGTAACAATCATTATACAAAGCTCCTCACAAAGCTCTCAGTACAATCTCCAACTGTTACACACTAATCAAGCCCGATCTAGCAAATCACATGCTCTAATCTCTGCCACCTGATAGCCTGCCTCTACTACGCAATCACTGTTGAAGAATGGCTCTGAATGAACTTGAATTTTTCCATCCTTTCTCACGCAATCCTCATTGGCATCTCCAATCACTGGTTGTTCCAAATCATGCAACAGTATAGTCACAACTGATAGTCACGCTGCTCTTTCACCTACCTCTTCACTGGTCTCCACTGAAACTGTCCATGCACTGTAGTTAACTGATGTATTCTTTAGTTGATTAATGAGTTAATAATTAGTTAATTAATTAATAATAAATTCACACCACTCTCACTAGTGTATCAATCAATTAGACTAGATACAACTAGCTCAACTATGTTTAACTCAGTTAAACTGAACACAACTCCATCAACTACCTCAATAACTCCACCAAACTTTGTCACATGAGTTCTAACTGAAGCATCCATGCAATAGCTCCACGTAACCCTAAGGAATAGCATAATTCCTTCTGTTAGCTCCTGTGCCACATCTGTGCACTTAACTGAAGTGCTCTAAGAGAATAAGATAATGTTTATAGTCCAAATATTATTAAGAGCTAATAATATTCGACATATCTATTTTTAGACTGGAAATCTAAGAATAGATTCCGTCCAATATGTCTAAAAAGAGAAGTCCATCTATTTTTGCAACTTGACTAACCATCCATAAATAGCATCCTGCAACTCATAGAATATGATCGACATGTCTAAAAATAGACTTGCGCCAAAAATAGCCTGCGGGCCCACTTAGTGAAGGCGACTTCTTTCCACTAAGCTCATCATCTTGTTGCAATCCCAACACTCCCTCTCAACAAGATAAGGATTATCTTCCACCCCTATCCTGCCCCTGTGGTATTCGAATTTTCTCCTGGTGAGCACCTTCGTCAAGATATCAGCATCCTAATCCTCCGTAGGAATGTATGAAAGTAACATGATCTTCCACTGCACACAATCTCTGATAAGATGATACTGGATGTCAATGTGTTTAGATCTATCATGAAATAATGGATTAACCGAGAGTTTTATGCAACTTTGATTATCACAATATATCACAGTAGGATCTAAGTGTGAACCGAACAACCCGACCAGGATCTTCCTCATCCATATAGCCTCGCATGCAGCCAAAATCGCTTCCATATACTCGGCCTCTGTTGAACTGAGTGCCACGGATCTCTGCTTCCTGCTGTACCAAGAAACTGTTGTCGACCCGATACTGAAAATCCCTCCAGATGTGATATTTCTGTCCGTTGTGCTCCCTGCCCAATCTGCATCTGTGAAGCCACATAGCCTCACCTAATCCGACTGTCTGTACCATAATCCATATCCTGATGTGCCTATGAGATATCTTAATACATTCTTGCATACCTTCCAAAAGAGCTTGGTAGGCTTAACCATAGCTTGTGAAAGCTGGTTAACAGCATATCATATGTCGGGCCGTGTATTGACCAGATACATAAGCGACCCCACCAACTGTCGATAAACAGTGGCATCCACTACCTTTGCCGATTTAGCATCCTCTTTCCTCCATCCACCAGGAAGAGGAGTGTTGATAGGCTTGCAGCCATGCATGTTGAACTTCTCCAGTATCTCTCGGGCATACTTGCCAAAAGACACAAACAGTGCATCACTACGCTGCTAAATTTCCAATCCCAGGAAATAATGAAGGAGGCCCAAGTCCTTCATCTCAAACTCCTTTGCAAGATCATCCTTGCATAAGTATATCAACAGGTCATCACCTGTCAAAATCAAGTCATCTACAAAAAGTACAATGATCAGCAACTTACCCTCCAACACAATCTGGTATAGGTTCGGATCCAACTCACTCTTGGAGAATCCAAGTCCGGTGAAATAACTATCTATCCGTGTGTACCAAGCACGAGGTGCTTGTTTCAACCCATACAGCGCTCTCTTGAGCCTGCACACATGCGACTCGCTGCTGAAGATCTCGAAACCTTCGGGTTACTCTATGTACACCTCCTCCTCAATCACTCTGTTGAGGAATGCAGTCTTCACATCCATCTGATGAATGTGCCACCCCATCTGTGCTGAGAAAGCAAGAATCGTCCGTAAGGAATAATACCTTGCGACAGGTGCAAAGGTTTCCTCATAATCAATCCCCTCAATCTGTGAGAAGCCTCGGGCAACAAATCTTGCCTTGTACTTATCCACACTCCCGTCAGCTGCTTGCTTCACTTTGTAGATCCATCTCAAACCCACCACTGATTTCCCTTCCAGCCTAGGGACAATCTCCCATTCACGATTTTTGACAATCGAATCATACTCTTCCACCATGGAATCTACCCATGCGGGGTCCTCCACAGCTTCCTCGAAAGAGGATGGCTCTGTCACGATACACTTGCTCATAAGAGCCATGTATCCAGTATACCGGCCAGGTGATTTTCTCTGTCTGCACTGTGATGTAGGTGCTCCTACAATCTTCCCTGCATATTGAGCCAGTCGCTCAGCTTCTGTAGTGCGCTTCCACGCTCTGATGGTTAGCGTTGCATGAGTGGTATCTTCCACTCCATGAACCTCCTCTTTTGGATGATCCACATCCTGAGGCTCATCCTTAGGAACTAATAGCTCCTCATCTGCATGCAAGTGTGGTTCCCTCTCAAGCGAACACTTCATGGCTTTCTCCTCATGAAATTTGATATCTCGTCGCACAACAATCTTGCGACTGTCTGGAAAATACACACGATAGTTGTGGGGCATATCAGTGTACCCCAAAAATATCCCAACCTCTACAGTCAGCTCCAGCTTCTTCCTGGCATCCTTTGTCACATGAATTTAAACAGGTGACCCAAAAAACCTCAAATGGGAAATATCAGGCCTCTTACCAGAAAACGCCTCCTCGGGTGTACTCGTGCCAAGTATCCTGTGAGGACAACGATTTTGCACATAAACCACAGTATTGCATGCCTCAGCCCACAAGTGCATGGGAAGGCCCTGATCATGCAACATCGCCCATGCAGCACCCACTATCATTCTGTTCTTCCGCTCAGTGACCCCATTCTGCTGTGGGTTATGAGGCACTATGAGCTCTCTTCGAATTCCTTCTGCGCTGCAAAATTCCTTGAATTCGCCAGAGATGAATTCACCACCATTGTCGCTCCTAAGAGCCTTCACCTGCTTCCCCGATTCTTTCTCAACCAGTGCCTTGAACTCACAGAACATTGAGTATGTCTCGCTCTTCTTCTGCATGAAGAAGATCCAGCACTTCCAAGAAAAATCATAAACAAATATCACATAGTACCTGTGCTTTGTTGTCGAAGCTACTGAGAAAGGTCCACACACGTCTGTGTGAATTCTCTCAAAGATCGTTGTGGCGCAACTATCCTTCTCGTGAAAGGTGGCTTTCACAAATTTTCCCAAAGTACATCCCTTGCACTGATCTGACTGTGCAAGTGTACCTTTGGGAAGCCCGGTAGAAATCTGCTACAAAATTTTAAGCTCCATGGTGAAGGTGGCCCAATCCCCTGTGCAATCGCCATCACCCCTTGAGCTCTCCTCCCCTTACTGCCATTACTGCTGACCATCTGCAATTGATAAAGGTTCTTAACACGAACCCCTATCCTCCGGGTTTCACCAATTGCCTTACTGCGCAAGAAAGCCTTTCCCTCACTAAAGACAACATCATATCCCTTGTCTTCTAACATCGCCACAGAGATCAAATTCTTCTTCAATCCTGGAACATGCATCACTTCCTTCAATATGAAGGGTTTACTAGACTCCCTCTCAAAGGAAATGGCACTGATACTGGTCGCATTGTATCTACCATCATCGCCCATCTCGATGTGCACTCCAATATCTTTCTCATCTAGATCAGTAAAAAAATATTTGTCTCCGGTCATATGAAAAGACACACCACTATCAAGAAACCACATTGAACCTATCATAATTGAGACCAAGCATGCGATCATCAAAAAATCTAGCTCAAACTGTGAGGCTAAGGCCTCTCCATCTGCAGATCTAGTAGCCTACTTATTTTTCTTCTTCTGTGGACAAATAGTGGAGTAACGTCCGTGTTGGTGACAGTGAAAGCACTTCACCTTGGACATGTTCTGCTTCTTGCCTTTCGCACCAGATTGAGAAGGATTCTTCTTGCTCTTCCCCTTCCTTGCTTTGGCAGCCAAAGCGCAATTTTATTCATCTCATTTTTTTGATGAAGATCCGTCCCTGGCACTTCGCCTTATTTCCTCTTGCACAAGATCCGACCAAAGTCGCTCCCATCTTGGCAATTTTTCCTGACCATTGACAGAGTCCTGATAGGAATGCCAACTCTTCGAAAGCCCAAGGAGAGCCAAGCTCACCAAGAACTCGTCATCTACAGTCACCCCCACACTTTCCAGCTCATCCGTGCATTGGACGAACTTCGTGAGGTACTTGGGCATACTGTCGCCTTTCTCCATTTTTATGTTCCTGAGTTTATCCTTGAGCGCCAACTTCCTCTGGTCGCTCTTGCTTTCAGACAAGTACAGCCGATGCTTTTTCCACATCAGAATGGAGAAGCCTTACCATGAAAGAAATTTGGACACTATGTGATCCTTTACTATAGAGAGTCTTGGTTGACCTATACTATCTTCTTCCATGTGTAAAGTGCGGCGGCATCGCTAGAGAAGGTTTTGGGGTGGAATTTCTACAAATCTGTCAACTCCTTCTAACCCATTGTCATCCACTTTCACCTCCATCCTGTCCTTCCATGAAATATAATTCGAGCTGCCCTCAAGGGCATACTCCAATCGCAATCCGTTGAAAGACATCTCAACTTCGACACCAGGAAAACACTGCTGCAAATTCGAATTCCACCAGCACAAAACTCAACCGCTTCAATGTTTTGCAATTGCTCCAATGATCAATATCGCTCTGATACCATGTATAAATTTGATAACTGATATTTTATACACCGATATTCTCCCGATCACACACTATTTTAACTTCATGCACAATACATAATCTCTTCTGTTGATGATAATTCGGAAATAAAAACAATGTATCTTTATTCATTATAAACAATCACACATATGAACACAGTATTTTATGGGAAAGATTAGAGATGAAAACCCCCAACTATATGTATATTATATTTCATAGATATCATGTAACAATCATTATACAAATCTCCTCACAAATCTATCAGTACAATCTCCAATTCTTAAACACTAATCAAGCCCGATCTAGCAAATCACATGCTCCAATCTCTGCCACCTGATAGCCTGCCTCTACTGTGCAATCACTGCTTAAGAATGGCTCTGAATGAACTTGAATTGGTCTAACTTTTCTCACACAATCATCATTGGCATCTCCAGTCACTAGTTGTTGCAAATCATGCAATAGTATAGTCACAACTGATAGTCACACTGCTCTTTCACATACCTCTTCACTGGTCTCCACTAAAACTGTCCATGCACTGTAGTTAACTAATGTATTATTTAGTTGATTAATGATTTAATAATTAGTGAATTGATTAATAATTAATTCACACCACTCTCACTAGTGTATCAATCAGTTAGACTAGATACAACTAGCTCAACTGTGTCTAACTGAGTTAAACTGAACACAACTCCACCAACTACCTCAATAACTCCACCAAAATTTGTCACATGAGTTCTAACTGAAGTCTCCATGCAATAGCTCCACTTAACCCTCAGGAATAGCGTAATTCCTTATGTGAGCTCTTGTGCCACATTTGTGCACTTAACTGAAGTGCTCCAAGAGAATAAGATAATGTTTATAGTCCAAATATTATTAAGAGCTAATAATATTCGACATATCTATTTTTAGACTGGCAATTGAAAAATAGATTCCGCCCAACATGTCTAAAAATAGAATTCCATCTGTTTTTCAAAATTGACCAACCATCCACAAATAGCATCCTGCAACTCATAGAATATGATCGACATGTCTAAAAATAGACATAGTCTAAAAATAGCCTTGCGCCAAAAATAGCCTGCGGGCCAACTTAGTGAAGGCGACTTCTTTCCACTAAGCTCATCATCTTGTTGCAATCTCAACACTCCCTCTCAACAAGATAAGGATTATCTACCACCCCTATCCTGCCCCTGTGGTATTCGAATTTTCTCCTGGTGAGCACCTTCGTCAAGATATCAGCATCCTAATCCTCCGTAGGAATGTATGAAAGTAACATGATCTTCCGCTGCACACAATCTCTGATAAGATGATACTGGATGTCAATGTGTTTAGATCTATCATGAAATAATGGATTAACCGAGAGTTTTATGCAACTCTGATTATCACAATATATCACAGTAGGATCTAAGTGTGAACCGAAAAACCCGACCAGGATCTTCCTCATCTATATAGCCTCGCATGCAGCCAAACTCGCTGCCATATACTCGGCCTATGCTGAACTGAGTGCCACGGATCTTTGCTTCCTGTTGTACCAAGAAACTGATGTCGACCCGATACTGAAAATCCCTCCATATGTGCTCTTTCTGTCCATTGGGCTCCCTGCCCAATCTGCATCCCTGAAGCCACATAGCCTCACCTCATCCCACTGTCTGTACCATAATCCATATCCTGATGTGCCGATGATATATCTCAATACATGCTTTCCTACCTTCCAAAAGAGCTTGGTAGGCTTAACCATAGCTTGTGAAAGCTGGTTAACAGCATAGCTTATGTCGGGTTTTGTATTGACCAGATACATAAGCGACCCCACCAACTATCGATAAACAGTGGCATCCACTACCTCTGCCGATGTAGCATCCTCTTTCCTCCATCCACCAAGAAGAGGATTGTCGATGGGCTTGCAGTCATGCATGTTGAACTTCTCCAGTATCTCCCGGGCATACTTGCCTTGATACACAAACAGTCCATCACTGCGTTGCCAAATTTCCAATCCCAAGAAATAATGAAGGAGGCCCAAGTCCTTCATCTCAAACTCCTTTGCAATATTAGCCTTGCATGAGTGTATCAATAGTTCATCACCTTTTAAAATCAAGTCATCTACATAAAGTACAATGATCACCAACTTACCCTCCCCCACAATCTGGTATAGGTTCGGATCCGCCTCACTCTTGGAGAATCCAAGTCCGGTGAAATAACTGTCTATCCGTGTGTACCAAGCACGAGGTGCTTGTTTCAACCCATACAGCACTCTCTTGAGCGTGCACACATGTGACTCGCTGCTAAAGATCTCGAAACCTTCAGGCTACTCTATGTACACCTCCTCCTCAATCACTCCATTGAGGAACGCAGTCTTCACATCCATCTGATGAATGTGCCATCCCATCTGTGCTGAGAGAGCAAGAATCTTCTGTATATAAGAATACCTTGCGACATGTGCAAAGGTTTCCTCATAATCGATCCCCTCAATCTGTGAGAAGCCTCAGGCAAAAAATCTTTCCTTGTACTTCTCCACACTCCCGTCAGCGGCCTGCTTCATTTTCTAGATCCATCTCAAACCCACCACTAATTTCCCTTCTGGCCTTGGGACAATCTCCCATGCACTGTTTCTTACAATTGAATCATACTCTTCCACCATGGCATCTACCCATGTGGGGTCCTCCACAGCTTCCTCGAAAGAGGATGGCTCTATCATGATACACTTGCTCATAAGAGCCATGTATCCAGTATATCGGTCATGTGACTGTCTCTGTCTGCACTGTGATGTAGGTGCTCCTACAATCTTCTCTACATCTTGAGCCAGTTGCTCAGCTTTTGTAGTGCGCTTCCACCCTCTGATGGTTGGCGCTGCATGAGTGGTCTCTTCCACTCCATGAACCTCTTCTTGTGGCTGATCCACATCCTGAGGCTCATCCTTAGGAACTAATAGCTCCTCATCTACATGCAAGTGTGGTTCCCTCTCAAGCAAACACTTCATGGCTTTCTCTTCATGAAATTTGATATCCCGTCGCACAACAGTCTTGCAACTTTCTGGAAAATACACACGATAGTTGTGGGGCGTATCAGTGTACCCCACAAATATCCCAACCTCTGCAGTCGGCTCCAGCTTCTTCCTTGCATACTTCGTCACATGATCGTAAATAGGTGAACCAAAAATCCTCAAATGGGAAATATCAGGCCTCTTACTAGAAAACGCCTCCTTCGGTGTACTCATGCCAAGTATCCTGTGAGGACAACGGTTTTGCACATAAACCGCAGTATTGCATGCCTCAGCCCACAAGTGTATGGGAAAGCCCTGATCATGCAACATCGCCCGTGCAGCCCCCACGATCGTTCTGTTCTTCCGCTCGGCGACCCCATTCTGTTGTGGGTTATGAGGCACTATGAGCTCTCTTCGAATTCCTTCTCCGCTGCAAAAGTCCTTGAATTCTCTTGAGATGAATTCACCACCATTGTCGCTCCTAAGAGCCTTCACCTGCTTCCCCGATTCTTTCTCAACTAGTGCCTTTAACTCACAGAAATTTGAGTATGTCTCGCTCTTCTTCTGCATGAATAATATCTAGCACTTTCGAGAAAAATCATCAACAAATATCACATAGTACCTGTGCTTTGTTGTCGAAGCCACTGAGAAAGGTCCACACACGTCTGTGTGAATTCTCCCAAGGATCTTCGTGGCATGACTATCCTTCTCGTGAAAGGTGGCTTTCACAAATTTTCCCAAAGTAAATCCCTTGCAGTGATATGACTGTGCAAGAGTACCTTTGGGAAGCTCGGTAGAAATCTGCTACAAAATTTTCAAATCTCCATGGTGAAGGTGGCCCAATCCCCTGTGCCACAGCTCGTCATCATCCCGACTCACCACTCTTTCTGCCTTGCCTATCATTACTGCGCGGCCATCTACCTGCAATTGATAAACGTTCTTAACTTGAACCCCTATCCTTCGGGTTTCACCAGTTGCCTTACTGCGCAAGAAATCCTTTCCCTCACTAAAGACAACATCATATCCCTTGCCTTCTAACATCACCACAGAGATCAAATTCTTCTTCAATCCTGGAACATGCATCACTTCCTTCAATACGAAGGGTTTACCAGACTCCCTCTCAAAGGAAATGGTACCGATACCAGTCGCACTGTATCTACCATCATCGCCCATCTCGATGTGCACTCCAAGATCTTTCTCATCCAGATCAGTAAAAATATCTTTGTCTCCGGTCATATGAAAAGACACACCACTGTCAAGAAACCACACTAAACCCATCATACTTAATACCAAGCATGCAATTAGCGAAAAATACAACTCAAACTGTGAGGCTAAGGCCTCTCCAGCCGCAGATCCAGCAGCCTACTTATTTTTCTTCTTTTGTGGACAATTAGTGGAGTAATGTTCGTGTTGGTGACAGTGAAAGCACTTCACCTTGGACATGTCCTGCTTCTTGCCTTTTGCACTAGAATGAGAAGCATTCTTCTTGCTCTTCAACTTCCTTGCTTTGGCAGCCAAAGCACAATTTTCTTCATTTGAGTTCTTTGATGAAGATTCGTCCCGGGTACTTCGCCTTATTTCCTCTTGCACAATATCTGACCAAAGTCGCTCCCATCCTGGCAATTTTTCCCGACCATTGACAGAGTCCTGATAGGAATGCCAACTCTTCGAAAGCCCAAGCAGAGCGAAGCTCACCAAGTCCTCGTCCTCTAAAATCACCCCCACACTTCCCAGCTCATCCCTGCATTGGATGAACTTCGTGAGGTACTTGGGAATACTGTCGCCTTTCTCCATTTTTATGTTCCTGAGTTTATCCTTGAGCGCCAACTTCCTCTGGTCGCTCTTACATTGGAATAAGTTTGTCAACACTTTCCACATCAAGAATGGAGAAGCCTTACCATGAAGGTTGGACACTATGTGATCCTTTACACCTTCAAACAGAATTCTTCGACACTATGTTGTCTTCTCTTGCCATGCGTCAAGTGCAGCAGCATCGCTACAAGCAGGTTTTGGAATTTCTGCATCTATGAATTCCTTCAACCCATTGTCATCCAGCACCACCTCCATCTTGTCCTTCCATGCAATATAATTCGAGCTTCCCTCAAGGGTATACTCCAATCGCAATCCGTTGAAAGACATCTCAACTTCGACACCAAGAAAACACTGCTGCAAATTCGAATTCCACTAGCACAAAACTCAACCGCTTCAATGTTTTGCAATTGCTCCAATGATCAATATTGCTCGATAACATGTAGAAATTTGATAACTGATATGTTATAAACCGAGATTATCCTGATCACACACTATTTTAACTTCATGCATAATACAGAATCTCTTTTATCATTTATCATTAATTGCGGAAATAAAAACAATCGCATGCACACATCAAAACCATAAACAATCACACATATGAACACAGTATTTTATGGGAAAGCTTAGAGCTGAGAACCCCCAACTATATGTATATTATATGTCATAGATATCATGTAACAATCATTATACAAAGCTCCTCACAAAGCTCTCAGTACAATCTCCAATTGTTACACACTAATCAAGCCCGATCTAGCAAATCACATGCTCCAATCTCTGCCACCTGATAGCCTGCCTCTACTGCGCAATCACTGCTAAAGAATGGATCTAAATGAACTCGAATTGGTCCAGAATTTCTCACGCAATCCTCATTGGCATCTCAAATCACTGGTTGTTGCCTATCATGCAATAGTATAGTCACAACTGATAGTCACACTGCTCTTTCACCTACCTCTTCACTGGTCTCCACTGAAACTGTCCATGCATTGTAGTTAATTGATGCATTATTTATTTGATTAATGAGTTAATAATTATTGAATTGATTAATAATTAATTCAGACCACTCTCACTAGTGTATCAATCAGTTAGACTAGATACAACAAGCTCAACTAAGTTTAACTCAGTTAAACTGAACACAACTCCATCAACTACCTCAATAACTCCACCAAACTCTGTCACATGAGTTATAACTAAAGTATCCATGCAATAGCTCCACTTAACCCTCAGGAATAGAATAATTCCTTCTGTCAGCTCCTGTGCCACATCTGTGCACTTAACTGAAGTGCTCCAAGAGAACAAGATAATGTTTATAGTCCAAATATTATTAAGAGCTAATAATATTCGACATGTCTATTTTTAGATTGGAAATCTAAAAATAGATTCCGCCCAATATGTCTAAAAATAGAATTCCATTTATTTTTCCAACTTGACCAACCATCCAAAAATATCATCCTGCAACTCATAGAATATGATCGACATGTCTAAAAATAGACATAGTCTAAAAATAGAATTGCGCCAAAAATAGCCTGCGGGCCCACTTAGTGAAGGTGGCTTCTTTCCACTAAGCTCATCATATTGTTGCAATCTCAACACTCCCTCTCAATAAGATAAGGATTATCTTCCACCCCTATCCTGCCCCTGTGGTATTGGAATTTTCTCCTGGTGAGCGGCTTCGTCAAGATATTAGCATCCTGATCCTCCGTAGGAATGTATGAAAGTAACATGATCTTCCACTGCACACAATATCTGATATGATGATATCGGATGTCAATGTGTTTAGATCTATCATGGAATACAGGATTAATCGAGAGTTTGATGCAACTCTGATTATCACAATATATCATAGTAGGATCTAAGTGTGAACCGAACAACCCGACCAGGATCTTCCTCATCCATATAGCCTCGCATGCAGCCAAACTCGCTGCCATATACTCGGCCTTTGCTGATCTGAGTGCCACGGATCTTTGCTTCCTACTGTACCAAGAAACTGTTGTCGATCCGATACTGAAAATCCCTCTAGATGTGCTCTTTCTGTCCGTTGGGCTCCCTGCCCAATCTACATCCGTGAAGCCACATAGCCTCACCTCATCCGACTGTCTGTACCATAATCCATATCCCGATGTGCCTATGATATATCTCAATACATGCTTTCCTGCCTTCCAAAAGAGCTTGGTAGGCTTAACCATAGCTTGTGAAAGCTGGTTAACAGCATAGCATATGTCGGGTCGTGTATTGACCAGATACATAAGCGACCCCACCAACTGTTGATAAACATTGGCATCCACTACCTCTGTCGATGTAGCATCCTCTTTCCTCCATCCACTAGGAAGAGGAGTGTCGATAGGCTTGCAGCTATGCATGTTGAACTTCTCCAGTATCTCCCGGGCATACTTTCCTTGAGACACAAATAGTCCATCACTACGCTGCCAAATTTCCAATCCCAGGAAATAATGAAGGAGGCCCAAGTCCTTCATCTCAAACTCCTTTGCAAGATCAGCCTTGCATGAGTGTATCAACAGTTCATCACCTGTCAAAATCAAATCATCTACATAAAGTACAATGATCGGCAACTTACCCTCCACCACAATCTGGTATAGGTTCGGATCCGCCTCACTCTTGGAGAATCCAAGTCCAGTGAAATAATTGTCTATCCGTGTGTACCAAGCACGAGGTGCTTGTTTCAAACCATACAACGCTCTCTTGAGCCTGCACAAATGTGACTAGCTGCTGAACATCTCGAAACCTTCGGGCTGCTCTATGTACACCTCCTCCTCAATCACTCCATTGAGGAACGCAGTCTTCACATCCATCTAATGAATGTGCCACCCCATCTGCACTGAGAGAGAAAGAAACGTCCGAATGGAAGAATACCTTGCGACAGGTGCAAAGGTTTCCTCATAATCGATCCCCTCAATCTGTGAGAAGCCTCAGGAAACAAATCTTTCCTTGTACTTCTCCACACTCCAGTCAGATGCTTTCTTCACTTTGTAGATCCATCTCAAACCCACCACTGATTTCCCTTTCGGCCTTGGGTCAATCTCCCATGCACTGTTTCTGACAATCGAATCATACTCTTCCTCCATGGTGTCTACCCATGCGGGGTCCTCCACAGCTTCCTTGAAAGAGAATGGCTCTGTCACGATACACTTGCTATATAAGAGCCATGTATCCAGTATACCGATCGGGTGACTGTCTCTGTCTGCGCTGTGATGTAGGTGCTCCTACAATCTTCTCTACATCTTGAGCCAGTCGCTCAGCTTCTGTAGTGTGCGTCCACCCTCTTATGGTTGGTGTTGCATGAGTGATCTCTTCCACTCCATGAACCTCCTCTTCCTGGCATCCTTCGTCACATGAATGTAAACAGGTGAACCAAAAATCCTCAAATGGGAAATATCAAGCCTCTTACCAGAAAATGCCTCCTCGGGTGTACTCATGCCAAGTATCCTGTGAGGACAACAGTTTTGCACATAAACCGCAGTATTGCATGCCTCAACCCACAAGTGTATGGGAAAGCCCTGATCATGCAACATCGCCCGTGTAGCACCCATGATCGTTCTGTTCTTCCGCTCACCGACCCCATTCTGTTGTGGGTTATGAGGCACTATGAGCTCTCTTCGAATTCCTTCTAAGCTGCAAAAGTCCTTGAATTTGCCAGAGATGAATTCACCACCATTGTAGCTCCTAAGAGCCTTCACCTACTTCCCCAATTCTTTCTCAACCAGTGCCTTGAACTCATAGAACTTTGAGTATGTCTCGCGCTTCTTCTACATGAAGAAGATCCAGCACTTTAGAGAAAAATCATCAACAAATATCACATAGTACCTGTGATTTGCTGTCGAAGCTACTGAGAAAGGTCCACACACGTCTGTGTGAATTCTCTCAAGGATCGTCATGGCACGACTATCCTTCTCGTGAAAGGTGGCTTTCACAAATTTTCCCAAAGTACACCCCTTGCACTAATCTGACTACGCAAGTGTACCCTTAGGAAGCCTAGTAGAAATCTGCTACAAAATTTTCAAAGCTCCATGGTGAAGGTGGCCCAATCTCCTGTGCCACAGCTTACCATCATCCCGGCTCACCACAGCTTCTGCCTTGCCTGGCATTGCTGCGCAGCCATCTACCTGCAATTGATAAAGGTTCTTAACTCGAACCACTATCCTCCGGGTTTCACCAGTTGCCTTACTACGCAAGAAAGCCTTTCCCTCACTAAAGACAACATCATATCCCTTGTCTTCTAACATTGCCACAAAGATCAAATTCTTCTTCAATCCTAGAACATGCATCACTTCCTTCAATACGAAGGGTTTACCAAACTCCCTCTCAAAGGAAATGTTAGCGATACCGGTCGCACTGTATCTACCATCATCGCCCATCTCGATGTGCACTCCAAGATCTTTCTCATCGAGATCAGTAAAAAAATCTTTATCTCCGGTCATATGAAAAGACACATCATTGTCAAGAAACCACACTGAACCCATCATACTTGAGACCAAGCATGCGATCAGTGAAAAATCCAGCTCAAACTGTGAGGCTAAGGCCTCTCCAGCTACAGATCCAGCAGCCTGCTTATTTTTCTTCTTTTGTGGACAATTAGAGGAGTAATGTCCGTGTTGGTGATAGTGAAAGCACTTCACCTTGGACATGTCCTGTTTCTTGCCTTTCGCACCGGATTGAGAAGAATTCTTCTTGCTCTTCCCCTTCCTTGCCTTGGCAGCCAAAGCGAAATTTTCTTCATCTAAGTTCTTTGATGAAGATCCGTCTCTGGTAATTCGCCTTATTTCCTCTTGCACAAGATCCAACCAAAGTCGCTCCCATCCTGGCAATTTTTCCCGACCATTGACAGAGTTCTGATAGGAATGCCAACTCTTCGGAAGCCCAAGGAGAGCCAATCTCACCAAGTCCTCATCATCTACAGTCACCCCCACACTTCCTAGCTCATCCCTGCATTGTATGAACTTCGTGAGGTACTTGGGCATACTGTCGCCATTCTCCATTTTTATGTTCCTAAGTTTATCCTTGAGCGCCAACTTCCTCTGGTCGCTCTTGCTTTGGAATAAGTCTGTCAACACTTTCTACATCAAGAATTGAGAAGCCTTACCATGAAGGCTAGACACTACGTGATCCTTTACACCTTCCAAAATAATTCTTCGACACTATGATGTCTTCTTTTACCATGCGTCAAGTGTAGCAACATCGCTAGAAGCAGGCTTTGGAATTTCTGCATCTATGAACTCCTTCAACCCATTTTCATCCAGCACCACCTCCATCCTGTCCTTCCATGCAATATAATTCAATATTCCCTCAAGGGCATACTCCAATCGCAATCCGTTGAAAGACATCTCAACTTCGACACCAAGAAAACACTGCTGCAAATTCAAATTCCACCAGCACAAAACTCAACCGCTTCAATGTTTTGCAATTGCTCCAATGATAAATATTGCTCTGATACCATGTAGAAATTTGATAACTGATATGTTATACACTGATATTCTCCTGATCACACACTATTTTAACTTCATGCACAATACAGAATCTCTTCTACCATTGATCATTAATAGTGGAAATAAAAACAATCGCATGCGCACATTAAAACCATAAACAATCACACATATTAACACAGTATTTTATGGGATAGATTAGAGCTGAGAACCCCTAACTATCTATATATTATATTTCATAGAGATCATGTAACAATCATTATACAAATCTCCTCACAAAGCTCTCAGTACAATCTCCAATTGTTACACACTAATCAAGCTCGATCTAGCAAATCACATGCTCTAATCTCTGCCACCTAATAGCCTGCCTCTATTGCGCAATCACTACTGAAGAATGGCTCTGAATGAACTCAAATTGGTCCAGCCTTACTCATGCAATCCTCATTGGCATCTCCAATCACTGGTTGTTTCAAATCATGCAATAGTATAGTCACAACTGATAGTCACACTGCTCTTTCACCTACCTCTTCACTGGTATCCATTGAAATTGTCCATGCACTGTAGTTAAATGATGTATTATTTAGTTGATTAATGAGTTAATAATTATTGAATTGATTAATAATTAATTCACAACACTCTCACCAGTGTATCAATCAGTTAGACTAGATACAACTAGCTCAATTATGTTTAACTCAGTTAAACTAAACACAACTCCATCAACTACCTCAATAACTCCACCAACCACTTTCACATGAGTTCTAACTAAAGTATCCATGCAATAGCTCCAATTAACCCTAAGGAATAGCGTAATTCCTTCTGTCAGCTCTTGTGCCACATATGTGCACTTAACTAAAGTGCTCCAAGAGAATAAGATAATGTTTATAGTCCAAATGTTATTAAGAGCTAATAATACTCAACATGTCTATTTTTAGACTGGCAATCTAAAAATAGATTCCGCCCAGTATGTCTAAAAATAGAAGTCCATCTATTTTTCCAACTTGACCATCCCTCCACAAATAGCATCCTGCAACTCATAGAATCATGATCGACATGTCTAAAAATAGACATAGTCTAAAAAATAGACTTTGTGCCAAAAATAGCCTGCGGGCCCACTTAATGAAGGCGACTTCTTTCCACTAAGCTCCATCATCTTGTTGCATTCTCAACACTCCCTCTAAACAAGACATGGATTATCTGCAACCCCTATCCTACCTCTGTGGTATTCGAATTTGCTCCTGGTGAGCACCTTCGTCAAGATATCAGCATCCTGATCCTCCGTAGGAATGTATGAAAGTAACATGATCTTCCGCTACACACAATCTCTGATATGATGATACCGAATGTCAATGTGTTTAGATCTATCATGAAATACTGGACTGAATAAGAGTTTTATGCAACTTTGATTATCACAATATATCACAGTAGGATCTAAGTGTGAACTAAACAATCCAACCAGGATCTTCCTCATCCATATAGCCTTGCATGTAGCCAAACTCGCTGCCATATAATCGGCCTCTGCTGAACTGAGTGCCATGGATATCTGCTTCCTGTTGTACCAAGAAACTTCTGTCGACCCGATACTGAAAATCCCTCCAGATGTGCTCTTTCTATCCGTTGGGCTCCCTTCCCAATCTGCATCCGTGAAGCCACATAGCCTCACCTCATCCAACTGTCTGTACCATAATCCATATCCTGATGTGCCTATGAGATATCTAAATACATGCTTGCCTGCCTTCCAAAAGAGCTTGTTAGGCTTAACCATAGCTTTTGAAAGCTAGTTAACAGCATAGCATATGTCAGGTCGTGTATTGACCAGATACATAAGCGACCCCACCAATTGTCGATAAATAGTGGCATCCACTACCTCTGCCTATGTAGCATCCTCTTTCCTCCATCCACGAGGAAGAGGAGTGTCGATAGGCTTGCATCCATGCATGTTGAACTTCTCCAGTATCTCCTGGGCATACTTGCCTTGAGACACAAATAGTCCATCACTGCGCTTCCAAATTTCCAATCCCAGGAAATAATGAAGGAGGCCCAAGTCCTTCATCTCAAACTCCTTTGCAAGATCAGCCTTGCATGAGTGTATCAACATTTCATCACATGTCATAATCAAATCATCTACATAAAGAAAAATGATCAGCAACTTACCCTCCACCACAATCTGGTATAGGTTCGGATCTGCCTCACTCTTGGAGAATCCAATTCCAGTGAAATAACTGTCTATCTGTGTGTACCAAGCACGAGGTGCTTGTTTCAACCCATACAACACTCTTTTGAGCCTGCACACATGCGACTTGCTGCTGAAGATCTTGAAACCTTCGGGCTGCTTTATGTACACGTCCTCCTCAATGACTCCGTTGAGGAACACAGTCTTCACATCCATCTGATGAATGTGCCACCCCATCTACGCTGAGAGAGAAAGGATGCTCTATATGGAAGAATACCTTGCAACAAGTGCAAAGGTTTCTTCATAGTCGATCCCCTCAATCTGTGAGAAGCCCCAAGAAAAAAATATTTCCTTGTACTTCTCGATGCTCCCGTCAGCAGCTTGCTTCACTTTGTAGATCCATCTCGAACCTACCACTGATTTCCCTTCCGGCCTTGGGACAATCTCCCATGCACTGTTTCTGACAATCGAATCATACTCTTCCACCATGGCATCTACCCATGCGGGATCCTCCACATCTTCCTCGAAAGAAGATGGCTCTGTCACGATACACTTGCTCATCATAGCCATGTATCCAGTAAATCGATCAGGTGACTGTCTCTGTCTGCGCTGTGATGTAGGTTCTCCTACATTCTGCATTGCATCAAGATTTAGTCGCTCAACTTCTATAGTGCGCTTCCACCCTATGATGTTTGGCACTGCATAAGTGGTTTCTTCCACTCCATGAACCTCCTCTTATGGCTGATCCACATCCTGAGGCTCATCTTTAGGAACAAGTAGCTCCTCATCTGCATGCAGGTGTGGTTCCCCGTCAAGCGAACACTTCATGGATTTCTCCTCATGAAATTTGATATCCCGTCACACAATGGCAACACCGTCCGGAAAATACGTCCCTTCTTCGATGAAGATACGTCCCACTTCACCTAGTTTCTCTGCACAAGATCCGACCAAAGTCACTCCCATCCCGGCAATTTTTCCCGACCATTGACAGTCCTCGATAGGAATGCCAACTCTTCGGAAGCCCAAGGAGAGCCAAGCTCACCAAGTTTTACACTTCGCCACTACCCCTAAAATTCCAGCTCATCCCTACATCGGGATGAACTTCGTGAGGTACTTGGGCATACTGTCGCCTTTCTCCATTTTTATGTTCCTAAGTTTATCCTTGAGCGCCAACTTCCTCTCGTCGCTCTTGCTTTGAAATAAATCTGTCAAAGTTTTCCACATCAAGAATGGAGAAGATTTACCATGAAGGCTGGACACTATGTGATCCGTCACACCTTCCAACAGAATCCTTCGACACTTTGTTGTCTTCTTTTGCCATGCGTCAAGTACGGCAGCATCGCTAGAAGTAGGTTTTGGAATTTCTGCATCTATGAACTCCTTCAACCCATTGTCATCCAGCACTGTCTCCATCCTGTCCTTCCATGCAATATAATTCGAGCTGCCCTCAAGGGAATACTCCAATCGCAATCCGTTGAAATACATCTCAACTTCGACACCAAGAAAACACTGCTGCAAATTCGAATTCCACCAGCTCAAAACTCGACCGCTTCAATGTTTTGCAATCAATCCAATGATCAATATCACTCCGATACCATGTAGAAATTTGATAACTGATATGTTATCCACCGAGATTCTCCTGATCACACATTATTTTAACTTCATGCACAATACAGAATCTCTTCTACCATTGATCATTAATTGCAGAAATAAAAACAATCGCATGCGCACATTAAAACCATAAACAATCACACATATGAACACAATGTTTTATGGGAAAGCTTAAAGCTAAAAACCCCCAACTATCTGTATATTATATGTCATAGATATCATGTAACAATCATCATACAAAGCTCCTCACAAGCTCTCATTACAATCTCCAATTGCTACACACTAATCAAGCTAGATCTAGCAAATCACATGCTCCAATCTCTACCACCTGATAGCCTGCCTCTACTGCGCAATCCCTACTGAAGAATGGCTCATAATTAACTTGAATTGGTCCAGCCTTACTCACGCAATCCTCATTGGCATATCCAATCACTGGTTGTTGCAAATATGCAATAGTATAGTCACAACTGATAGTTAACCTGCTCTTTCACCTATCTCTGCACTGGTCTCCACTGAAACTGTCCATGCACTGAAGTTAACTGATGTATTCTTTAGTTGATTAATGAGTTTATAATTAGTGAATTAATTAATAATTAATTCGCACCACTCATCACTAGTGTATTTATCAGTTAGACTAAATACAACTAGTTCAACTAAGTTAAACCGAACACAACTCCATCAACTGTCTCATCAACTCCACCAAACTCTGCCACATGAGTTCTAACTGAAGTCAACCATGCAATAGCTCAACTAAACCCTAGGAATAGCGTAATTCCTTCCGTCAGCTGCATGTGCCACATCCGTAGCTCGAACTGAAGTGCTCCAAGAGGATAAGATAATGTTTATAGTCCAAATATTATTAAGAGCTAATAATATTCGACTGATCTATTTTTAGACCGGCAGTCTAAAAATAGACTCCGCCCAGTATGTCTAAAAATAGAGGTCCATCTATTTTTACCAACTTGACCAACCATCCATAAATAGCATCTCGCAACTTATAGAACATGATCGACATGTCTAAAAATAGACATAGTCTAAAACAGACTTGCGCCAAAATAGGCTATAGGCATGCGGGCCCACTTTACAAAGGTGACTTCTTTCCACTAAGCTCGTCATCTTGCTGTACCCTCAAACTTCCTCTAAACTTGAGAAGGATTATCTCACCCCTATATTCGCCCTACGGTATTCGAATTTGCTCCTGGTGAGCGCCTTCGTCAAGATGTCAGCATCCTGATCCTCCGTAGGAATATATGAAAGTAACATGATTCTCCGCTGCACACAATCTCTGATATGATGGTACCTGATGTCGATGTGTTTGGATCTATCATGAAATACTGGATTAGCCGAGAGTTTAATGCAACTCTGGTTATCACAATAAATCACAGTAGGCTCCAAATGTGACCCGAACAACCCGACCATGATCTTCCTCATCCATATGGCCTCGCATGCAGCCAAGCTTGCTGCCATATACTCAGCCTCTGCTGAACTGAGTGCCACGGATCTCTGCTTCCTGCTGTACCAAGAAACTGTTGTCGACCCGATACTGAAGATCCCTCCAGATGTGCTCTTTCTGTCCGTTGGGCTCCCTACCCAATCTGCATCCGTGAAGCCACATAGCTTCACCTCATCCTCATGTCTGTACCACAAGCCATATCCCGATGTGCCTCTGAGGATATCTCATCATATGCTTGCCTCGCTCCAAAATAGCTTGGTAGGCTTAACCATAGCTTGTGAAAGTCGGTTAACAAGATAGCATATGTCGGGTCGTGTATTGGACTCGTATACATAAGTGACCCCACCAATTGTCGATATAAACAGTGGCATCCACTACCTCTGCCGATGTAGCATCCTCTTTCCTCCATCCACCAGGAAGAGGAGTGTCGATAGGCTTGCAGCCATGCATGTTGAACTTCTCCAGTATCTCTCGGGCATACTTGCCTTGAGACACAAACAATCCATCACTGCGCTGCCAAATTTACAATCCTAGGAAATAATGAAGGAGGCTCAAGTCCTTCATCTCAAACTCCTTTGTAAGATCAGCCTTGCATGAGTGTATCAACAATTCATCACCCGTCAAAATCAAATCATATACATAAATTAAAATGATCAGCAACTTACCCTCCACCACAATCTAGTATAGGTTCAGATCCACCTCACTCTTGGAGAATCCAAGTCCTGTGAAATAACTATCTATCCATGTGTACCAAGCACGAGGTGCTTATTTCAACCCATACAACGCTCTTTTGAGCCTGCACACATGCGAATCGCTGCTGAAGATCTTGAAACCTTCGGGTTGCTCTATGTACACCTCCTCCTCAATATATCTGTTGAGGAACAGAGTCTTCACATCCATCCGATGAATGTGCCACCCCATCTGCGCTGAGAGAGCAAGAATCGTCCATATGGAAGAATACCTTGCAACAGGTGCAAAGGTTTCCTCATAATCGATCCCCTCAATCTGTGAGAAGCCTCGGGCAACAAATCTTGCCTTGTACTTCTCCACAATCCCGTCAGCTGCTTGCTTCACTTTGTAGATCCATCTCGAACCTACCACTGATTTCCCTTCCGACCTTGGGACAATCTCCCATGCACTGTTTCTGACAATCGAATCATACTCTTCCACCATGGCATCTACCCATGCGGGGTCCTCCACGCCTTCCTCGAAAGAGGATGGCTCTTGCCACGATATACACTTTCTTACAAGAGCCATGTATCCTGAGATAATTGCATTGTGTGATGGTCTCTGTCTACGCTGTGATGTAGGTGCTCCTACAACCTTCTCTGCATCTTGAGCCAATCGCTCAGCTTCTGTAGTGTGCTTTTGCCCTCTGATGGTTGGCGCTGCATGAGTGGTCTCTTCCACTCCATGAACCTCCTCTTGTGGTTGATCCACATCCTGAGGCTCATCCTTAGGAACTTACAGCTCCTCATCTACATGCAAGTGTGGTTCCCTCTCAAGCGAACACTTCATGGCTTTCTCCTCATGAAATTTGATATCCCGTCACACCACAGTCTTGCGACTGTCTGGAAAATACACACGATAGTTGTGGGGTGTATTAGTGTACCCCACAAATATCCCAACCTCTGCGGTCGGATCCAGCTTCTTCTTGGCATCCTTAGTCACATGAATGTAAACAAGTGAACCAAAAATCCTCAAATGGGAAATATCAGGCCTCTTACCAGAAAACGCCTCCTCGGGTGTACTCATGCCAAGTATCATGTGAGGACAACGGTTTTGCACATATAAAACCACGTATGCCCGGCCCCACAAGTGTGTATGTGGGAAGGCCCCCGATCATGCAACGTCACCCGTGGGCAAAACACCCACGATCATTTGTTCTTCCGCTCAACGACCCCATTCCTCGCCGTGGGTTATGATGCACTATGAGCTCTCTTCGAATTCTCTCTCGCGCCGCAAAAGTCCTTGAATTCGCCGCAGATGAATTCACCACCATTGTCGCTCCTAAGAGCCTTCACCTGCTTCCCCGATTCTTTCTCAACCAGTGCCTTGAACTCACAGAACATTGAGTATGTCTCGCTCTTCTTCTGCATGAAGAAGATCCAGCACTTCCAAGAAAAATCATAAACAAATATCACATAGTACCTGTGCTTTGTTGTCGAAGCTACTGAGAAAGGTCCACACACGTCTGTGTGAATTCTCTCAAAGATCGTGGTGGCGCAACTATCCTTCTCGTGAAAGGTGGATTTCACAAATTTTCCCAAAGTACATCCCTTGCACTGATCTGACTGTGCAAGTGTACCTTTGGGAAGCCCGGTAGAAATCTGCTACAAAATTTTCAAAGCTCCATGGTGAAGGTGGCCCAATCTCCTGTGCCACAGCTCGCCATCATCCCGGCTCACCACTCCTTCTGCCTTGCCTGCCATTGCTGCACAGCCATCTACCTACAATTGATAAAGGTTCTTAACTCGAACCCCTATCCTCCAGGTTTCACCAGTTGCCTTGCTACGCAAGAAATCCTTTCCCTCACTAAATACAACATCATATCCCTTGTCTTCTAACATCGCCACAGAGATCAAATTCTTCTTCAATCCTAGAACATGCATCACTTCCTTCAATACGAAGGGTTTACCAGACTCCCTCTCAAAGGAAATGGTACCTATACCGGTCGCACTGTATCTACCATCATTGCCCATCTCGATGGGCACTCCAAGATATTTCTCATCCAGATCAGTAAAAAAATCTGTCTCTGGTCATATGAAAAGACACACCACTATCAAGAAACCACACTGAACCCATCATACTTGAGACCAAGCATGCGATCAGCAAAAAATCTAGCTCAAACTGTGAGGCTAAGGCCTCTCCAGCTGCAGATCTAGCAGCCTACTTATTTTTCTTCTTTTGTGGACAATTAGTGGAGTAATGTTCGTGTTGGTGACAGTGAAAGCACTTCACCTTGGACATGTCATGCTTCCTTCCTTTCGCACTGGATTGAGAAGCATTCTTCTTGCTCTTCCCCTTCCTTGCTTTGGCAGCCAAAGCACAATTTTCTTCATCTGATTTCTTTGATGATGATTCGTCCCTGGTACTTCACCTTATTTCCTCTTGTACAAGATCTGACCAAAGTCGCTCCCATCCTGGAAATTTTTCCCGACCATTGACAGAGTCTTGATAGGAATGCCAACTCTTGAGAAGCCCAAGAAGAGCCAAGCTCACCAAGTCCTCATCATCTACAGTCACCCCCACACTTCCCAGCTCATCCCTGCATTGGATGAACTTCGT